>VDFB02000002.1:127764159-127874068 GCA_007258455.2 Sequoia sempervirens | reverse complement strand
ATTAGGGAAAAAGGGAAAATGGAGGAAATGGACAAGTGGAGGATAAATAATTCATCCGAATTATTTATTTGAGGAAAATGAGAAATGAGCTTTTAATTAAATGAATTTAATTAAATGGGGAGAGATGGAAATTAGGCATCAAATAATTAATTTGAATTAATTATTTAATGGGGAGAGGAATGACACATAATTAAATAATCTTGACAATTATTTAATTATAGAAGAATGAAAAGGTTGATTGCATAGACAAATAATAATTGACTATAGGTGAACGATAAAAGATAAATAATTAAATAATTAAAATTATTCAATTATCAGAGTATGAGGACTAAGAAAAATGACGCTCATAGACTTAGGACATTTTTTAGTGTCTACAATCTTATAACTCTGGTTATAAGATATATTGTGAGCTAATCCTCACCATGGTTTTTCCCATTTTGGATTTTCCATGTAAAAAAATTGGTGTTCATGTGTTATGTGATCTTGATGGTTGTTTCATGATTTCCTTTCCTACTGCAAATTGAATATGCTATGTGGAATGAATGTTTAAATGTTTAAGTGGTTTCAAAGAATTCTGATTCACCCCCCTCTTAGTATTTTGGGTTTTCAACATCTGCAACATTCACCAAAGTGTCAAACTTCTCCAAATTCACATTTCCATCTTCTACCATATCATAAATAAAATAATATTGAACATAAATGTGCTTTGTTCTAGCATAGAAAGTAGGATTCTTTGCTAAGATAACGACACTCTGATTGTCACAACATATAGTAATCTGTCTTGTATCTAAACCAATATTAGAACATAATCTCTAGAGCCAAATGGCTTCCTTACAAGCATGAGTAGCTTCCATGTACTTTGCTTCTATCATGGATAAAGCAACTACAACCTACTGCTTACTCATCCAACTAATAGCACCACCAAACATGATAAACACATAACCATTGGTGGACCTTCTATTGTTAATATCACCTACCCAATCCAAATCGACATATCCATGAATACTAATAGAATGCCAAGGTCTAGTAGGATAACCATGAAAAGAAAAGGTATACTCAAAATTACCCCACAAGTACCTGGACACACTCTTAACTGCATCCCAATGTACATGTCTAGGATTAGCCATAAACCGACTAAGGACTCCCACTACTTGGGAAATGGTTGGCCTTGTAAAAACCATAGCATACATAAAACTACCAACAACACTCACATAAGGTACTTTGGTCATGTACTCCATCTTAGTATGATATTTTGGAAAATCATTCAAAAAAATATTTGTTCCCTGCATTACAACAAAACTAACTGTCTACAATCTTCCATGTTGAATTTCTCCAATGTTGAGTTTGTTGAGCACAAAATACTAAGAGTGGGGTGAATCAATATTCCTTGAAACCATTCAAACATTAGCCATCCAATTACCAAATTATATTTAACTGCAAATGAAAGCATGAAACATCCATAACATCACATGAAACATGAACACCAAGATTTTTGTGTGGAAAACCCAAAATGGGAAAAACCATGATGAGGGTTAGCTCACAATATATTATATCTAGATATAGTATATTACAAAAAATATCATTACAGGTGGACTCACCACCCACAAAAAATAATATAGAAGAAGAAATGGGTGGCTCACAACCTTTTGAACTGTTACAAATGCATCTACATTATGCTAGATTATAGTTCCAATGAAGTACAAAACAATCTTTGCACTAATCTGGATCAATGCTCTGTTCTATTTTGCTTTGCTCTGAATTCACACACTTTACAATATAATTCACTCAACTCTAATCAAATTCACATCATATATGTTACTTTTCACACATCATTCGTACCACTCTTGTACACATTCCTAAAACACCAAAATCAATCTCCTATATATATTCACATCAAGTGTAACTTCAATTAGGTAGACCTAATTAGAAGTAACACACAAAATTGAACTTGTCATCCTTAAAACATTTCATCCACATCTCACGCCTTAATTCAAAATTCAAATCACCTATCTTTGAACCTATAAAATATCTTACATAGGATAACAACAATTATTTATCCTCTGCTTAACATCAAACATGTCAAGTCAGCCCCAAATAAGACCTAAACACAAAACTTCCATTTGTTTCACCCAATTTGTCAAATATGTGACTAAAAACTAGATCTTACTTTGAATTCCCACTCAACCAACATCCAAAATCTTATCTTAAAATAATTATCCATGAAGGAATACAATATCTCCCACACCGACACTCTATACAGAAAACAACTACAATATACAAAACTAAACTCTGTCAATCAAATATTCCTGAATACTTCGCCAATCAACAAAAAATATTGTATCTAGATGCATCTAATTATCATAAAAACATTGTTAGAATTTCATAGTGACATCTCAATTTGTGGTGGAGTGCGGACCCAAAAACTGATGTACTGAACCATTGTACTGGTAGATTTGATACTTAGACATTTTCCTTTGTATCTATACTTTTCGGATCAACTTTTATTGTACAAAAATCTTCAAAAATGCTTCCAAGTCATGCTGGAATGATCCACAAAATTTTTGACATCAATGACAACACTGGACCATGTAAAATGTACATACCGTGCTACATACCATGCTACATACCATGCTCATGTTTCTAGACAACATCATCAATGAAAAACTTACAACAATCTTCCTCTTTATAACATCAGTTCCAACAATCTCCCCCTTTGTCACTAATGGAAACATGTATATCAGGAACATTCTCCAAAAGCTTGCTTTCCCCAAATAAATTTTGGAATATCTCTCCCAAGTAGCTTTCCTAAATATCTCTCCCCAAGTAGCTTTCCTGAATATCTCTCCCCCTTTAACATCAATGGAAAATGATGTGCAAAAGAAAAAATGTATAATCCCCCTCAAATGTATAAATAGATATAACTGAACAAGTGTGCTAACTCCCCCTTAGGAAGTTAACCAAAATCTCCTATACCATCCGTATATTTGTACAAGAATCTAAAAATTTGAAAAATGCATAGAGTAAAAATTATCAACTTGAAGATGTTGACCCTTGAATCTTTTGCAAGATGACTTTCAAAGTAGATATACCTTCTTCCCATTGTTTTTTTATTGCTACAAGTATTCTATATTGTGACTCAAGCTTCACCAAGATCTCCTTTCCTTCTTTCAGAGTATAGGGAGTAAGATTTATCTTTGAAGTCCTATCTGTATTGGCAAGGGCACTTGAAACAAGTATATACTTCATCTTCACCAAGTACCTTAGCTTCTCAAATTGTCTGATTATTTCTTCTTTCTGGCTCTACAGAGTAAAGTAATTTTCATGTAAGTTCACTAAATTAGTCCAAGTCTGATCATTCTATCTTGTACCAGATCATAGGTGTTTGATACACCGCTTATCTATGTCTCAATTTCATTCATACCATCCTTTATTCTTTGTGTGGCATCCGACCATTTCATACAATATAAAAATTACTTCTCTGTAATGTCCAATAATTTCTTTTCTACAAGCCATACTTGAACTTCTATTTCAACTTGTTCTCTTAGTCCAAAGGCATATCCCTTGAAGGAATCAATTAGTAGATTGAAGTTCTCCATTGTAAGTGGGGAGGAAACAATATTTTTTTAAGGTGTTATCTCTTGTATTGTCTTTATATCTTCACTCACTAATTCAATAATCAAGCATGCTCATGTTGAGAATCATCTATATCCATATCTCCTTCCATATTTGGTTCTGGGGCACTGAGGTCAACATTTAAATCTTCTTTAGAGGTCGCACTAATGCTAATTCCCTTTTTCCTTATAAATTTTTTCTAGGTTCTCCTTGTAGTTTTCTTTGTTTTTTCCTTGATGGCATGGGCTATTGGAGGAGATTTCTCCCTTATCAAAGGAAAACCTGAAGACTTCATCTTTTTACCGATTGTAGGTAGAGATGTAGTAACTGATCTTCTAGAGCTACCAGAGGCTTCTTCTGCACTCATATTAGCTCTAGCTCTTTCTATAGCTATTTTAACTTTGTCTTTTGAGATGCAAAGCTCTTTGGTATATGAGTCTACCTCAGCATCAAACTGTTTCTTCATCTATGATTTCTTGATTTTTTGATAAACTTCCATTGTCTTTTCTTTATAATTTCCATACCTTGGTCTGTTGGTATCCTTAGGACTGTTCAACAACACGTCCACATAGAAAATAGCTTTTTCTTCTGACACTTCATAGCCAAGTTCCAAAACCCAATCGGTTTTAGGTTCAACTACTTCCATTATGCAAAAAAATAGTAGAAAGTAGAAAGGTAATATCATTTATGTATTTACTTACAACATCCTTTCAAAATCATCTATCTCATGTTCATTCTTCTTTGAAACATTGTAAAGAAGGTTGTAAGGGCATCACCTTGAGCATCCATATCTCCAAGATTACTCATATAGTATCTTATCTGGTGTGCAATAGGCTCTTCACTCGACCAATTGACATTTCTAACTATAGGAAATTCCTTCAAAACATAGAAAACCAGACATATCACCAATGTGCCATACCTGAATACATGCTTCTTCTTCTTAATTTCCTTTAGATTCTCCATCAATTGTTGCCAGAGCAACCCACAAAGGTAATACTCAACATTGTTCTCAATCATATCTAGTGCCACATGAATTGTGGTGGAAAAGAACACATTTTTTCTATAAATATTGTGTCCAATAACCATAGCTGCATATCTAACAATTGGGCTACATATAGGGTTTACTAAAACATCCACTTTCTCCATTATATCTTTGTTCTTATTAGATTTCCAGACTAAAACTGGTTCGGTGGACCATAAACCATTGATTTCTTTAATGAATTCCTTGGTAATCAAGTGAGGGACATCAATCCACATAAACTGATCGTGAATTATGCTTAAGGCCATTCTAATGCACTTATCTTCATAGCTAAAGTTTGTAAACCAATGCCATACATCTAATTTCTTCCCAGTCAGGATATTGTACTTTGGTTTTAAAGTGTAATCATATCCAACTAACTCATCTATCCATAGGGTCAATTTTTTTTTGGAAGAGTGTTCTTCCATATTCCCATGAATGTAAGCCCTAATATCTCTAGTAGGCAGAACCCCAAGAGGTATGTGCAAAAATGCACCTAAGGGATCATCTTCTAAAATTTTGGTAGAATATCTTCTAAATTTGGATTGCGGTCTTTGGGAAACATCTACAACTTTCGATGTCACCATTGCATTCAATTTGTAACTTGGAGATGCTTTAGAATCTTCAACTCCACTTCTTTCTCCTCTACTCTCCTTCAAATGCATTTAATTAAATGAATTTACCTTATCAAATACACTTTTAACTCTTTGATTTGACCTAATTCTGCAATAAATGCTGCCAACCATAAAACTAGTAATCCTAAAAATTGTATGCATAACCATCTTCTTAAGCTCCAATTTTTTTTTCATTAGCATATTTATTTTTTCAATCTTCTTCAATAGATCAAGAATTCCATTCTTCATGATATATCTTTGTTCCAAGTCATGAAAACTCATATAGACGAGGGGGTTATTTGAATTTTTTTTTATTGCTCCCCTAAGCCAATGCCTAGGTTCAAATCCTAGAGGAATTATTTGCACTAGAGGATGGTACAAAATAATTTGTAGTATTTGATTCTTCCTTGTACTCAAGCTCCTCTTTCTTTCTCCATATCCTTTCCATTTCCTTCTTTACTTCTACTGGATCAATATTTTTGACTAGTTCATTCTTCTTTATCGAATCATCCTTCCTTGTGTTTTTACTTATGCAAAATTTAGTAATATTTCTAAGCCTACTACAGTTGTTTCATATGACATTTCTTTAAACATTAATCCTTCAATTCATTCCAAATCTGCATTTTATTAGCTTTGTGTCCAAATCCATAGCATGTATAATAGTAACCTTTAAAAGATTGAATCATTTTACCATTGTTATATGTATTTATCATTTGAATTCTACATTCACTTGCTCTATGTCCAAATATTTTTCATGTAAAACACTGACCAGTAAAGGATGGAACATTCTGAATCATTCTGCTTCTAAACTCTATTGCCCTATATCCATATTTATTGCAAGAATAACAAAAACCTTTGAAATATGGGTACCTTTGAGCATTTGGTTATTTGGAATGGGGTCTTCTCGCATTGCTTCTTTGATTTTGGAACTTGCCATTGTTCTTCTTGTCTTCAATCTTCTCTGATTCATTGCTCTTCTTTCCCATATTAGGTGTTTGAGCTACTTTTGATCTTTCTCTTTTTTCAAGTCCTAAACCACCTTTGTATTTAGATGCTTTCTTACTGGAAACCGATTCATCAAGCATTGTAGAACTTGTCTTGAATTTATCCTCATGACTTCTTGCCTTATCTAGATCTGGTATTAGATTTACCACTTCTTATTCAAGACTTATGCATTCATTAGATTTTATTTCTACCATTGCATTTAGACATTCCTTAATATTTTTCTTTTCTTCCACTTGTACTTTTAATCCGGTGATGTTCTCATTTGCTTGTTTCAATTTTTCATTGACCTACTTGTGTCTTTCTCTTAACTTCTTGATATGCTCCCTCAATTTTTTGATACATTCATTTTTCCCTTTAAGATACTCCTTCAGTTCTCTATTTTTATCTTCAACTTTGTTAAGATCTTCTCAATCAACTTTGAGTTCTCCATCTTTGTCAAGCATACAATATTCTTTTGTATATCCAATAGTAGGAATCTCTTCTGGAGGAATAGGAAACTTTCTTTTAATGATATCAAGTCTCCACAATCCATATCATTTGATGTTGCAGTGGTTTCTAGAAACTTTCTATCAGCCATGTGTTCAAACTCTAAAAGAGGTCAAGCTCCTTCTAGGGATCAAGGCTCTAATACCAATTGTTGAACACCCAAAATATTGAGAGGTGGGGGGGAGGTGAATCAGTATTCCTTTAACCTATTCAAACATTAGCCGTCCAATTACCAAAATATATTTAATTGCAATAATGAATGAAAGCATGAAACATCCACAAAATGACATGACACGTGAACACGAGATTTTTACATGGAAAACCAAAAATGGGAAAAACCATGGTAGGGTTAGGTCATAATATATTATATCTAGATATAGTATATTATAGAAATGCTCACTGTTGGTGGACTCACTACCCAAAAAGAATGAGATAGAAGAAGAAAGGGGTGGCTCACATCCTTTTGAACTATTACAAATGCATCTAAAGTATGTTGGATTATAGTTCCAATGAAGTACAAATCAATCTTTGCATTGATCTGGATCAATGCTTTGTTCTACTCTGCTCTGCTTTGAATTCACACACTTTGTAATACAACTCACTCAACTCTGATTAAATTTTCATCATATATGTTACTTTTTTCACATCACTCACACCACTCTTGCGCATAATCCTAAAACATTGAATTCAATCTCCTATATATATTCGCATCAAGTGTAACTTCAATTAGATCAACCTAATTAGAAGTAACACACAAAATTGAACTTATCATCCTTAAAAAATTTCATCCACAATATCATGACTTAATTTAAAATTCATATCACCATAAGATGGGTTAAGACGTACCTATAAAATATCTTACATAGGATAGCAACACTTATTTATCCTTTTCTTAACATCAAATGTGTCAAGTTGGCCCCAAATAAGACCTAAACACAAATCTTCCATCTATTTTAACCAATTTTTCAAACGTGTGACTCAAATTAAATCTTACTTTGAATTCCCACTCATACGAAATCCAAAAGCTTATCTTTAACATCACAAAACAAAATAATTATCCATGAAGGAATGAAAAATCTCCCACACTAACACTCTATACATAAAATAACTGCAATATACAAAACTAAACTCTATCAATCAAATCTTCCTGAATACTTCGCCAATCAACACAAAATATTGTATTAAGATACATCTGATGATCATAAAAAAATTGTTAGAATCGCAAAGTGATATCTTAATTTGTGGAGTGTGCACCCAAAAACTGACACACTGAACCACTGTGCTGGAATATTCAATATGTAGACATTTTCCTTTGTAGCTATACTTTTTAGATCAACTTTTCCTATACAAAAGTCTTCAAAAATGCTTCCAATTCATGTTGGAATGATCCACAAAAATGTTGAAATCAATTACTACATTGGATCATGAAAAATGTACATACCATGCTCATGTTGCTAGACAACATCATTAATGACAAACTTCTAACAATATTCCTCTTTACATCATCACTTCCAACATAGTTCACATACTTTTTTGGCTTAACCAAAGATTCATGTTAGCTCCGTATCTCCTGATTTCCATTCCTAGAATATACCTAGCTACACCTAAATATTTCATCTCAAATTGTGTTGAGAACTGAAACTTCAAATATAAAATTATGCTTTTACCATTCCCAATAAATAACATATCATCTACATATAAAACAATAATGAGAGTGTGACCATTATCAGATTTATAATAAAAATAATGGTTAGATTTATATATTAGAAATCCCAATGATAACAAATAGGTATCAAGCTTTTGGTACCACATTCTAGGAGACTGTTTCAAACCATACAAAGAATTCTTTAGTTTGTAAACTAGATTTTCTATAGCTTTGACAATGAAATGCTCTGTCTATGACATGCAAATCTTTCCTCAAGTCACTGTTAAGGAATGTTGTCTTCACATCCATCTATTCCACTTCTAAATCATACGTTGTTGTAAGAGATAATAGGAACTAGATAGATGTTAACTTCACAATAGGAGATAATACCTCACCTAGTTAATTCCCTCCACTTGAGAATATCCTTTAGCTACCAACTATGCCTTATTATTCTCAACACTACCATCAAGACCATACTTCTTCTTTTTACATCCATCAATGAAATGCTCTGGATGTGACATGCAAATCTTTTTCTCAAGTCACCATTATGAAATTTTGTCTTCACATCCTTCTATTCCACTTCTAAATCATACATTGTTGCAAGAGATAAGAGGAACCAAATAGATGCAGGCTTCACAACATGAGAGAATACCTTACCTAGTTAATCCCCTCCACCTAAGAATATCCTTTGAAAATAAACTATGCTTTATGCTTCTCAACACTACCATCAAGACCATACTTCTTTTACATCCTTTAGCGTTTACTTCCATTAGGAAAGGGTGGCAGATCCAAAGTCTTATTTTTCTTTAATGTAGCCATCTCCTCATCCATGTATTTCATGTAGAAATATACATCATTCATACCCATAGCCTCTCTAACAGTCCTAGGATTATCAGTCTTAGCAATCAAAGCAAAATTATAATTATAATCCAATAATGATAACCAAACCTTTTTTATTTCTGCCCAACATGTGTAGACCTCCTCACTTGCTCAGGTTGAGGTTCTTCTTCTTCTTATTTAGAAATTTTAAGGCTTCTCAAGATTTCCTCATCATCAGGTTCGAAAGGAGTTTGTATTTCACCTTTCATTAGAGTAGGTGGAATCTAAATTACCTCCTATTTCTCATCTTTCTTTGACTGCAACTCAACGGTGAAAGGTTTCATCTCTCTAAAAATTATACATCTATTATCGAGAGCCTTTTGGGCCACTAGATCCCAAATATTGTACCCTTCAAACTAACACCATAGTTGATGAAGATACATTTAACCTCCTTGTTCTCCAATTTAGACCTCTTCTCAATCAGAACATGCATGTAATATTCACAACCAAATACTCTAAGATGTATCAATAAAATATTTTTACCATAACATGCCTCCATGGGTGTCTTTTTTACAAGAATTGATGTAGGAAATTTGTTGATCAAATAACATGCATTGGCTATAGATTCAACCCAAAAAAATTTCTCAAGGCTAGCACCTGTTGGAACACAAAAATCTACTAAGAGGGGGTGAATTAGTAGATCTTAAAACTTGGCTTTAATAACCTTTTGTACAGACTAACTCCTTAAACTCTTTATGTAGATTATTTCCTTAAATCCTTAATGTGCATATTAATTAAACACATAGAGAGATAAACAAACACTCACACAAAAGCCCATAACACCAAATATATGTGGAAAACCTAAGATGGGAAAAACCACAGTGACAAATGTTGCTTGAGTCTACTGCTCAAATCCAGTGTCATAAATAAATATTTTGTTACAATATTTTAGGGAACCAACCCAAGGAAGCACCAAATCCAAGGAGAAACCAATCCCATACATTGAGCACCAACTTAGTTATCTGATGACACCAACCAATAAAATATACAATGAAAAATACAAGTGATTCACATGAATCAAGTTCTTTGTTACAAGTTTGATTTGTAACTGCTCAACCTCTGTTCTACAACTATGTAGACATTCTCTCTGCTACTACTATTGCAATCTCAACACCAAATCCCTCTACTCTGCACTCTCTTCTCCTCTACACTTAGAAAATTATTTGTTCTATCTTGCTACACTACACCTGTACACCTTGGATGCAAACACCTAGAAGATATTATGTATTACAGTCTAGGATACATGTGCATTTTGTGTTCTTCTTTGTTGCACCTTGAATGCTAATCCTTAATCACGTTCTACTTTTTGTTTGGTTCTACTCATTCAGATTTAGTGCATTCCTTGTTTGCTGGACTACACCCTGTCTTCTCTACTCTTGCAGACTCTTTCATACAACAATATTATGATTTTCTTCTACTTTTTCTTGACTCCAACAATTTGCAATTACTGCCTCAAGATTCTCATGCCTGATCAGATCATCTGAAATCCTCTATTAGGGTTTCCCACACTTGTTGTATTCACCAACAAGCTTCCTATTCATCTCAAGCCTTGCACCACCATCCTTCTCATCACTAAAACATCTGATAGGGTTTACCATATATCACCATACCTTGCATTGAGCCTCACAACATTTAATTTTGTTACAAATAATTTGTCCAAATTAGTTCTCTATCAAACCCTAGAACTAGATATGCATTAAATGCATTTCCTTCTTTGATTGATCTGATTCTAATCTTCATCGACATGGCTATTTGTGCCATTGCTTAGCATATCAAATCTTCATTAACATTGGTCACATGTGCAGTTGGACCAATAAATTCTTTCCTCTATGTTGGTTACCAGTCGAAACCTATTTACATGGACTTGGTCATTTGATATCTTCACATTCAAATCTAGGCCGTCGATCATGTCTCTTTGCGCCATGATCCTCTATCTCTCCATTGATCTTGGTAACTTTAAAACATGACCGTTAGATTATTTTCCATTAAACCTGTGTCATAGATCTCATCTACCTTATAGCCATCACATATCACTACTTTTCTTTGGGCATCATCATTCATTTCCACAATATGAAGTGCCTTAGTTATCACTGTTAGATCTTAGCATTATGATCTTTGTCGTTCACCTTATCTCATTGAATATTGCTACTCTTTACCAGTCATTCAATTCACAATAGTGATGTGAATTGATGCAAAGATCATTGTTTGAGCTTCCTCCTTTAAATCTAATACTTTGATCTTGTCCATCACTTATCACTACAATGTCAAAGAGTGAATTCATCATTTCCATAATGTAAAAACATTCAACGGTCACCGTCAGATTGACCACCCTTTAGATCTACGTCATTGATCATACATCGTGCATCACTGTAACACATGTGCCTTTATTTCTTCTTCAATGACATGGTGATCACTGTTGGATCAATCACCAACCAATCTAAATCGTCTCCCACTATACCGCTAGCTAAAAGCATGGGCCCACAAAAGCATAGTAGGCTGGCAGGAAATTGCCATTTATCCACCTTTGAAATCCTTGCCATGTGTCCCTACTACCTACATGTCATCCCTATAATCATCATACAACAAACATCACCTATGTGACTTGACATGTCGACCAAAAACTCATCGCCACATGTCTTGCTGACATCATCCTTCACTGTCGTTTGGTCCCACCTTATCGGCATGTCAAAGGGACCAATCATTTAGTCCTACTGAGATTCATCTTTTTCTTTGATTAGGTGCTATTGGGATGTCAAAGGGACTCATTATTATGTCCACTAGTACATAAAAAGTAATATATGATTAAAAAACTACTAAAAACTACATATAAATGACTGAACATGATCACGTGACCATTAGTAGTTTATTGCCAGTCATTTATAACATGACCAGATTGATGACTAAACCATTTTTAGTCATTTATTGGTTATTTTGATTGATCGATATGGTAATATATTTATTTGTTGATTTAGTTATTGATTGTTGTAATATGGTCACTTATTTAGTCATTTTTTATTCACTGATATATTTAGTCATTAATTTAGCTATTGATTATAGTTAACTAGTCACTTATTTAGTCATTTTTATTCATTGATATTTGTGCAAATTGGTAGTGTATTTAGTCATTAATTTTAATCATCATTTTGATCAATTTGGTAGTATATTTAGTCATTTTTATTCACTGATTCCACTGCTCATATATTTAGTCATATTTATTCATTGTTCATTGATTTCTATCAATTGGTAGTATATTTAGTCAATTTAATTATTAATGAATGTCAATTAGTAGTATATTTAGTCATTTTAATTGACTGATATTTGAGGATTTAAACATAAAACATATAAATACACATCAATCATCAATTGCACACAATAAGATGACCATTGAGAAGGAAAAATCGCTAAACTTAATTAAAATAAAGGTGTTCTTACATCTTGCACAAGTCTAAAATATCTATCTTGCTTGAAAAATGCTTAGAAATAGAGTATTCAAATTTTTATTTTCAGTCACAAGATTGAAAATCTGAGTTACAATGCACATAAATGACAAGAAAGAAACTTCTCCAAAAAACTTCTGCAATGATGGAAATGCATGCTTGGAGCCCTTCAATGTGAGCACATGCCCCTTTCATCCCTTAACTACAACATGGGCGATCTTCTTGGAGCAAGTTGTAATGCGTAGAATCCAAGAAGGAGACTGTTGATCATGTCCCATATATGAAGCTATCTCCTTCAATGTAGTCAACAATAACCCTAGAATATTTCCTCCTTTATATGCAATGTGCCATCTAATATGAGTAATAGGGTGCTACATTTTCTACCATGAATGAAGTTGTTCCTCAATACAACCAAAAAAAATACTATTAGTCTCAATTCAAAAAGAATAAAAGTGCATTATATATTGCAAGTTTACAAAAGAAAATCCAAACACAACAGAAAGATAAATCAATTAAAACATTGTATCCTTGTCAACAAATGCCTTAAATAGAGTGTTCAACATAGGCCTAAAATATGCATATTGAACCCTTGATTTCAGAACCTTGTTCAAAGTTTAAGAAAGGTGATACACTAGATTATAGAATGAAGTTGACATTAACACTAACTAGACTGGAACAACATTATCAACATAAATTTCTTGGAAACCAACCATAAGAATGCCATCAAACTTAGACAACAAAAATGTCAACCCTAGTTCATGTGTTGTCTCAGTAAAGACTTGCACCATGAAATAATCCATTTATACATAAATTCTAATTAATTAAGTTGATGAGAAAAGATCTTTGATATCCAAATGGGAAGCCTTAACATCCAAAAATTACTAACTTGATATTTCACAACAAGTTTCCCAACTTTGACATCATCTTTACTTAAGAAACTAGATATTGATCCACTGCCATATTGGATCTCACAAGATTCTCCTTCACAAACAACAAATGATATATATCAATTGTTTAGCAACTTCCTTAATATCCCTATGTAAGCAGACTAAACTAAGTGAGGTTGAGGGTTTGAAGTAGAGTACCATCTTCTTGGTATGTGCTTGCCTTTGAAGACTTGTATCATGAATGAAAATAGCAAGCTAGCTGCACTGTAAAATAATTGTTACAAAAATAACCACAAAATCCTCTTTAATTGAAATAATCCTTCTAGATATTTCAAGACAATATATTTCAGTTTATTTCTAAGAGAGATAATTTCACTATCCAAATAGCCATCAATCTATTTAATGTATATAATTTCCTAGAATTTAGAATTTGAATGTAATGAAACTAACCATGATTACCAAAGATTTGACACCAAAATGTAGTACAAAATGAATTATTTGACAAAAAATGTGTTTTGATAAACCAGATATACCCTTGATATATTGATTCAAATAACAAGGAAAGATCAAACTGGAGACAACAAGATAACATTCATTAATTTACTTCAACAAACATTTGAAACCAGAATTCGTCCACCAATTATAACTTCATTCTATTGATCTTCAAAAATATTTTATAAAACGTTTCAAAATTTTGTCTTGACTGACATGTCAAAAAGTGTCTTTTTAGTTACCCACTTTTAACATAAATCAAAAATTCTTAATTATCATTGTTTACATAGGATTACATAAAAGCAATGAAATATGAGAAATGAACATAAATGATCAGATGTTGAAGTCCAAAGCACTCACAAGATACAAAAGTATGTTACTCATCATAAGGTACCCATGATCATTTATATTTGGCAAGGTCCTCTCTCCATGATAGTATCTACAAGGCTTGATACTTTACTGCAAGGCCTATTCTTTTGGGGGAGCTAGATATGTCTACTCCCATTGGTACACTGTGTAATCATGAGGCCATTTGTACTCCTGGATTTTTCATGTGTTGGCCAAGTGACTCTTCCATCTTTTGTATAATAACCCTTCGCCATCTGTGATGAATTTTGAGTATCCAACATCCAATGGAATTATTCCATCAAAGGTTAAATTGAGGTGGTGAATATTTCTGTCACCATCCTTTTGTAAATTAAAGGGGCAATTGGGAACAATTTTGCTAAACACATCTATCCAATCCTTGGAGCCTTTCAGTTTATCATCATCCCTTAGTATCTTAGGCATGAACCACTGCATTAGTGTGTGAAATGAATCCATTATTGCATTGATCTTTTGGTCTTTTTCAAATATGTATTGAAATTCATTTGTGACCATTCAGTTCATTTGCTCAGTAGGTTTTAAAGCTGTAGGGCCTCAACACTCCTTTGTAAAATTTTGCACAAAGTTATTAAGGTGTGATGTACATGTTTCCATTTCTTGAATAAGGGGTCTAATATAGGTACATGTGACTTTATTTGATCAACTGCTTGTGATAAGGAGACATAACATTCATACACATTTTCCAAATTTTCCACAATTAGTTTAACCCTATGCTCCAAGATAGTTTCCAATACCTTGAGGGTTTGTCTCTTTTCTCCTTCGATTATTTCTTCATTATTATTTTTCAACTTCTCAATTTCTTCTTTTAGCACATTTACTTGTTCAAAAGTGATTGCACCTGTATCAGTTTGGATGGTAGGGGTTGGTATACTATTAATTTTGTGCTTTGGGAAGGACCTGTTCCCTTTAACTTCTCTTTCGATTTCACATTTTCTATGAATAACCTATTCGCTTCATCATTCAGATCAGTTTATGTTTTCTCATATTCTTCCAATCTAAGCTCCATACCTTTAACCCCAACCCTAGTAAACAGTGCTAAGTGCATTGTCATAGTAGCTGCCTCAATTGCTGATGTTTCTTGAAGTGTCTTTACCATGGAAGTCCCTCTCATTTCTTGTACAACATCAAGCAATCTTGGTTTTTCTATTCTTTTTTTATTTTTCCAAAAGGCTAGGGTTTCAATTCTTGGATTGTAACCTATTCCACTCATTACCTCATTTGAATTGAATTTAGAAACCAACATGGGATGTTCTTGGCTTCTTACTTGATCCAATAAGAATATCTTTTTAACTCCATGCCAAGAATAATTAGTATATTGCTTTCTAAGACCAATTTTCTTACTTCTTGGGGGCTAATAGTAATTTCACTAATCCAGAGTTCTTCAAAAGTATGGGAAACAATATGGTCATGTTGTGACTCCTCAGTTTCCATCTTATTAATTTGGAGTCTCTCCTCAAATTCTTTCATTTTCATCTTAATCCAAAAATCCTTAAACTCAAGAGTTTGAATAAAGTCATCATCTTCAATAAATCTAAGGGCAGAAATCACCCTTTCATCATCATGCACTTCTTGATCATTATGCCCATGTACATCCACTCTTTCTTTTGGTTTGTGAGAATCAGTTGCAAGCTTAGGCAGTGGTTGGTCAACTTCATCATCTTTAAAATTCAAAAGTACATCATATACCTCTTCAGTATCCCCTAATCCTTCACTTATTACATATGCCACTAAGGGGGCCACTCCATGTGTCTTCTACCTTTTAGGACTTGGTTGCTTAGGGGATGCTTTTGATTGTATTGTGGTAGTGTCTGGTAGGGGCTCTATGATTGCAATACCACTTGGTTTGATGGGCAGCTTGGAGGGTTTTGAAGACTGACCCTCAGGTTTCTTTTCAAGTTCAACATATAATATTTCAAAGTTGTAAATTATTAAGTTCATCTTTTTTATAGGATCCCCTTCTTCAACATAGAATCCTTGGAATCCATTGTACCTTTTCCTATTCTTCTCCTCAAGCCTCTTTATGATTTCCCACTTCCTCTTCCTGTGAAAAAATTCATGAGGTGTTAAGCAATCTCTTATTACATCTTCTTCGTAATCCATTACATGTGTAATCCCAACTTTAGTGAGAAGTGTCTGCTTTATAAAATTAATATTCCCTTCAGGATCAAAGACCCTTTCTCCTCATGAATTCAATGAATACATCATCTTTAAATACTTCTGCAAATCTTCAAGAGTGTCACACCCTATGGATAGCTCCTCACATTTAGTTAGGTTAGGGAGGAATGCCCCCTTTTTCTATATTTTCATAACATCCTGCTCCATCCATAACATTTTCCACATCAATTCTAAAAATGTAATTTGAATAGAAACAAATTTAGGTAAAACATGTGGGGCTTGAGGACACCCATATGCCCTTATTACTGTTTGATCTGCTAAGAAGAATCAGTCACCGGAATTGTGAGTGTGTCCCTTCTTTGGCTTCAATGCTAAAGGTCTTAATACTTGCATGATTTTATTAGGCAATATTGGTGAAATATGACCAAGATTGGCCATGACCTTTATTACAAATCATCATGAAATATTACATAATCACTATTTTTACATCTACTATCCCAAATTTAACACCAGTTTTGTACAGGAAACCTATTCCCTTCATTATTAGTCATTCCAAAACACATTATTTTAGACCATATCTTTTTGTTTTGGTACAATATTAAATGACACAGTAGAGAGTATTTCTTGAAAGTGATGGGAGTTAATTTCTCTCTTACTTGAAAAAATCCCTCATGTAGTCCTTTCTCAATTTCAGTAGCAAATTCATACTCAATTTTTACTTTAGGATTTTGTATCTTCATTGCCATCATCATGAGATAGATTGGAATCCTCTCTTCAACATCTATTCTAAGAACTTGGCACAAAGAAAAATAAGTTCTTTTAAAATATACTTGGAAATATTCTATGGAAAATGGCTCAATTTGGGAGGGGGAGATAGGTATCCTCCTATTTTTTACACCTCTTTTCATGTGTAAAGGAAGTTCATCACTCTTGTAGATTTTTCACAATCTCCTATAATGCTCCTCACTTCTGTCCAAGTCGATCTTAGTGATAGCTTACTTTTTTAACATAAAACACTCTATAATTGCTTCTTTAGTCAGCACCACTAATGGTGAACTATCTGGCATTCTTATAGTCCTGGTAGCTAGGTGATAATATTGTGCCAATACTTTAATAAACTCAACATCTACAAGGACATTTGTGACTATCAATTTGGCCAAATCTAAGGTCCAAGGATTCAAAACTGGAATCTTGTCATCCATTTTTTCATAGAAGTACCACAATAGATCCCACCCTAAGATAGGGATAATTGAGTCTCTACATCCATGGGATGTATCTTTAAACACCTTTTTGAATCCTTTGTCTTCAGAATTAGGTAACACATCTAAAATGGATTGTTGTAGGGACCTCTTCTTTGTTTTAGAAACTATGGACTCTTCCTTTTTACTCACAAGTTGAATTCTTTTGGGTGGCATGATGAAGAATTTACTCCTACTTGATTTCTTTAAGTGTCTATTTGTAGGAGAAAATTCAGTTCTTATACACCACAAAGGGTTTCAATGAACTTACCCAGTGAAATAATAGCTATAGAGTCTTCCCCCTTGAACTCCCTTGCCTCTGGTACATTGAGCTGTGTGAATGATTACAAAAATGTCATCGAGTCCCAAGTACTATTTGTTGTTGAGCTTGGTCACCTCACTATTAAAGTCAATTCATGAAAAATATTTCATAATCTGTCCATATTTCAATTTTGAATACATGCCTTTTATCTTGGGAAATAAAACATTTCATGTTTAGAGGTGTAATAATTGCTATTGATGATTTAAATGCTTTGAAATCTTGTACCATAGTACCGCTCTATCATATCAAGATTGCTGTGGGGTAGCGGTATGGTAGGGTTAGAAATACCGCCACCCTGCACACACACCCCTTTGGACTCCTATGGGATGATAGGTTAATTCTAGTGGTTGAGTGATTGTTTACCACCATACCGCTCTGTCATATCAAGACCGCTGTGGGGTAGTATTATGGTAGGGTTAGTAGTACCACCACCCCATGCACACCCCTTTGGACTCCCTTGAGATAGTGGGTTAATTCTAACGGTTGAGTGAGTGTTCACCACCATACCACAATGTCACTATTTACCCCTTGCGGGGCTGCAGTTTACTTTAGTTGTTAACATGTTCTCACCGCCACCCCACACTATTCATATCTGGTTGTCACGGTATTGTAGTAAGCATTTATACATTGACCTATATGTCCCACCATCCCACACATACCTCTATTGACTGTTTTGATTATATGGGAAAAACAAGTTTTGAAGGGACCTGAAACCCTTTACAACAAAATATACAAAATGCTGCTAAAAAACTACTTTAGAGAAAAACCAACAGCATACCATTAGCCAAAAAAATAAGAAAAAAAAGGGTGTTGAACGAGAGATGAAATAGTAAGCTAAATACAACACCCAACAACATCAAAACAACAAAAAAATAGTAAGAAAACCGAGACCCAACAGAAAACAAACAACAACTAAAAGGAAAACCAAACACTAATTCATACTACTCAAGGTGTTGGCCACCTCAAGCTCCTGGCTTCTGTGCAATTTGATAATTTCCAACAGCTCCTTCTTCTCAGCCTCAAAGGACTTCTTCCATTCAGCTGGCCCTCTAATAGTAGGGCCCTTGTCATCATCTTTTGCACCTTTTTTTCCTTTTCCTTTGACCGAATGTTCTTTCTCCATTAGCTACAAAAATTAAACTTGGTCCTCCCTGAGCTCACTTATCTTTTGGAATAGGACTTCCAAAGATTTTTCACTATTCTTCACAGAGATGTGACATGCATGAAGAAGTTTTTTTATATCCACATTCATTCCCAATACCTTGGCTTCCAGACTAGCCAATCGATCTTCACACAGAGATTTGAATTCAAGGAAAGAACCCTCAAGGTTCACAATTTTGTCAATTAGAATGTCTGACACTGAACCTTTTAGAACATTCTTTATATTCTCCTTCAAACCTCTTACTTTAATGTTAATCTTATTAAACTCCTGAAGAGTCCACTTAGCTAACTTAAAAGTTCGAGTGGCCCTAGCCCTAGCCATATCTAGCAACTCAAACATAGAGGTAGAATCATCATCGAGGTAAGAGAAATCCTCAGATAGGGGATTTACCTTCAGAGGCTCCGGTTTAGCTCTCTTCTTCTCAGTATCCTCCTCATCTTGACCCTTATTCTCTTCTTCAAGCTCCACATTGGGCGAGTTTTGATTAAGGGAGTCATCAATAGCCACCGCCTTTTCACCAGAATCCTTCCCCTCACATAACACTTTGGGGTCCTTTGATGACACTTTCGAGGCCTTGTTCTTTAGGTTGGCAATACACTTGGATGACCTCCTCAACTTATCCTTGTCCTCCATACCCAGAGCATTATCCTGTAAACCATCCTCATTACCACCACCTTCGGTTTCACCCTGGCCAACAACCACATCCTCAATCCTAGGAGGGGAATCATCTGAGTGTACCTCTGTGTCCTCACTGTCAAATAGAACAAGGTGTTTGGCTGCCCTGTTTGTTTTAGAACTACCCATCTTCCTCTTCTTCAAAGAAGTAGTCGCAGGGGCCATGGACACATCTTCTTCTTCTTCGTTCCATTCCTCTTCATCTTCAATACTAGTATCCGAGCCCGACGAACCAAAAAAATCACTCACAATCTTCTCCTTACCTCTATTGACTGTTGCGGTAGTGTGGTATTGGAATTTATTATGAATGCAGTATTTTAGATATCATTGTATTGAAAAGATTAAACAATTTTCTAATTTGTAGTCTCTCAGCTTTAGTTTTCAGTGTTAGTAAGACCTAAGAGATCATTTATTTGTTTGTAATGAGGAGGCTTAGTTCACCTAATGCTAAGATATCTATATGTATTATTAAATAATAGATGTTCATTACATGTTTGCATCTAGAAAACATATAGGACATACAAGAAATTCTATTCTAACTAAACAAAATTAATTTCAAATTTTCAACCAAAGTAAGAAAACTAAGAAGAATGATTGAAGCTAACTTTAAATACACTTCAAATCAACAGAATAATGACGATTACATTCAGAAATGTATCAGTAAAATAATAGTGAATAAGCATACCTGTTCTCATATCTTTATTACATTCAATAATAAATTACACCATACATATAACCAGAGTTTAGGTCACAAGCTAACCTCTTAAGGTGACAAAAAATCATCATAATCATCTACATTGCTAGCAAGATCAAAATCTTGATTTTCTTTCTCATGCAATGCATCTGCGACATCTGCTTGATTTTATTCCTCATCCTCATCTGCGACATGCAATGCATTCTCTCTCCCAATCTCTTCATTGGTAATTAAAATCTCTTCTTGAAACACTCCATCATCATGTTCATCCACTTCTTCAAGTGTTTCTTATAAATTAGCATATTTCCAATCAGGAATTATATCAACAATTTCCATGAATTTTTGTTTTGAATGAGACTCTGTTTGAATGACATACAAACATCTTGGGCTTCTTACATCATCAATTAGAAATTATTGGTTAATTTGAAGAGGGGAAACATATGAATCATCCATATCTAATAAAAATTGTCTTGTATTTGGGCATACAAATCCATACTCATCAAATTGTATTGCAGATGGTCAGATCCACTTACATTTTAATAATATAGGACTATTTTCACCATAGTCCACTTGAATAATTTCTTGGATGAATCCAACATAAAATTTCTTCTCAGTTTTGTTAAGAAATTCAACACTAACAATAGAATCACAATTTGTATTTCCTTTGTCTTTTTCTTCCACTCTTAAATGACTACCATAGGCCCACATTCCATTGAAATGCATAGCCCATAAATGTGGAGATTGTGAAAGATCACTTTCCTCGGTTGTTATATCTTGACCTTCTTCTTTTACATCACTAACTGCATTAGCAATCCATTCTTCAAATTTTGGAAAAGAATCACCTCCAATCAAATCAGCATGACATCTGCACTTTTGAGGTCAATGCTGCATCCAAGATTGATTGCATTATTTATATTTTCTACATAGAATATTAAAGTATAAATAATGAGATTAATAATATAAATGTGTAAATTCAACTAAGTAAATGAATTATTGTGTAATTTTTTTTTACCTACGACACTTATCGAATGGAGATGTGTTTAGAAGAATATAGGCATGTGTCACACTTATTTCTAGATGTGATAGCTTGAAGCGGAATCCATTTCCTTCTAATACTTCACCTACAATTGTCTCTTCTTCTTCATCATCCCATAAACATCGATTGAAAATTTTAAAATCCTTCATATATTCTGTGAAAAATCCCATGGCCTCTTGCATTGAATATCCCTCAAACATGTTGCCTTCTAGTTTTTCCCTAGTACGAATAATTTTTTTCAAAACCTTCATATATCATTCTATAGGATATACCCATCTCGTTCTTACCAAGCCACAATGCTCTAGTTCATATTCTAGATGTATCAAAATATGCATATAAATTTTAAATATTGTTGGTGGAAATTCCTGTTCCAATAGACAAAGAAATTCAACAACCTCCTCCCTCAAACTATCAAAGTTTGAAGGATCTAATACATATAAACTCATTCTCTTTAATATTAGGCCCAACCTTATAACTGCCAATCTTGGCCCCTTTGCAAAACTTAATATATTTACCACAATAAGTGAAATATTCTCCATTATGACATGATAGTCATGGGTCTTGAGGCCTCTTAAGCCATTAATGTGAGTTTAGCTTCTAATACTACTACTTACATATCCAGTGGGAAAGCAAGTCTGAGACATCAACTGTCAGATTTGTGCACATTGTTCCTTTGTCTAGACATAAGGAGAACTAGGTTTTCTATATTTTTCATCTTCATATTTTTCAACCCAAAGATTTCGATGAATTTTTAGTGTTCGAAAGTCTTCATGTGATGAAATAGTATCAAAATCACCAAAAAGAGTTTCTATAATAACACAGGCTATATTTTTCTCAGTATGCATAAAGTCAACAGTATGCCTAATGGCTATATCCTTAAAGTATGACAACTTATAGAATATGCACAACCTTTTTACACCACTTTCATTACATGGATCATATCTACTACCAACAATCCCATCATTTTCAATAAATGACATTCTTTTTTGTCCATTCTCAATAATGTAATCACCTATTATTAGCAATGGTGCTTCACGGATTCTCCTCTTGACCATTGAACCGTGGTTTTTGTTGACAATATGGATGATCCATTTTAACGTAAGCACGATGTCCATAATAAATACACTTACGTAAACTTCTTGAGTGCCTCACAAAATCCTTAAAGTTGCAAGCAGGACATCCATGGTATCTATGAACACTAAGACTAGACAATGTGCCATATGCAGGAAGATCATGAACTATAAACAATAAGGAAGCTCTTAAAGTGAATTTGATTGAATGACCATCCCTTAAAGATTGAATTGCTTCAATTCCTTTCCACAATTCCATTAGCTCATCATATAATGGCTCTAGATAAGCATCAATTGTATTTGAAGTCACACTTTTCTTTCTTGGTACAATCAATGATGGAATTAAGAAAAATGGTTTAGTTGCTAAAAATGGAGGCAATTTATAATTTATTAAAAACACTGGCCAAGTTGACCATTTAGTACTTTGATCTGAGAATGGGTTCACCCCATCTAGAACCAAACCCAACCTTATATTACGAGGATCTTGAGAAAAATCAGGCAATCTGTTATCAAATTCCATCTATGTCTTAGAATCAGGCACATGTCATTGTTTTCCATCAGTGCTCTTATTTTGGGCATGCCATTCCATAAGTTCAACAATGTCTCTACACCTATACATTCGAAGTAATCATGGGATTATTGGAAAGTGGCGAAGAACCTTTCTAGGAACCATAATTGATTTCAACCCTTTTTTATACCTTGCTTCATGAAATTTCAGACATTCACTCTCACTTACAAGATTCTTGTAAAATAATACACAACCATTCACACGTGTGGATGTTTTCATACCCTAAGCCTTGCTTTGTTATTTTCTTTTTACATTGACTTTGTTTTGTTGGAAATGTGGAGTCAGGTGGTAACAACAAACTTAATAATGCCAATAATTGATCTACACTTTGTCCAACCAAACACCACTTGCAAGTTAAGAATTTGAAGGATTGTTGTCAAATGACTTAACTTGCAATTAGCATACACAGGTTTTAAAACATCCTCCATAAACTTGGCCCAATCATCGTTTAGACCCTCATTCAACATTCTATCAACTTCAAACCCTTCATCTAGCATTATTGCCTCTTCATCTATGTTTGGTGCCACTTCATCTATGTTTGTTGCCTCTTCATCTCTCACATTCTGTAATTCTTTCATATCTTCATAATAATTGTAATCCCAATGGCTTATACCACTATGCCCATATCTTATCATATGTCGATAAATAAGACTTCTTTTTCTCACCTTTCCACCAAGATAAACATTACATGGACATGGATATTTTTCCATGTCCCTCTTATCAACTACTCTCTCATCAAATGCATGGTATTGATCCATAGTCAACCTTCAATGTTGATCCATTTGTAATGTTCTACACAGAAAAAAAATTTGTAGAGTAAGAGAAAAAAACTATTTTTTTAATTGAAAGACATTTCTATAGCAAAAAAGTTATAGAGAGAAAATAAAATAGAGAGTTTAACTAATTAATTGTAAAAAATAGATTTTTGTAGTTTGTATTCAAATTGCTGATTACATTGCATTGCACATCTTTCAAACTCAAAGCATTACTTCACATTGCATAACTAATAATTAGATGCTGATAGATGACAAAATGTAAAAAAATGTAGAATAAGAGACAAAAAATATTTTGTTTTAATTGAAAGGAATTTCCATAGCAATAGAGTTATAGAGAGAAAATAAAATAGAGAGTTTAACTAATGAACTGTAAAAAATAGATTTTTGTAGTTTATGTTCAAATTGTTGATTGCATTGCATTGCACACCTTTCAAACTCAAAGCATTACTTCACATTGCATAACTAATAACTAGATGCTGATAGATGACAAAATTTCAATTACAATATAGTTTTTACAAAGTCAACCTAAGAAGTTATGCAATTACTTCTCATTGCATAACTAATAACTAGGGGCATCTGGCAATTGCATTTTCTTGTCATGGCATTCCATGAGACCACATTTCTTTGAGGAATTTTTGCAAAAAGTTCACTGCCTTGTTTATGCTACCACATTTTTCATACATGTCTACCAAATAATTTTATCAAACAATTCACTACCTTGTTGCTATGGCTAAAATCCTAAAAAAGTCCAAACAAGCTATGGATGCTTGGAAAAAATCTATCAAAGCATAATAGTAAGCAATAGCATAGACAAGGCAGTGAACGGTTGAAAAATGCCTCAAAAATGTGGTCTCATGGTGATGGAATGCCATGACAATCCATAAAAAATTTCTTGTCATGGAATTCGTCAAGGCATTCCATCACCATGTGACCACATTTTTTTGATGCATTTTCCAAAGTTCATCACTTTTTATATGCTACCACATTTTTCATACATATATACAAAGCATTTTATCAAACAGTTCACTGCCTTGTTGCTATGGCTAAAGCCTAAAACATTTGATTTCAAAAATCTATGGATGCTTGGAAAAAATATATCAAAGCATAATAGTAAGTAACAAGCTATGGTCTCATGGTTTTTTTTTGGCACAAAAATCAGTGTGATTTTATTTGCATTTATTTATAGGTTTTCAACACATTTTTTTTGGCAATTTTGTTGTTTGAAATGGGGAAAAACATCTGTGGTTAGTTTTGTGCATTTTTTAATTGTAGGATTCTTACTATAATGCCCCTCCATTCTCACTATGGATGTATGAGAAGTTTGGCTTTGGAACTTGAAGATGAAGGTAAATTAATAGGGACATTTAAAGGTATGTGCTAATGATGTTAAATAGTTGATGTTGTAAATTATAAATTTATGGACTATGTGAGAAGGTTAGGAAAGGACTTATTATATATGTTTAAGGATAGGTTTATCATGATGTGTGTGTGTGCTTAGACATGATTGTTACTATGATGCAAGCTATGGGCATATTTGTGCTATAGAAGTGTTTTGGTTAGCTTTAGGATTTTCACATGATTTTGACATATTATTATCATAATGATATGATATTATGATTTGATTATGATTATATTTATTATCATGAAGAGGTACTGACTTGTGTTCAAGTGCTACGGTTGCAGAA
The DNA here is from genome assembly GCA_007258455.2 of Sequoia sempervirens. Taxonomy (NCBI): domain Eukaryota; kingdom Viridiplantae; phylum Streptophyta; class Pinopsida; order Cupressales; family Cupressaceae; genus Sequoia; species Sequoia sempervirens. The sequence goes on along the minus strand of VDFB02000002.1, from coordinate 127,848,268 downwards.
GAAACATGAGCTTCTATTAGTACTTTTGTGAGTATGATGCATATTGTTATGTTATTATTATTATGCAGATATTTACTTGGATATTTAAGTGATGTAGTAGTATTTTTGTATGAGATACAATTGCTAGAGTTCCTTTCCTAGTGCTTCAGCTATTATGCACATGTGCTCTAATTTGTATGTTTGAGTGAACATGTACTAGGCTATGTCTCCATATGAAATAGCAGGTTTGAGCGTGCCCCTAATCCCAATGGTGGTTGAGGAGATAACATCAAAGCCCAAGTTATAACCTAACCCTAGCCATTGTCCCCAATTAGGGACAATTGATTCAGTGTGTGACCACATTTTCGGGTTGTCATGAGACAATGCCCAATCTCCTTTACCCTGTGGTTGGAATGTTGCATTTATATGAATGTTTCTTATGGGATATGTGATTGCTTGATTTTTCTGTCTAGTCTTGGTTTTGGATCCCAACTTGTTGGTGCGAAGCTTGTGGTTAGTTGGGTTGTTATTATTGTGATTAGTGTTATTTATGTTTTGATGTGAATGTCTCTTTTATGCGAGAAGTTATTTCGTGGTTTATGCCTAACCTTGGTTTGTGGATTATTTGAGTGAAGTTAGATATTGGGTCAATCATGTTAGTTGTTATTATAATTGTTATTATTGTGTTGAGGTGTGATCTAATATTATTCATAATTGATATATTTATTTATGCTAATGTGTTGTTATGTTATTATATACTATCATTATTGGTGTGAGTGGGTATTGATTATTATTATTATTGATGCTAAGGGGGTGATTTAATATTATCATGATATTATGTTAATAAGTCATAATGTTTTTATGTGCATACTAATATGTTATTATTTTGGGGAATGGTTATTTAATTATTGTTTATTATTATCATGTGTTTTGTTTATTGATTATTTGGTATTTGGTTATTGTTTATTGAATAATGTTTGTTTTACTCTTGTTTGGATGAAATAGTTATTTTATTAGTCTCTTGATTCATTTTATTAAAATGGTCACTTAATTTATGTTTTATGAAGTCTTTTTGTGGTCTTAATGGTTTAAAATGTTTCTTGGGTGATAGGTTTATGGGTTAGAGGTATTTTTATTCCATAAAATTCCTTTTATTAAGTCCAAAACCCACTCTAATTACTCTATTATGAAAGTGAAAAAAATTGGAGTTAAAAGGGTTGCTGAGAGGTTAAAAGGAAGTTTTCTTTTTCCCTTGGGGGGTTTCCTCTCTTTTGGCTTTTTGTTCTAGAGATTATGTTGGATTTTGATTCTTCATTTTTTTGGAGTTATTGTCATGCTTGTGAAGAGGAAGGAGCAATGAAAGAGATTTATTGAATTTATTGCTGCTAGTGAATGAACATTTTGGCTTCAGATTGTGGTTTTGATTGGTGATTTTAGCTTGGAGGATCTTTTGGGGTTTCAACTTCCTTTTCATCATTATTCTTCAAATTTGAGGTAAGGATTTTCTTGATTTTGTTAATTTATGCATTTTAGATTTATAGGCATTTGAAAAAGGTTAAATTAATTGAGGTTTGAATGTTCTTAATAATCTGGAAAAAATTTGGTTGCTGGGTTTCTCATTTTCTCATTTGGTTGTAATCGAGTATGTTGAAAAGAGGGTTTTTATGGGAGTTGTATGCTATTTTTCATTTTGTTAATTTTTTATTCATTTTTGGTCAATTCTGCCTACATTGCTAAATACTCAATGGCCAAATCTGAAATTGTTTTTTTATGGATTTTGATTTCGAGTTTATTTGACCTTTTTATGGCTATTTTATCATTGGCAGATTTGACTGTTGTCATGAGGTTTTTATGGGAGCCATCTGTTGTTTTGCATTTTGTAAATTTCTAAGTCAATTTCTGGTCAATTCTTCCTGTGTTGCTTAGTATTCGATGGACAAATATGAAGTGGGTTTTTTACGGATTTTTATTTTGAGTTGATTTGACCTTTTATGGTTGTTTTATTGCTGGCAAATTTGATTGTTGTCAAGAGGGTTTTATGGGAGCCATCTGTTGTTTTGAATTTTTTGAATTTATGAGTCATTTTTGGTCAATTCTTCCCATGCTATTGAATAGCCGAGGGTAAAATCTAAAATGGGTTTTTGACGGATTTGGATTTGGAGTTGATTTGACTATTTTATGGTTGTTTTATGGTTGGTAGATTTACTGCTGTCAAGAGGGAATTAGTTCAGTTCCAAAGGTTGTATAGGAGGATATAGCTCTATCCTTTGATCTATATTGTGTTGTACCATTTTTTCTTGAACATGTTTACTATTTGTATGTTGACAATCCCTTTCTATTTGTGAAAACTTATGTGAGGCTTCTGTACTGTGTAAGGATCAATTGTACCAAAGCTATGCATTGTTGGTCATGATTATGAACTGCTACATTAAAGTTGTCTATCATGTTATAAGATTGTGAAAATGATGTAATGTGTTTCATTGTATGTGTTGTGGTATTTTGATCAGCTTTTGGGTTTCCTATTCATTTGTGTTATGTGTTGGGCCTCTAGAAGTATTTGAAAGTCTTTGTGAAAGTCCTTGTAATTTTTGGTTGATTCTTGTTTTAGGTAGTGTCCTTTGGATGTTTAGTGTTAGCCACTTGTTTTTTCTATTGCTTGCTTGTGTGTGGGGCCTAGTTTTGTCTCCTAGCATGGAGGGATTGGGCCTCAAAGTTCCACGTGGTAGGGTGGTATTTTCCAACCATCCATTGGGGTTTAGGTGGTGCAGTTCGTGTGCAACATGGAGAGTCTTCCCTTCCACTTCATTCTAGAGCTGAATTTAAGTGCAACTAATGTTTGTAAGAATATTGTGTCCAATATGTATTTTATATATATTCCTCTTAGATGAATGTATCTTGTACGTTGTAACATTTTTGGAAATGTAAATGGATTGAAGTAGACTTGAAGATATATTTATTGTTGTTTATTATGTAATGAAAAAGTTAGCATATGAATGTTGTATTTATGATGCATATGAGCTTAAGTTAGTAGTAGATGTGATACATCTTTATGTACCCGTTAACACTTGGATTTTGTACCCTGTTGAATGTGAAATTCAACAACCTAGTGTAACATGGGAATGATCTTAAAAGGTATGAGATTTGAATAAGACCAAACCTCCGGGAAAGGTCGGCTTCCTATCTGGTTATCACCATTCTACTAAAGATTATGGGAAAGAAAAGGGAGAAAAATTTCTAAACAAAAGAAATGCTGAAAACTAGAAAAACTGGGTGATGCACCAAACTAACTAAGGACCATGAATTTTCAGGAAAAGACACTTGTTTTACAGTTGATGAAATTAAGACTTGCACAACTCTCTCATGTATTCTTGCATAAATACTTTATAAAGAGGTCTTGATGCTCATACTTCTAAAAGCAAAAGAAATTCACTGCTATAAAATATGTTGCAATTCTGACACTAACTATAACTTGCATTAAAATACCATTTTTGCTTAATAGTGCTAAATATGAGACAAAACTGAAAGGAGAAATTGATGATACCTCAAAATCAACTTCATCAAATCAATGGTGCACATAAAAGAGCAAAGATTAAGATGGAAAATAAAATTTCAAATCACTATCATTTCAAGGTCTGTACTATCATTCATGTCCAAAAGAGCTACAAAGTATGTCAAAATCAGTCATAGGACTCCAAAAGTCACTAGTACAAAAGCTGCATAATCTGAACTAACTCAAGAATGAATTACCAAAGTTACTAAGTAACTCAAGCCTCAAAACAGTTCCACCAAAAAAGGCTCTAGAAGCCTCTTGGGTCGGATGCCCCTCAAAAGCCTAAAATCTAGCATGTTGATCTTCTCCACAAAAGCTTCAAAGTGTTTGAAAAGGTCAAATTTGACCAAGTAATCATGATGACAACTCGAAAGCCCTCCAAAAGCTCTCAAAAGTAGCTAAAATCTCCTAAATCCTTGGCATGTGTTTGAAAATAACTCATAACCTCCCTAGATGTTCTCCATATGTGGGAAAACTGAAAATAACCTCTCCCATATTCTCCTCAAGTCATAAATCAAAGCATATCTATCTTCCCCTCAATCGAATATTTTAGTCATTGAGCACATGTCTATATTTTTTTTTTGCATTTAAAATATAATGATCTAACTTAAATGATTTATAAATCATCATTTAAATTAGTCATTTTACAATATGAAGAAATAAATGCAAAAATAAATCTTCATCTCCAACATTGCTTGTCTCCTTCTGAAGGTTGTGGTATTCTCCTTATTTTTTCCTTCCAAGCATGGATTTTGCTTAAGGCTCCCATTAGATTTTAAGGTAAAAAGAAAACCAAACATGGGTTTCACCAAACTTGTGTCCTCTACAAAAACCCTTGGACATTTTGCAGTATTTTGAAGACTTCATGTATTTTCACATAAAAAGAATGTATGGAGTCCAGGCCGCGACTCAATCCATCTGTAGATGCTTATCAACCTGTATACTTAACTTCTGGGTTCTTTCAATTTTTTACTGTAATTCTCTATTGAGAATGGAAATTTCCATAGCATAAAAATCTATAGGTCATGGCCATAATATGCTTACCTTCTCAAAATTCCTCCAAATTCCATTGAACACCTTTGCCAACCACCAATGTCTAGCTTAATGTCTACTGTCACATAATGGCTATCTTGTATTTTTCCCAATGAAGGACTATCCTGTGGTCTGATATTAACCCCTTTCTTGTGTAAAAGACAATCATTTGTCGGATTTCAAAACCACTTTGCATTTCTGGGTTTTCACTGTAAAATCCATCATTCTAGCGGGTCTGAAAGGCATTTTCTATATCTTGACTTTTATTATGAAGCCTCAAATCTACAATGGTCTTCTATCACTTTTATTAAACAGTTCCTTTCTGTGTATGACTGTATCATGATAATTTCCATCACTTGGGATGACCCTTGTTACCTGGCTATCAAGGATCTCAACTCATATGTAGAGTTCAATGATATTCAAAATATTAGCATGATATTCCATGCTATCATTACTAGAGAATGTATTGTTATTAGAAAGATCGAGAATGAATCTCATGGTTAGTATTGCTCATCTTGTAATGGTCTGAGCAATTAGAGCTTCCTTCTTTCTCTGTATTTGATATATTTTGAAGTTCTCTTTGCACCCTTGATCACTTATAGGCTGCTTCTATCCCTTTTGCTATGGAGTTGTCACTCTTTCCACTATTTTATTAATAAATGAATGCAATGTATGTATGCAATCAGTTTTAATCATGTTTTTTCCTCCATTATCATACTGTTCTTGCTGCTACATTTGACTGTCATGGTATCTTTTTCCTATGTTTTTATGGAGTTGTTGAGATGAATATTCAAGATCATTGTATTCTTTCCTCATTGTAATCCCATTGAACAAGCATCATCCATTATTTGTGACAGTGAGCTAACTAAGTCATTATCAACAATGGTCTTCATCACATTCATTGAGACTTTCATAAAGTCTTCCAACACTGCCCTTTATTTGAACTCTTATGACTGTATTTCTCATTGGTATTTATGGTTGGATAGTGCATGATGGAACTGATGTACCTCTTGCTTCTCAAATTTATTCTCATTTCCCCTTCAAGAATTTGACCTTTGATCACTGCTTTGATTTTATTATCCTTACTGTCTGCATGATTTGGGATATCATTCTTACTGCTTTTCCTTATTGTTGCCTTAAATTGTGTTTTCATAAATTAGTACATTAATGCATTTGTAAATTGTCCTGCCACAAAATATTGCTTCATTCTTTATGATTTTTCCATAACAAGTACAGGTCACTTATGATAGTGACCAACAGCTCACTGCCATAAATGGTGTGCACCTGTTTGTATAAATAAAAAATGATGAACTATTTGATAAATTGTCTCTCAGTATCAAGTCTTTTAAACACAACAAAGCAACACGCTGAGCTCAACCCTTGTGGGAGCCACATTTGACCCACGTGCTGTAATTAGATGCATTAAGTCAACAACTTAACTTTCCCTGTATTTGCACATGATACAAACATTAAAAAAAACAAGTGTACATCTTAGGTGTGTATGATAACTTCAATGATTTTTTGGGACATCTAAAGTGTATATTGTTTATTTAATGCATATGAAGATCAATATATATATGCATAGGTGCATGTTCATGTATGATTGAAGCCTTTCATTGCTTAGAGTGTTGCTCTAACACCATTATTTTTTCCAAATGCATGACAAAAGGAGCACAAAGTTAGGAGGGAACAAGCAGCTCGAGACAACAGAGGACGAGACAATGCAACTTGAACCAGTCATTCTAGGCAATGACTGGTTTCTTTCCTTCATTCACATTATTTATCTACACTTATTCGTATATTTAATTTTCTTTATTTTTGGTTGAATAAGTAAGTTAATCTCATGGCTTGTGTGAGAAAATGTACATTTCTACATTCAATAAAGATTACTGTTACTTTTCAGAATGATATATGCAAATCTTTCTTCTGTTACATGCATATGTGTAAATGCAGTAATTGAAAAATGTAATCTTTTATCGATTATCTCATGTATGCAATTTGAATGTAATGAAAGAAAGAATTAAAATGTATCCCTTCCCTCAGTTTAAAATCAACCAACTTCACCTGATTAAGCTATAAGCGAAAATCTGGTAACAGTACCTATTTCAAGGCATTGATTAATAATAGGTTCATATTGGCATAGTGTTAGAGTTATGTCATCATATGTAATTTTTTGTATGAGATTTAATTTAAATTCAAAGAATTGAATGGATGTGTTCTTAATGAATCATATGTCTTTCTATAGGTTTAGTTAGTGTAGATGTATCATAGTAGTGACATTAGGGGACCATGGTGGATAGGTGTGAAAGTGGGTTATGATTAATGTTACTTTTAGGTTATAATGTGATTATTATATGATGTTAATGTAATGATGTTATCCATGCCAATTTGTTTAGTTGCATTAGCTTGTGTCACTTTAGTTTATTATTATTTTTTTTGGCGTGATGTTGAAGGTCTTTTGTGTTAATCCACCAGGTCCCTTAGCAGGGCCTTACACTTGGTATTAGAGCCAGTGTTGCAGTACTGGGATCTTTGGTTAATTTTTTCGCCCATGTCTAGTTATAGTAACTTTCCCCATGCATGTGTTGACGAATGTATGATGTGTGGCTAGAAGGTCATAGGGACCCTTGTGTTAGATACCATGTTTTAATCTAAACACCCAGTTGAGATGTTAGATAGAGGATTAAACACTTTGTGTGCTTCCCTGTTGTGTGTGATTCCTTGGATGCTTGTAATTGTTGATTTTTCTTGTGTGACCTTGTTTCATTTCCATGACTTCCAATTCTTTAAAAGTATAATTTTAGTTTTGGAATGCATGAGTGGGTTCAGATTAAGTAGTTGACAAGTTGGCATGTAGATTTCTATTGTTTAACTAAATGTGCATTAGGATAAGATGTTATTTTGCGCAGCTAGGCTACTTATGTGGTTCTATGCAAGGAGTGTATGTTATGTGGTTTAAAGGGAAGTCCTAGCCTAAGTATGTCATCTCTTCATGTGTTTATCCGTGGTTTGTAGGAATGTCTACACCCATATGTTGTTCGGTGCATTTTCATAATGTTAAGAGTATACTGCATGTAAAAGGGTTGTTAGAATAGACTAAGGAAAAGTATGTAGGTAGTTTATAAATGAATTATTGTCTATCTTTTGTGATTGCTTTAATGCATGCTGAGTGATGTAATGGAATCCTGATCTTGTGTTAGTTATTCTTATAAATGGAAAACCTTCATGTGGGTGGTAGTTAAGATTTGGGTAGAAAGTGTGACTTAATTTTCCTTTGTAAAGATGTTTTGTTTGGAAAGGTTGCATTTGCAAGTTGCTTGCATTGAATTAAATTATCTTGTTTCCTCTTTATCTTAGCCAACATATAGTTAATAAAGAGAATTATTCTTAAACCACATTATAATAGAAAATCATTTAGGCCTTAGACTTGTATGCTTAAACCTTGACTGTGAATCAAATAAATTATGTCTAAAATTACTTGAGTGTTGGATCTTATGTTCTCTTGAAACTGCACTCCTTACTTTTGGTTTATGCATAAAAGATAGATTATGAATGAGACTGAGTGTAGTTGCTAGGTATTTAATCTATGCATTTGGAAGTAAATTTATGTGATTAAGTTTTGCTTTACGTGATGTGATATTTTTTTGTATTTGGAAAGGGATATGTTTGTGGAATAAATAAAATGCTAGTGCATAGAAATAGGTTTCTATTTTGAGAAATTATGATGACTGTATTGGTATTTGAACATCTTGTTTGATATGTGTAGCTGAAACCTATGATGTAATGTCCTTCTCCTTTCTTACTTTTGTATAAATAGAAAAGATTTATGAATTGGATGTTTTGCATGTTGAATTGTTATGAGGGGGTAACATGTGAAGTAATTACGCTTAGGTATGGCATATGGATGTTTGAGTAGGCATAATCACTATGTAAAGATTTAGTGTTACTTGTACTGGCCTGGGATAAAGTTTAAGAGAATGTGGGATTGTGTTTTGGAAACAAATATGTGATGTTCTTTTGTTTGTGAAAATATGAATAACTTGTGATGAAGTAAGAGTTGTTTGTGTTTAGGAAAGGCCTACATGAAGTAGTAAGAGCTAAGTAGAGGATCATTATTGTTCTTTTACGAATATAGAACTTGTGTATAATTGTTGAACTCTAGATGCATGAATATTGATGTGGAAGTATTAATGATTCTTAGATGCATTTAGAAATTCATGGTGCTTATGTAAAATTCTTATTGTGTGGAAGAAAAGTTATTTTGCATATGCATATGTTATGAGGATAGAATGTTATACTGAATGAATAAAAGTGAATGTGGATTTGTTAAGAGGAGTTGTTAAGTGATCACGATGATCTTGACATTGACATTTAGCATCATGTGATATATGGAAAAGAGTAGAGTAAAAGAGAAAAAAAAGTGATAAAGGGTTATGAATATATGTAATGATATGAATCACATTGGTTATGGAAATAAACGTACTCATGGTATGTGATCCTTGAGAAGTAATGGAATTGTGTATGTAATTGTACTCCCCTATAAATATGAGAAACTAATAACTATGCATTGGTTGTGTTGTGAATACCCGTACTTTATTTGTGTGCCCATGGGATGGTGATACTGTGTACCCATCGATGGGGAAATATGTTGTATTTGTTGGTGTGGGATTAACCATACCATTATGTGTTCTTGTATGTTTGTTACCTAATTGAGGGCCAACCCACGTGTGGCTGAAATTTATATATATAAGAGTAGCCAAAAGATAGTTTCACAGATTCTTTTCTTTTGGTTCTCTAGTCCCTCAATCCGTGAAGGGGTAGTAGCAGCCAAAAATTTCCTTGGGCGGAGTGTGTAGCGTGTGCATATTGCGACACAAAGTGGTCTTAGCTCAACCGATCTCAAGGAAATGTACTCACTACTTCCCCTTATGATGGATTAGGGTACTTGATCCATGTGTGCTAGCCTAATCCCCATAGTTTTGAGTTCAATGGCATTGGTTTGTTAGTATATTCCTCCCCGTCCATAGGGATGTCCAGCTGGCATTAGCGATTCAAGCTCGTCCATAGGAGAGGTGAAGCTCGAGTAGCCCCATATTGATATACTCTATATGCATTATATATACCATATCTATAGGTGTTTTGACATGATGCAATGGATACGATGCCACACCCCACTAATTTTCCAACACAGTGTTGGTGATGATGTTGTGTTGCTGATGGTAGTGAGTTGGGCTCGAGGACATGATGCCATGTGCATAGACACATGAAGGTGCACTATGAGATTGTGTTATGATAGCCTACTTGGGTGATGAGTGTAATGGGGCCTTACACACTTGTAGAGGGATACTCATGTTTTCTTTCGACAATGTTTGGGTCGATTAGCATATGGGTATGTCCTAGCCATGTATACCTCTGGCTACGACGAGTACTTGTGTGTGCCTTCTCCACGAGGTATCACTATGTGGGGTCTGTTCTATGCGTGCCTACTTTCGTGGAGCCACAAACACACTGCCATGTGACATACGATTAGTGTGTTCCTTCTCCGGCTAGTGTATGACCATGCCACACTGAGATGCAATGCAGGATGGGGGCCAAGGTGCACATCCCATGCGATCAGCTAAGGAGTGCGTGGGCCACTTGGGTAGTCCATGTTGCGTGACGATGTGATGCATGGTGTAGCTGAGGAGTACACTCTGAGCCATGTGGATGGTGTGCTCATTCCACACCGCATGAGGGATACTGTTATAGCCTGACATTGTTCCCTCCTTCCTCATTTGGTGACTAGTATCTAGTCACGTAGTGTTGTACAATGTAATTTCAAAGATTGTGGATTTTCCTTATAGTTATTGATGATTTTCTGTCGATTGTGAAGGCCAACACCTTGTTTATATTTGATTGTGATGGTTTAGCCAAACCTTGTGATCTTATTTTCTTGTAGCCCTCATGGTTACATTTGATTTAGTGTTGAAATTGTGCACATATATTGCTTTATTGTTGAAATCATTTTATTTTCTCTTCTTTATGACTTCAGTGGCTAAAATAATTTATCCTTATTGTTTTCAATGCCATCCATGTGTCTTATTGTGATTCCTCTCCAAGGACATATGAGATAGACTTGGTGAGTGTATACGAGGAAGCAGACATAGGGAACCTTGAGGATTGGGGTATGTGAGGCTATTTTACAGCTAGGACCCACTACCCACCTATGTGTGATGACTATCTCTTGGAGGCTAACCACCTTATACAACAAGAGGTAGGTCATTGTGGTCTTGTTTGGATGGTTTGACCATGTGTGTGTGGCCTAACACCATCAAGCCACTGAGTGTGAGGTATGGATTATGTGAGATGGATATTGGCTCTTGGCTCATGGATTATGTATCATGGATTAGTATGCTGCTTTCTGATGTCCAGATGGACCCTTGTGTAGCCTTGTGTTGTGCACTTCCTGGTGATGTGATTGTGTATGTATGTATTAGATTGTATATTTCTTATATTTGGTTGGTTATTGATGTAAAAGAGGGATAACCATGCTATCTTAAATGTGAATGTATTGTGAATCTATGGTATCAAATGGAGTTGATGTTATTGAAAATCATAAATTGTAATTTGAAATATGTTTATGAAACATGAAATGATGTGTATTTTTGAATATCAAGAAATCATTTGATGTGTTTCCCTTGTATGTGATTATGGATATTTTTGCATTAGGAATGGAAAATGGAGTTAATTGAAGTGCCTGCTATATTTGTTAGTGTAAAATCAAGTATCATATTGTAAGAGATGTATGGATTTCTAAATAAAGGTGGTTAGGAAAATATTACTTTCAAATGTGTAGCTGATTGTTATTTTAATTGAAATGATCCAGAAAGAGGATGCACATCAATTATAGAGTAGAGAAATTTTGGTACTAATGTGTTATGTTTCCACCCTAGTTTGTGACTTCCAGGAGTAAGTCAAGTTTTAGGGGGGGAGAATGTAGTGCCCCTCCATTCTCATCATGGATGTGCAGGAAGTTTGGCTTTGGAACTTGAAGATGAAGGTAAATTAATAGGGACATTTAAAGGTATGTGCTAATGATGTTAAACAATTGATGTTGTATATTATGAATTTATGGACTATGTGAGAAGGTTAGGAAATGAATGATTATATATGTTTAAGGATAGGTTTATCATGATGTGTGTGTGTGTGTGTGTTTAGAAATGATTGTTACTATGATGCGAGCTATGGGCATATTTGTGCTATAGAAGTGCTTTGGTTATCTTTAGGATTTTCACATGATTTTGACATATTATTATCATAATGATACGATATTATGATTTGATTATGATTATATTTATTATCATGAAGAGGTACTAACTTGTGTTCAAGTGTTGCGGTTGCAGATGTAACATGAGCTTCTATTAGTACTTTTGTGAGTATGATGCATATTGTTATGCTATTATTATTTTGCAAAGATTTACTTGGATATTTAAGTGATGCAGTAGTATGTTTGTTATGATAAGTGGAAAGGGCGCCATCGTACCATTAGACTTATGGGGGAAATACGGGAATGAGATACGATTGCTAAAGTTCCTTTCCTAGTGCTTCGACTATTATGCACATGTGCTCTAATTTGTATGTTTGAGTGAATAGCTACTAGGCTGCGTCTCCACCTGAATTAGTAGGTCTGAGAGTGCCTCTAATCCCAATGGTCGTTGAGGAGATAACATCTAGGCCCAAGTTATAACCTAACCCTAGCCATTGTCCCCAATTAGGGACAATTGATTTAGTGTGTGACCACCTTTTTGGGTTGTCATGAGACAATGCTCGATCTCCTTTACCCTATGGTTGGAGTGTTGTATTTATGTGAATGTTTCTTATGGGATATGTGATTGTTTGATTTTGTTGTCTAGGCTTGGTTTTGGATCCCAACTTGTTGGTGCTAAGCATGTGGTTAGTTGGGTTGTTATTATTGTGATTAGTGTTATTTATGTTTTGATGTGAATGTCTCTTTTATGCGAGAAGTTATTTCATGGTTTATTCCTAACCTTGGTCTGTGAATTATTTGAGTGAAGTTAGATATTGGGTCAATCATGTTAGTTGTTATTATAATTGTTATTATTGTGTTGAGGTGTGATCTAATATTATCCATAAGTGATATATTTATTTATGCTAATGTGTTGTTATGTTATTATATACTATCATTATTGGTGTGAGTGGGTATTGATTATTATTATTGATGCTAAGGGGGTGACTTAATATTATCATGATATTATGTTAATAAGTCATAATGTTTTTATGTGCATACTAATATGTTATTATTTTGGGGAATGGTTATTTAATTATTGTTTATTATTATGTGTTTTGTTTATTGATTATTTGGTATTTGGTTATTGTTTATTTAATAATATTTTTTTTACTATTGTTTGGATGAAATAGTTATTTTATTAGTCTCTTGATTCATTTTATTAAAATGGTCACTTAATTTATGCTTTATGAAGTCTTTTTGTGGTCATAATGGTTTAAAATGTTTCCTGGGTGATAGGTTTATGGGTTAGAGGTATTTTTATTCCATAAAATTCCTTTTATTAAGTCCAAAATCTACTCTAATTATTCTATTATGAAAAGTGACGAAAATTGGAGTTAAAAGGGTTGCTGAGAGGTTAAAAGGAGGTTTTCTTTTTCCCTTGGGGGGTTTCCTTTCTTTTGGCTTTTTATTCTGGAGATTATGTTGGATTTTGATTCTTCATTTTTTTGGAGTTATTGTCATGCTTGTGAAGAGGAAGGAGCAATGAAAGAGATTTATTGAATTTATTGTTGCTGGTGAATGAACATTTTGGCTTCAGATTGTGGTTTTGATTGATGATTTTAGCTTGGAGGATCTTTTGGGGTTTCAACTTCCTTTTCATCATTATTCTTCGAATTTGAGGTGAGGATTTTCTTGATTTTGTTAATTTATGCATTTTAGATTTATAGGAATTTGAAAATGGTTAAATTAATTGAGGTTTGAATATTCTTAATAATCTAGAAAAAATCTAGTTGCTGGGTTTCTCATTTTGTCATTTGGTTGTAATCAGATATGTCAAAAAGAGGGTTTTTATGGGAGCTATATGTTATTTCATATTTTGTTAATTTTTGAGTCACTTTTGGTCAATTCCACCCATGTTGTTGAGTAGTCGATGACCAACTCTGAAATAGGTTTTTTACGGATTTTTATTTCGAGTTGATTTGACCTTTTTATGGTTGTTTTATTGCTAACATATTTGATTGTTGTCAAGAGGGTTTTATGGGAGCCGTCTGTTGTTTTTCATTTTGTGAATTTCTAATTCATTTTTGGTCAATTCTACTCATGCCACTAAATAGCCAAGGGAAAAATCTAAAATGGGTTTTTGATGGGTTTGGATTTGGAGTTGATTTGACTATTTTATGGTTGTTTTATGGCTAGTAGATTTATTGCTGTCAAGAGGGAATTAGTTTAGTTCCAAAGGTTGTATAGGAGGATTAGCTCTATCCTTTAATCTATATTGTGTTGTACCATTTTTTCTTGAACGTGTTTACTGTCTGTATGTTGACAATCCCTTTCTATTTGTGAAAAATTATGTGAGGCTTTTGTACTGTGTAAGGATCAATTGTACCAAAGCTATGCATTGCTGGTCATGATTATGAACTGCTACATTAAAGTTGTCTATCATGTTATAAGATTGTGAAAATGATGTAATGTGTTTCATTGTATGTGTTGTGGTATTTTTATCAAATTTTGGGTTTCCTATTCATTTGTGTTATGTGTTGGGTATCTGGAAGTATCTGAAAGTTTTTGTGAAAGTCCTTGTAATTTTTGGTTGATTCTTGTTTTAGGTAGTCTTGTTTGGATGTTTAGTGTCAGCCACTTGTTTTTTCTGTTGTTTGCTTGTGTGTGGGGCCTAGTGTTGTCTCCTAGCATGGAGGGAGTGGGCCTCAAGGTTCCACGTGGTAGGGTGGTATTTTCCAACCTTCCATTGGGGTTTAGGTGGTGCAGTTCATGTGCAACATGGAGAGTCTTCCCTTCCACTTCATTCTAGAGCTGAATTTAAGTGTAGCTGATGTTTGTAAGAAAATTGTGTCCAATATGTATTTTATATATATTCCTTGTAGATGAATGTATCTTGTATGTTTTAGCATTTTTGTAAAGGAAATGTAAATGGATTGAAGTAGACTTGAAGATATATTTATTGTTGTTTATTATGTAATGAAAATTTTAGTGTAGGAATGTTGTATTTATGATGCATATGAGCTTCAGTTAGTAGTAGATGTGATACATATTTATGTACCTTTTATGTACCTATTTCAAGGCATTGATTAAAAATAGAGGTTTAAGTATAATTAAGTTATGTCATCATATGTAATTTGTTGTATGAGATTTAATTTACATTCAAAGAATTGAATGGATGTGTTCTTAATGTATCATATGTCTTTCTATAGGTTTAGTTAGTGTAGATGTATCGTATTAGTGACGTTAAGGGACCATGGTGGATAGGTGTGAAAGTGGGATAGATTAATGTTACTTTTAGGTTATAATGTGATTATGATAGATGTTAATGTAATGATGTTATCCATGTCAATTTGTTTAGTTGTGTTAGCTTGTGTCATTTAGTTTATTAAAAAAAAAAATGTTGGCATGATGTTGAAGGTCTTTTGTGTTAATCCACTAGGTCCCTTAGTGGGGCGTTACACTTACAGAAATTGAAAATGGTAGTGTTCATGAAGGAATGTAAAAGATGTGTAGAGCCTTTGAATTATACCCATACTGTGCAGTGGCATTGAATCATTTAGCAAACCATTTTTTGAACATAGGGAAACATTTTATTGTGGAACAATTGACTGAGACAACTCTTGTTTCAACTGACCAACCTCATGAAATCTCATTCATATTATAATCTTGCATGATCTAATCATAGTAAAGGTGATTATGACACCACTGTCCACTACTACATGGAATTAATCAAGGAAATCCAAAGGCCATAGGATTTTTTGGACAAGTTCAATTGAATTTGGGAGATCTTAAGAGTTCTCTCTCAAATTTTGAAAAGGTTCTGGAGGTCCACCCTGAGAACTGTGAGAGCATAAAATTTGTAGGCCATATATATGCTCAACAAGGGTAGGTAGAGAAGGCTTTGGAATTTTTAAGAAAGGTAACTCACATAGATCCACATGATGCCCATGCATTTATCAAGATAGGTGAGATATTAATATCGTCAGACCCCATTGCAACCTTAGATTCTCTTGAGATGCCAAAGTCTCTTCTGAAGAAGAGCAAAGAAGAAGTACCCATTGAATTGTTAAACAACACTGGGGTTCTTCATTTTGAGTGTGATGAACTAGAGTTGGCTCAACAAAATTTTATGGAGGCATTAGGAAATGATGTTCTGCCTCTACATAAATCTCTGTGGTCAATTTTATGCATTTTTTACTTGTAGGATTCTCATAGTTAGTGAAAAAGGTAGTGTTCATGAAGGAATGGAAAAGATGCGTAGAGCCTTTGAATTATACCCATACTGTGCAATGGCATTGAATCATTTAGAAAACCATTTTTCCTTAACAAGGCAACATTTTCTTGTGGAATTGTTGATTGAGACAACTCTTGTTTCAACTGACCACCCTCTCATGAAATCTCATTCATATTATAATCTTGCACGATCTTATCACAGTAAAGGTGATTATGACACCACTGGTTGCTAGTACATGACATCAGTTAGGGAAAGCCAAAGTCCACAAGATTTTGTGGATAGGTTCAATTGAAGCTGGGAGATCTTAAGAGTTCTCTCTCAAATTTTGAAAAGGTTTAGGAGGTCCACCCTAAGAACTATGAGAGCTTAAAAGCTGTAGGCCATATATATGCTTAGAAAGAGTAGGCAGAGAAGGATTTGGAATTTTTTAGAAAGGAAACTCACATAGATCCACATGATGCCTATGCATTTATCAAGATGGGTGAGTTATTAATATCATTAGACCCTAGTGCAACCTTAGATTCTCTTAAGACAACAAAGTATCTTCTGAAGAAGAGCAGAGAAGAAGTACCCATTCAATTGTTAAACAAAACTGGGGTTCTTCATTTTGAGCGTGATGAACTAGAGTTGGCTCAACAAAATTTTATGGAGGCATTAGGAAATGGAATTTGGGTTGAATTCATAAATAAAGGCCCCAGTGCCAATTCTGCAGTTTTTCCTGTGCTCCTTAAGGATATGGAATTTCTTTCATTGACTAGAAGAAGGTGGTGTTTCACTTGAGTTACCATGGGATAAGTCACAACACTATTTAATATTGCTAGGTTGTTTGAACAACTACATGATATTGTAAAAGAAAATCTTTTATATAGGTTAATATTGTTCAAGTTTCTTGATTATGTGGATGCATATCTATGTCTTGCATCCATGGATCAGGCTTGGAATAGGATCCAACTAAGCCTAGAATTTATTGGGGATGCACTTAAGGTGGATAGAAAACTCATCAAATTATTTATCTATGCTTGGAAAAATGGAACAAAACAGATGACTAGCTTAAAGAAAAAGATACAATTAAAGTTGCACAAAGTGAATCAGATGCAAAGAATTCTTATGTTGACATTTCACTTGGAAATTGGAATTATTTTGCAGCTTTTCAAAATGAGAGGAGGGATCCAAAGGTTGAGGCACAACATCTTGAGAATGCTAGAGAACTGTATTGTAAAGTGTTGGTACATAGACCAGGAAATGTTTATGCTGCAAATGGGGTAGCCATTGTGCTAGCTGAAAGGGGTCAATTTGATATTGCAAAGGGAATTTTTACATAGGTACAAGAAGCTGTAGAAGGAAACATCTTTGTTAAGATGCCTGATGTGTGGGTAAATCTAGCACATTTTTACTTTGTGCAAGGAAAATTTGCGCTTGTAGTGAAAATGTCTCAAAATTGTTTGAGGAAATTCTATTTTGGCACTGACACCCAAATTTAATTATATTTAGCTCGAACACATTATGAAGCATAATAGTGGCAAGATTGTAAAAGAACATTATTAAGAGTAGTAGATTGTAACTATTGCAAGTTGCCAATCAAAAAGCTATATATTTTGTGTTTAATGCAATGAGGGTTTCGAATTACCTCTGAATTCGCTACAGAGGGCATCCCCAAATCTGACTTCATTGCAAAGGGCCTCACTGACTTCAAATTCATTGCAGGAAACTCCAAATTCCTTGCTCTTTCCCACCTTTTCAAAGGTCTCCAGGTCCTCTCCAACTAATATTTATCACCCAATATGCAATACCCAGGCTAGTGTAGTTGTCAAGTGCTAGGCTAAATGAATAATGAATCATGTGTGTGCAATACACTCCCGTCCTATGTTGCCCAATTTTTTTTTAAATTTTGTCTTATTTGTATTTGCATGACTAACTATTTAGTCATTTTTATTTGTATGACTAAATCATTTTTTAGTCCACAACCAAATTAGTCATTTATTTACTCATTTATAACTAAGTTGCAAAAAAATAGTAAAATTTAATCATTTTTAGTTGTTGTGACTTAAAGTTTTAGTCACCTACTCATTTATTTTCCAAATTCTACTAGTGGTCACACCGATGTGTCTGTCTCCCCAATGAGGTGCCTTCACATCTACCCATCCGATCAACCTTGTTCAATCTGCACCATTGATCTTCATTCATTAGGTCTCGTTGTAACTCAAATGACTCCACATGTCATTTCCACGATGTGAATACATTCAGTGATTACCATCAGATCACCTTCATTGAATCTGTATTGTCCATCTCATCTATCACACATCATTGATATATACTTGGGACCTACCATTCTCTTTGTGATGCAACCTCTAATCGCCACTTGTCTTGACTAACGACATACTCCACTAACACTTGCCATTCATCTCTCATGTGCAAGGCTTGAATTATTTTGAATTCATAATCGCAATGTGAAGAACACATGTGATGCAATCATATCCTGATGCCTAGATATGCTTGTGTCATTCTCCACTAGCACCCGATGTCCATCACTCATCACAAAAACCATCATATTACTTCACTTCACAATAGCGATGTGAAGTGACCAAGCGATATGTCGCCATGTGTCTACTGGACCCACCAAATGCTTTTTCCTCCATCCGATCGAAACACTATTTGATCTCCACTGTTCCCTGCTCCCCCGTGAGGCATGGACAGGGTCCCACCACAGGTACCGTGGGCTAGTGGGGACCATTAGATCATTAACCTCAGCTTGATCGTAGCCATTGATCAAACTCCATCACTCATCGATAAACTTCAAGCAAACTTCAAGGAGATTTCCACGATGCATGGGACCTTAGTGATAGCCATCAGATATGGAACTAATGAGTGCACACCATCTAATCTTCAAAATAACACATCAACTACACCAACTGGAAGACTAAGTAAAGGATTCGGTTCCCCTTATGGTGTAATAGGATTAAGTTATGAATTAAGCAACCGACAACCTCCAATAAGTAGTCAATGGAAAAATATAAGCTCAGTTGAGTATCATGACTAAAAACCTAGGGTTTTAACCAGTAAACCCTAAACCTTGTCTAAGAGCACAAATATTTGATTCTAGAACACATTTGACACCTTCTGATCTTGCAAAGCACATCTTGGGAATGCTCTCAAAAAACCCATATCAAATCTGGCACCAAATTTTCCTTCAAACACTTAGAAGCCATTGTTGTAGAATGATGACAACATTTTTTCAAATTTGCAACATTTTGAGAAAATTTTGTAATAAATGCAAAATATTCTCTTTTGCACCAACAACCAACCACACACTTCTAGAACCAGATCCACATCTCTCATAGTCATCCTCTTTCATCATGCCAACAATCTCCCTTACAGGATCACTTCCTCTTACCTCTGATCTCTTCTTTGACATCAATGACACCTTTTACATTAATTCCAACATCCTCCTTTATAGGATCATCTCCATCTCACCTCTGATCCTTCTTTTGACATCAATGGAAACTATATGCTAAGAGCACCACTCAACATAATCTTAGCCCTCTCCATCGATGTCTTGCTCATCCTCTCTACAACTCCATTTTGTTGTGGAGTGTATAGAGTTGTCTTATGTCTCTTAATCTTTTTCTCTTTATATAACTTATCAAATTCTACCAAAATAAACTCACTGACATTGTCAATATTTTTTACTAATCTTATTTTTAACCAAGGGTTTAAACTCCTTAAAATGACTAAAGACATCAAATTTACTCTTGAGGAAATACACAAATGTCCTTCTATTGTAATCATCTATGAAAGAGCCAATAGTGGCATGGTGTGATGGTTGAGTTGTTGTGTTGTTACTTTTGTTGGATCAAGGTTCAAACCCCATTGGGGTGGAAATTTTTGAGAATTTATCTTGGGGATGAGGTCCCCCATTTGTGACCTCACCAATTCATAGCTTTGGGTCAAAATTGTTTACCCCTCTAATAAAAAAACATCTATGAAAGAAATAAAATATATAAATTTTGACAACAAAGGAACATTCACAGGACCAAATACATTTGCATGAACACAATCCAAAATACCAAAAGACTTGTGAGAACTAGAGTAAAAAGAAACACAGTGTTGTTTTCCATTTAAACATAATGTTCACAAAAGTCAAACTTGAGATTATAATCATTAAGGAATTCAACAAGGCTCTTAGTTTTTAGGGCTCTAAGAACATTCTCATTAATGTGACCAAATCGTTGGTGCCACAACATTGCTTTCTCTGTAGGAAGCTTTATTTCCAATGAATGAGCACCCTTCACTAGTACATAAACAATAATAAATGATTGAAAAAACTTCTAAAAACTACTTATAAATGATCGAACATGGTCGCGTGACTAGTGGTAGTTTATTTCCAGTCATTTATAATGCGACCGAATTGATGACTAAATCACTTTTAGTCATTTGATTGATCGATTTGGTCGTTAATTTAGTCGTTTGATTGATCGATTTGGTCGTTGATTTAGTCGTATGATTGATTGATTTGGTCATTGATTTAGTCGTGTGATTGATCGATTTGGTCGTTAATTTAGTCTTTAATTTTATCGATTTGGTGGTGTGTTTAGTTGTTAATTTAGTCATTGATTATTTTAAACTGGTCACTTATTCAGTCATTTTTTTATTCACTGGTATATTTAGTCATTAATTTAGTCATTGATTGTTGTTAATTGGTCACTTATTTAGTCATTTTTATTCACTGATTTCCATCCATTGGTAGTGTATTTAGTCATTAATTTTAATCATCATTTTGATCAATTTGGTAGTTTATTTAATTATTTTTGTTCACTGATTTCTGTCAACCGGTAGGTATATTGATACATTGTTTATCAATTACATAATCGTTATATTTTGCCATATTTATTCACTGATTTCTATCAGTTATTAGTATATTTAGTCAATTGGTAGTTTATTTAATTACTTTTGTTCACTGATTTCTGCCTATAAGTGCTAGAAATGAGACAATGCTTTAATTAAGGTTTAAACATATAAAAATATAGAAAAACATAATCAATCATTCATTTGCACATAATCAAATGGCTATTAAGAAGGGAAAATATTAAAATTTTATTGAGGAAATGTGTTCTTACAGCAGATACAAGACATAAATGTGTCTTTGATTTGAAAAATGTACTATTACAAAGTGTGTTTCTCAGTGTTGTAACTGAGAAAATTGAGTTACAATGCCTTTTTTTTGCTTATGCAAGATATTACAATTTTGATGACAATTCTATGTTGCAACTTATTTGCAACTGCACATACATGTATGTTGCACTCTTTGCAAAATTTCCTCTTCTCTGCACCTCTTTATCTGCTCTCTATTTACTTTTTTTTCTACACCCCTGTTCTCTATGTGTACTGCTTACACAAAAACATATCCCCTCTTCTATAATGCACCAGTTTGAATGAGTGAAACCTAAACAAAAAGAGAAAAAATAATCAAGGGGTTTTACATTACAGGTGCAGTAAGATAGAACATTCTTTGTTCTACTCACAAAATATACACCTAAATGAAATTCTCTAGTTTTTGTTTGGGTTCAAGTTATTCAAGCTTAGTACATTCTCTGTCTGCAACTTCACTTCCCACAATCTGTTGTTGCTAACCCTTATTTTTCTCTTATGCACTTATGACTAACACTCTATCATTTGTTTCAAATATTTTAGTGGCCACTATGTGAAGGTCCCTTATTTCTCTTTCAGATGGACATCTCCATCTATTTTTTCTGGATAAGGAATTGGTATGTTACTTGTGACCTGTAAAATACTTACATTTGCATCTCTCATTCCTTTCAATTTGACTCCATGTACAATAGATAGTGAGTGAATCCACCCAATTCCTGCAACAACACCATCAAATGGATCCAACACCTCAACTTTATCCCCTTCTTGGAATTTCTCAATAAATTTCTGCAAAAAAAAAAAAAATACACATTATATTGAGATATAAAACACACATTATATTGTTTTGGACAGTTGTATGTAATGTCTTGTGTCTTGGAACAAATCAATTTTTGTATATGCTTTTACAAAACACTCTATTACAACTAAGCTCTAAGCTTCCATAAGTAAGTTATATGTTCTCCCTTATTTCCATAATCTATGTATACTAGCTAATTAGACTTCACTACTATTCTAACCAACTTCTATCAAATAGGTAATGATTACCATTATTTACATAATAAAACAACCATTACTTACTTGAATAGTACTTACTTGCATGTGGTTTTATAGCACTCACCTCAAGTTCAACACAACTACCACTATGAATATCATGTGCATGTTGGTCGAGTTCATCATCATAATCACTATCAACATCATTGTAGACATGAAGTTGTACAACTTTGCAGAGAGTTCTATTGATAGGGCCTTTTTCTTTTTGTCCTTCTTTCATATAATTTCTCTACATCATGTGGTTTAATCATCATGCAAAAAATAACATAAGTCAAGTAAAGAATGCAAAAGCTATAAATTTTTATCTAAAGAACATTTTAAGCATGAAGAATGATAAAACATTGGGACAGATTAACTTACAACTTAAAGAATGCAAAAGCTATAAATTTTTGTCCAAAAGAAGAATGACAAAACATTGGGACAGATTAACTTACAACTTAAAGAATGCAAAAGCTATAAATTTTTGTCCAAAAGAAGAATGAAAAAACAATGGGACAAATTAAATTACAACATAAAGAATGCAAAAGATATAAATTTTTTTCCAAAAGAAGAATGATAAAACATTGGGACAAATTAACTTACAACTTAAAGAATGCAAAAGCTATAATTTTTTTTCCAAAAGAACATTTTAAAACATTGGGACAAATAACTGACAACTATTATATTAATTACCTCAACTTCAGGACAACTAAGATGATTGTGCTTCACATTCTTGTCCACTTCATCACTATCAATATCGGTAGCTCTGTTGACACCACGAAGGAATTTTTGTTTTCCTATTGCTTTGATAAAATTGCTTTGCATGTGGTTTAACCATCGTGCAAAAAAATATACAAAGCATTCAATAGTCAAGTAAAGAACACAAGCTATAAATTTGTCCAAAAGAACATTTTCTAGATCATTCCAACAATCAAGAAACTGGGTTGGATTCTCCTATGCTCAAATTTCAATAATCTACATATTAAGATTAATTTGTATATAGAATTTCCAAAAAAGAAGAAATGAGATCAATAGAGCCTTTTACCTCATCTGAATCCATGGATTTATGCTCATTCCATGTAGAAACTATAGGGTTATCGGATTCAACCAACTGTGTAACTTGTTGAGTGAGACTGAATATGCAACTCATTACCTTTTGGTATCCTAGTTCATTTGAGTTGACATGATCTACAGAGGATCCTACTAGGCATTGAATAGATGGCTGTGAAATATCTGTTGACAAACTAGATGTCCACTTCATTCTACTCTTAGATTTACTAACATCTAGTGCTGCCATATAATTGATAATATCTTCTGCACTTGCTTCTCTATTACTGTTTTCCAACTAAAATACAATGTCAATTTCAACATATAGTCAGTTCAATAAAAAATTGAAATAAATAACACAATGTAAATTGAGCCAAAAATCCATACACTTACTACAAATTTGTCCATTTTGGCGTGTAGCCTGCCTTGGCCAAATGTATATCCAACCCTCACATTATCTCTTGCTCTCTTTCCTTTGTTACTCTTTGCCAAATATTATTTGGAACACACACTTTCTCTTAGTTCCTCCCACTCTTTGGGAGATAGACTAGAGTCGAACCTCTCTTTTCCCTCCATGATTGTTTTTCTGCAACTATATCTGTAATTGTTCATCAAATTTTTCATCCTTTGCTTGTAATATTTTCTAGAGATTTATCCACCAGTAGTCTCAAAAGAATTTTCCATTTTTTGTATAACATTTTCCATAGCTTGTGGATCTTTCTCTGCAAAACTTGATTTGTAAATATCCAAATGGGCCCTACACCTTACACCCAACTCGGTGGCCCACTTTGCAGCATTTGGCCCAATGGGCTCACCATCTCTCGATACCTCAAGTAAGAATGGCTTCTTGCCTTCTAATTTTCTTTCTTTTGCATTCCTCTCTGTAGATTTGTACAAATCTTGACTCAATCTTTGTCTTTTGACAAAAGCATCCACATCTTCTATTAAATTATCACTACCAGTATTTTTGGCAGATCCACTAGTTCCATCAAAAGTTCTAGATGCAACAGGTGCACTTTGAGGCACAGGAAATACAAGCGGTCTCTCTTCATGACTTTCATTAATCAAAACTTCATGCTCCTTGGCCACATCAGGTGTGGAATGAGTAGGTAGATCAATACTGGTCTTTGCAGATTTCACATCATTAAACACATCCTTTAATGTTGAAAAAAGCATCTGCAAACTTGATGTTCCTTTTCCCTAATGTTTTTCAATAATCTCTCTTAGACTTAGTTCTAAGAGATCATCACAATGTTGCACATCACCATGTGTTATATTAGGCTGCACATCACCATGTGCTATATCAGGTTGCACATCACCATGTGCTATATTAGGCTACACATCACCATATACTATATTAGTTTGCACATCACCATATGCTATACCGGGCTGCATATCATCACAACTATTGTTTTCACCAACTACATTTGTTAAATCACAAAAGCATTGGCTTCTACAAGATGGAAACACTGTATCTTTTCTTTTCTTTTCTTTTTCTCCACATTTTTTTTGCACTCTTTTTGTTGCCTATAAAATAAAAAAATATCATATTATGTCTTATATACATAAAAATATTTCCTATAAAATTTCATTAAACACTATTAAACAAATAAAATACTACTTAATGGATTTGCAAATTTCCCGCTTGTCAAACCAAGACTCAATAAATATTCATTATTCTTGGCCACATTTTCACTACGCACGCGCTCATATTCTGTCACTGGAATTTTAGTATTATGATCACTATCATCTAATTTGCGCCTTACAATCCTTGTTTTCATTTCCTGAAGTCCAAATAAACAATAATGTATAAATCAACAACTTGAATCAGTAAAAATTTATTGAGTTCATAAGTTGATAACTGTTGACTTTCCAATCCGCTAATAACTACAAATGGAAACTTAAAATAGAATTCAATTTATAGATTAAAAAGAATTTGCAGTAAAAAACCAAGAAGATGTTTACAATTATAGGTATCCAACAAATTTTCCTTAGGGATATATTCACAAGAGAAGAACTCATAAAAACATAACACAAGCAGGATGAAGGAAAAAAATAGTCTAGTTCATCATGAGGTGTGTTAGAAACTTAAAATTTTTCCTAGTTCCATCATCACAATTAACCTTGAGCTCCATGACCTGAGCCTTGACCCTTATATTCCTTTTTATTTTTGACTGAGCCTCCCCACTATAAACAAACATATAATTTTTTTAGGTTTGACTGACACTAAAAGACCTATACAAAGCCAAAAACTCAGCATATATACTTAAGCAAAAACTTTTCTAGCTAAAAACATTCCAAATCCCTTAATAGTTTGTTATTGTGATCCTTCAGCAGTAATTTGAACCCTTGGTGAGTTGGCGGTGTGTAACAGAAAACATGAAGATATTTACTGCCATGTTGTAGAAGTATTATGATGAGCACGTGGTTGGGTGGTATGAGAGAATTTAAATACATCATAAATTGCCATACTATGAGAAGGAAAAATGAAGGGTGCGGTATAGTGGGGTAACCCGCCATCCTGCGAGGAAGATCATAAAGGCATGCGGTAGGGCAGTATGAATGAATATACCATAGAAGGATGTGATGAAGAATGTGGTATGATGGTAAGCCATATGTGATCGTTAATGTAAACTACAGTACTCTGGGTTAAACAAGTCAAGCTTGTGGTATATTGGTTTATACCCCTCTATCCTATGGTAGTTATAGAAAGTGGTGGCGATAAAACGGTATTAAATGTACAAATCACATCAACCATCCGATCTTGTAAAACCAATGGTGCATGTTCAAACTTGAACTATGAGAAAAATATTTGGCATAAGGTTGATATTAATATTGACATGGCTGAGCTCATAAGCCATTAAACCAAGAATTCAACATTCTCTTTACACTCATTTGCAAAAAATATTGTGCGGGGAACTAGGAGTTCGAGGAGGTTAAGCTCTGCAACCATCGTAACCCAGGTAAGTGCACAAAATTTGTTGTGAATTAAGTTTTACAAGTACACGATTGTTTGGAGTTCTACATTTTAGAAGTATAGGAAAAGTAAGATAGTTAAACATCATGTCGCCAAAGAAGAAAGAACTTGAAACTAAAAAGGACATCATGTCACCCAAGAAGAAAGAACCTGAAACTAAAAAGGAAGAATCTAAGGTTAAAAAAAGTTCCTTACAACAGTATATCCTAGATATACTCCTTGAATCAAATGATAGAGGATTTAAGAAAGTTTTTAAAGATGTGGCTCGCAGTTGTAGAAATTCCCTTATCCCTATCTCCAGGTGGGAACTGTTCTAGTACTTTTATGACAAAAGGGAGGACAAGATTTTGATGTCAAATCCATGGGCATTATATTTGGCCAAGTTAATTGTCCCAATTTTTTTTATAGATGTAGATTTCATCAGAGTATTGGATCAGAGTTATCATCTTGCTACTAGGTCTATGAGATTGCGACATAGTTCACCATTAGTTGTGTTGACTAAAGCGGCCATCATTGAATGTCTTAACCTAAACAAACAAGCCCTAACTAAAATTTATTTTCAAAGAAGTGAAGAAGAATATACTAGATTGAGGAGAACCTATAGAAGTGATGAAATCCCCATTTACATGAAAAGGGTTGTGAACAACAGGGTGATTCCTATATTCCCTTCTGCTACTGAACATTTGTTGTCACAGATTTCCAATTCTATTTCAAGAAAACCTAATTTTCTCTCTTTCAAGTACTTGGGATAATTGCACAAGAGTGAATGCCAGTTAGTTTAATGATGATGGCTATGAGGATCCAAAACCCTAAGACAAACATTGCATATGATTTTTCCTCATATCTTGAGAAAGCATTACATGAAGGATTTCTGCAAGTAAGGGAAAATACAATAACATTCATGTAATATTCTTTGTTGTTCCACCTGATATTATACTAGAATAAAGATAGATGGACCAAAATGATGTGTTTGGGTAAGATTGACCAGTAGAGGAATTTGTTGCCAGTGCAATGATGGTATTATATATGGGACAATAGATGTAAGAATTCAAATTATGTGATATTCCATGATGACTTTGTGTATAGAATTATGAGAGTTCTTGGCCACCAACCACCAAGACTACACAAAATTGTGCTACAACTATTAAGACCTTTGGATTTGAGACCTGAGAAAGGCCATAGTCATAACTTTGATGATTGGTTTTTTCTACCAAATATCACAATAATCAGGATTTATGGATGCCCACAGGCCCCACATATATTTACAAAGTTTGTCCCCCTTCAATTTTCATTTTTAGAGTTCATGTGGTAGATTCTATGGATGGAAAAGGATGTCATGCATAAACAAAGGAATGGTACATTTCTACCCAATTTGACAACATGTGGGGAACTATCAGTGGGATCTGATACACTTGAAGAGTTGCAGAATTATCTAAAAACAAGGTACTCTTTAGAGTCTAGAAAGGAAAGAGCTTTTGACCATGAGATTCACATGAATTTTGTAAGACACACCATCCTTACCAAGGCTATGGTTACTCACTAGATTGATTATGAAGATGTAATAAAAAAGTGTTTCACTCCTCAAGAGGTATATGAGAGGAGGAGAAAATGGGAAATTATGGAAAGGCTTGAGGAAGAAAGAAAGATGAAGCATAATAATTTCTTGGGGTATTTCATAGACAAAGAAAATCCTATTAAGAGGATTGAAATTATAATTGATAGGTTTCATGAATTATATAAGACTGCAATGGAGATGGGGATGGCGAGACCTACCAAATTGTCTCCCAAAAGGTCAAGTGGTGTTGCAATTACAAAACCAACTTTGGATATTGTTTTAGTATTTCATGCTTCTCCAGGATCACCTCCTAAAAAACCACCTTCTAAAAAAAAAGACACAAGAGATAGAACCACTTGTTTCCTATGAAATAAGTGAGGAGGTTGGAAATACAAAAGAAGAAATTAATGTGTTAATACATTTCAAGGATGATGTTGAAGTGGACCAACCTATGCCTGAAACTGAAGACCACAGGCCTGAAGCTAGAGCCAATATTTAGGTACAAGGAGAAAGAGAAATGAATGAGGATGAGAGGGTAATTTCAGCTCTTAGGTTCTTGGAAGATGATGAATTTATCAAAACACCTGAATTTAAAAACTTTTGGATTAATATGAAAATGAGAGAGTTTGAAGAAAGAGTTGAAATAAATAAGATGGGAGCTGAGGAATCCCAACATGACCAGATAGTAGCCCAAAATTTTAATGAATTAAGGATTGATAATATTGATGTTAGCCCACAAGAGGCTAAAGAGATGATTTTGAAAAGTAATATACTTATTGGACCCCTGGTATGGAATTAAAGAAAATGTTTTTACTTGATCAAGTGAGAGCACATGAAGACCCAATGTTGATTGTTGAGTTTGACTCAGATGAAGGGGTAAGTGGCATAGGGTATAACCCTAAGATTGAAACCTTGGCATTCTGGTCCAAACAAAAGAGTACACAAAAACCAAGGTTACTAGATGTAGTGCAAGAAATGAAAGGGACAAATATGGTGAAATCATTAAAGTATACATCTCCTCTAAAATTTGCAACCATGACAATGCATTTAGCTATGTTCACTTGAGCTGGAGTTAAGGAGATGGAAGCTAGATTGAGAGAGTAAAAAAAGGAACAATTTTTTTTAAATGATGAAGTCAATAAATTGTTCATGGAAAATATGAAGTTGAAGGAACAATTGAAAGGATCAGGCCCCTCACAGAACAAGGAAATACTGTTATACCAACATCCTCTTGCTCCACTAGTTGATATAGAAAGTGCTTCTACTCAACAAGTGAGCATTCTTAGACATGAGATTGAAGATTTAAAGAAAGCCAACAATGAGGGTAAGGAAGGAGTGAATAAGAAAATATGTAATGTTTTAGAGAAGTTATTCGAGCATAGGATGAAGCTACTTATGGATAAGTTGGAAAGTGTGTATGATTGCTACAACTCATTGACACATGCAATTGATAAGATGAAAACACATGTACCCATACTAGATCCCCTTTTTAAGAACTGGAAACCCATACACCACACATTGGTAATCTTGTGCAAAATCTTACAGAGGAGTACTAAGGATCCTGTAGCATTAAAGCCTATAGAGAAGATGGCCAAAATAGTTATAGATGAATTCCAATATATACAAGGAGAGGACCAAAAGATCAGAATAAGAATAGATTCATTTCATACTCTGAAGTGATGGTTTGTGCCAAACATATTGAAAGATGATGACCACTTGAAGGACCTCAATGAATGGAATAATGAATTTGGATAGATTATTCCACAGTGCATCACTCACATACAAAAGGATGGTGAGTTGAGTCTTGACAGGTTCAACTTAATCATGGATGGAGTAATAGCGTTGGATGCTAGATATTCTAAGTTTATCATGGATGGAAGGGTGTTACTAGACAACCAATGGAAGATTTACCTTGAAAATATATTGAAAATTAAAGAATACAAATGGCCACATGATTATACAATGTATGAGTTGGAGCAAAAGTATTTGGGTTCTCTCGAATAGTAGGCCTTGGGGTTGTCACAGTGGAAGAACCACACATTCAAATACACTAATATGGAGGAAGGACCTTGAATAGATCTTCAGTGATCACGGGTGCCTTATGGAGATTAATGGACTATGGTGTCACAAGTGTTACATACTTCATTAGTTATCTACTTTCTCTATTTAATTTATGTTTTAAGAAAAACTAATGTTTAGGTTAGTTTATATGAAGATGCATGAATTTTGAAAAGATGCCATATTTTGTAACGATTTGAAGCTTGTTGCTTCACTTATAAAAGAGAAACCAAGACCGAATTTTGATATCATCATCATAGGAATTTATAGAAACATATATGAGAGACTTATGTTATATTGTAATATCTATTTGAAGCAATCAATGGACAAGAAGATTTAATCTGGTGCTCAAATTCTGGTCTCAATTATTTATTGATAATACTGTGTATGATTGGATTTTTTTGTGTATTTTAGGTTAGAATATAGGGGTATATTATGAAATGGTATCAATTATTTGTTCATAATACTGTGTATGATCTAATAAGTTGTGGTCTAAAATTGCAGTATTGGATTTTTTATGTATTTTAGGTGGGAATATAGGGGTATATTATGAATGCAATATTTTAGATATTATTTTATGGAAAATATTGAACAATTTTCTAATTTTGCAGTCTCTTAGTTTTAGTTTTTAGTGTCAGTCAAACCTAAGAGATCATTTATTTGTTTGTAATGAGGAGGATTAGTTCACCTAATGTTAAGATATCTATATGTATTATTAAATCACAGATGTTAATTATTGTTTCCTTCACACAAGCATATTCAATGCATGTGGAGGCTAGAAGATGTATTACAAACTAAAGCTATCATCTAGGACATACAAGAAAAATATAGCATCTAGAAAACATATTGGACATACAAGAAATTATATTCTAGATAAACAAAATTAATTTCAACCAAAGTAAGAAAACTAAGAAGAATGAATTACATTGAATAATAAATTACACCATACATATAACCAATGTTTAGGTGACAAGCTAACCTCTTAAGGTGATAGGCTAGTTAAGGTGACAAAACATCATCATAATCATATGCATTGCTGATTACATTGCATTTCACATCTTTCAAACTCAAAGCATTTCTTCACATTGCATAACTAATAGCTAGATGTTGATAGATGACAAAATTTCAATTACAACATAGTATTTACAAAGTCAACGTAAGTAGTTATGCAATTAATTCACATTGCATAACTAATAACTAGGAGCAGTTGTCAATTGCATTCGCTTGTCATGACATTCCATGAGACCACATTTCTTTGAGGCATTTTTTCAAATAGTTCACTGCCTTGTCTATGCTACCACATTTTTCATATATATTGTCTACCAAAGAATTTTATCAAACAGTTCACTGCCTTGTTGCTATGGCTTAAATCCTAAAACAAGTGCTTTCAAACAAGCTATGGATTCTTGGAAAAAATCTATCAAAGAATAATAATAAGAAATAGCATAGACAAGGTAGTGAACTAGTTGAAAAAATGCCTCAAAAAAATGTGGTCTCATGGTGATGGAATGCCATGACAATAACAATTCGGTTGTTGGCATTCATCCAGGAATTCCATCACCATGAGACCACACATTTCTTTGAGAATTTTTCCAGTTCTTGTCTATGCTATACATTTTTTTTCATCATGTCTGAATTTTATCAAACAGTTCACTGCCTTGCTGCTATGGCTAAAAGCCTAAAACAAGTGATTTCAAACAAGCTATGGATTCTTAGAAAAAATCTATCAAAGCATAATAGTAAGCAAAAAGCTATGGTCTCATGGTTTTTTTTTTGGTGCGAAAATCAATGTGAGTTTATTTGCATTTATTTGCAAGTTTTAAACACATTTTTTTTGCCAATTTTGCTATTTGAAATGGGGAAAAATCTTTGTGGTCAATTTTGTGCATTTTTTAATTGTAGGATTCTCACAGTTAGTGAAAAAGGTAGTGTTCATGAAGGAATGGAAAATATGCGTGGAGCCTTTGAATTATACTCGTACTGTGTAATGACATTGAATCATTTAGCAAACCATTTTTCCTTCACAGGGTAGCATTTTCTTATGGAACTGTTGACTGAGATAGATCTTGTTTCAACTAACCACCCTCTCATGAAATCTCATTCATATTATAATATTGCATGGTATTATCATAGTAAAGGTGATTATGACACCACTGGCTGCTACTACATGGCATCAGTCAAGGAAAGCCAAAGGCCATAGGATTTTGGGGATAGGCTCAATTGAAGCTAGGAGATCTTAAGAGTTCTCTCTCAAATTTTGAAAAGGTTCTGGAGGTCCACCTTGAGAAATGTGAGAGCTAAAAAGTTGTAGGCCATATATATGCTCAACAAGGGTAGGCAGAGAAGGATTTGGAAATTTTAAGAAAGGCAACTCACATAGATCCACATGATGCCCATGCATTTATCAAGATGGGTGAGTTATTAATATTGGCAAAACCCAGTGCAACCTTAGATTCTCTTAAGACAAAAAGTCTCTTCTAAAGAAGAGCAAAGAAGAAGTACCCATTGAATTTATAAACAAGATTAGGGTTCATCATTTTGAGTGTGATGAACTAGAGTTGGCTCGACAAACTTTTATGGAGGCATTAGGAAATGGAATTTGGGTTAAATTCATAAATAAAAGCCCCAGTGCCAATTCTACAATTTTTTTTGTGCGCTTTAAGGATATGGAATTCTTCTATTGACTAGAAGAAGGTGGTGTTTCACTTGAGTTACCATGGGATAAAGTCACAACACTATTTAATCTTGCTAGGTTATTTGAACAACTACATGATACTGAAAAAGTAAATCTTTTATATAGGCTAAAATTGTTCAAGTTTCCTGATTATGTGGATGCATATTTATGTCTTGTAGCCATGGATCAAGCTCGAAATGAGATACAAATAATCCTAGGATTGATTGGGGATGCACTTAAGGTGGATAAAAACTCATCAAATGCTTTATGTATGCTTGGCAACATGGAATTGGAAACAAATGACTGGCTTAAAGCAAAAGAAATAATTAAAGTAGCACACCAACTTGTCTTGGATGATGAAGCAAAATGAAAAGCTAATGAAGAATGAAGGATTCAGATGGAAAGGAGAAAGAAAGAGGAAGAAATTTGGTGGGTCATGCAATAAGATGAGCAATTTGAATGTGTGAAGGAATTATGGAAGAGTAAGCATAAGGACAGGGATGATGACGATAATGAGGCTGGTCAGTCTAAGAAGAAACAAAAGAAGGAAAAGAAGAAAAATAAGAAGGATACAAACCACAAGGCTTATGATTCTTATATGGAGGAACCTAATGTTTCCATAGAATATGAGGAAAATTATGAGTGATAAGGTACAAGATGATGCAGAAAATGCCCAAGATTTTCTTGCAGTTGAAGGTCTAGAAGACTCTGATGATGGCGAGACAAATTCTCCAGTTTCAACAAAATCATGAAGGAAACATGCATACTCTGATTCTAAAGATGATGAACCATTGCAGAAAAAAAGTCTGAGAGAAGATGATCCATATGATGATGTCTAGGCTTCCTGAGATTTAACCAAACCTAGCTCCTATTTTCCAAAATAAAAATCCCCAAGGTCCATGGGAAATGAATGATGAGCATTCGAGTTTCAACTTGGTTTCATTTCGAAAAGGGGACATTACATTGTACAAGATTTGTTTAACAAAAAAATAATTTAATCCACCTATATGGGACTGTAAAATAAAAATAGATGAATTAATCTATTTTCAATTATAGGTTATTTTAATCTAGAATATGATAGAAAGATAAAGCATAATACATTGAAGGACATAGAAAATGTTCTAAAATAAAGACTAAAATAGGTTGCACATAAAAAACAAGAAAGAGGAAAAATGAAAAGATAACATACAGATGATTCATTTGAGGTTTTTGATAAGATCTCATTTAACTATGTCAAATGGATTTGGAAGGGACAAAGCATATTTTATTGACTAAAATTTTGAGGTAGCTTATCCATTGTCATTGTATGCATCATTATCTCTTGGAATCTATTGAAACTCAAATGCTCATCATTCATTTCCCATGGGCGTTAGGGATTTTTCTCTTGGAAAATAGGAGCTAGGTTTGGTTAAAGCTCTAGAAGCCTAGACATCATCATCATTGGATCATATTCTCTTAGACTTTGTTTTTGCAATGGTTCATCATCTTTAGAATTGGAGTATGCATGTCTCCTTCATGATTTTGTTAAAACTAGAGAATTTGTCTCGCCATCATTAGAGTCTTCTAGACCTGCAACTACAAGAAGATCTTGGACATTTTCTGCATCATCTTATGCCTTATCACTCATATAATTTACCTTATCTTCCATGGAAACATTAGGTTCCTCCATATAAGAATCATAAGCCTTGTGGTCCTTATCCTTCTTCTTTTTCTTCTTTTCCTTCTTTTGTTTCTTCTCATACTGACCAACCTCATCATCGTCATCATCCCTGTCCTTACACTTACTCTTCCATAATTCCTTCACACATTCAAAGTGATCCTCTTGTTGCATCACCCACCAAATTTATTCCTCTTGCTTTCTCCTTTCCATCTAAATCCTTCATTCTTCATCAACTTTTCATTTTGCTTCATCAACTAAGACAAGTTGGCGTGCTACTTTAATTGTTTCTTTTGCTTTAAGCCAGTCATCTGTTTTCAGTTCCATGTTGTGAAGAATACATAAAGCATTTGATGAGTTTTTATCCACCTTCAGTGCATCCCCAATCAATTATAGGCTTAGTGCATTTCAGAAACAAATTCCAAGAGAAGATGATGCATACAATGATGATGTATAAGCTACCTCAAAATTTTATTCAATCAAATAGGCTTTGTCCTTTCCAAATCCATTTGACATAGTTAAATGAGATCTTATCAAAAACCTCAAATGAATCATCTATATGTTATCTTTTCATTTTTCCTCTTTCTTGTTTTTTATGGGCAACCTATTTTAGTCTTTATTTTAGAACATTTTTTGTGTCCTTCACTGTATTATGCTTTATCTTTCTATCAAATTCTAGATTAAAAGAACCTATAATTGAAAATCGATTAATTCATCTATTTTTATTTTACATTCCCAAGTAGGTGGATTAAATTATTATGTTGTTAAACAAATCTTGTACAATGTAATGTCCCCTTTTTGAAATGAAACCAAGTTGAAACTCAAATGCTGATCGTTCATTTCCCATGGGCCTTGGGGATTTTTCTCTTGGAAAATATGAGTATAATAATAAATCAAGAGGATCTTAATGTCATAAAAGGGGCCACTTAAGTGTTGGCATAGAGACTAGGAAATGTTTATACTACAAATGGGGCAACCATTGTGCTAGCTGAAAGGGGTCAATTTGATATTGCAAGGGAAATATTTACACAAGTACAAGAAGTTGATGCAGGAAACATCTTTGTTTAGATGCCCGATGTGTGGGTAAATCTAGCACATGTTAACTTTGCACAAGGACAGTTTGTGCTTGTAGTGAAAATGTATCAAAATTGTTTTAGGAAATTCTATTTTGGCACTAACACCCAAATTTTATTATATTTAGCTCAAACAAATTATGAAGAAGAACAATGGAAAGATTGTAAAAGAACATTATTAAGAGTAGTAGATTGTAACTACTGTAAGTTGCCAATCAGAAAGCTATAGATTTTGTGTTTAATGTAATGAGGGTTTCAAATTACCTCTGAATTCACTGTAGAGGGAATCCCCAAATTCAACTTCATTACTGACTTCAAATACTTTGCAGCAAACATCGAAGTCCTTGCCTTCCTTTTCAAAATTCTCCAGGTCCTCTCCAAACAATCTTTATCGTCCATGCAAGTGTTGTAACTCAAAATTCCTAGTGTAGTTCACACACCCAGTTGTTGTAATTCAAAACCACACGCCACAATGCCATGATAACCAGCTGCAATAATGTGTTTGAGCTCTGCAATGAATGAGGTCTAGAATGAACGTGAATAAACGTGACTTCATGAATCACGCCAATACATTGCGCCATATTGGCCGAAATGTTTTTTAAAAAAAATGTCTAATTTGTATTTGGTGACTAACTATTTAGTCATTTTTATTTCTGTGACTAAATAAATTTTTAGTCAATGACCAAATTAGTCATTTATTTACTCATTTATAGCTGAGTTGCAAAAAATTAGTAGAATTTAGTCATTTTTAGTTGTTGTGACTAAAATTTTTAGTCACCTATTCATTCATTTTCCAAATTCTACTAGTGCTTAGGTACCCAAAATACATGACCATCAAATGTAGCTACTCTAGAGATTTCTTTGAACAATTTGGCAATGAGGATGAATAATCCAAAGGTCTCTTCTTTGGTGTATCATAAGAACTATTACACTGAATCATGCATTCATCTAGCTTGTACAACATGCCAATATGATCACCTTTACCCAACACCATAGCTCCTCTCATCATCTTGCATCTTTCACTTGAGAAAATAACTTGCACTCCTGAATCATTTATTATACTTATATCAAGTAGGTTTCATGCCAAACCTAGGATATGCAAGATACCATAAATCCTTTTCACTCTTCCATAAAGGAATCTAATTTTGACTCTTTTGTGGCAAATAATCTTCAGGTGAGATTCATGACCGAGATACACCTTCCCACCATCATACTCCTTAGACTTTGAGAACTGACCTCTATGTGAGGTCATGTGGAAGGAAGCACCTGAGTCTATCAACCACACATCTTATGATGCATGGGTTTCCAAGGCTGCGAAAAATGCATCTATGTCATCTTGAGAGGATTTATCAGAGTCAAAATATGAGAAACTCTTTTTTCCTTTATTCTTCTTCTCTTGCACTCTTTTATGAAATGACTATATTTTTTTATAGTTCTGACACTTTTCCTTGGAATTTCTAGGAGACTTAGATATCCTTGGATATTTTTATTTTTTCTTATTTTCCTTCTTACCTTTCTCCTTTTATCTTCCATGAACAACAAGGGCCTCCTTAGCCATCTTGGAAGACTTTTTACACATCTCTTTAGACAATAGTGAAGAAACCACCTCATCCATCTTGAAATTGGTGGTAGTGCTTCCAATGGCCATTACTAAGTGATCCCACGAGTCCAAGAAAAAAACACAACAAGAGCATGCAATGATCTTGGCTTCAATATTATCTCCAATAAAACCTAGTTTCTCACTATCAACATGTTGAATGCATTTATGTGATCTACTACAGATCCTTCATCTTCCATCTTCAAAGAATAAAGTTTCTTTCTCAGGAATAAATTTTTTACCAAGAATTTATGGACATTCAGGGGCATGAAATCAACCAAAAAGAGTCTTATCAAACCCTTGGATTTCCCATCCATTAGATCCCAATCTTCCTAGGTTGAGCTAGCTAGTTTTGTTTTGGATATTGCAACCCACAGATCTTTTTCTATGAGCATATCCTCGATTTTTAACATCCAAAGTTCAATTTTTTTCCATTAAACTTCTCCATCTTGATTATTCTAAACGTGCTTGCCATATTTTTCCTAAATCAAGCTCACAAAACACCCTTCTGCAAAACTCCCACTAAAACAAAGATTAACTCAAAAAACCCTTCAAACCCAACAACAAAATCAAAGCTAGCCAGGATTTTGATACCAACTAAAAGAAAGACAGATAGTGGAAGAAATTTCCTACACTAATCTAAGTATGGAAGAGTTACAAAAATTTCTTATAAACACCTGAAAAAATTATAGATTCAAATAGATACGCATTCAAATTTAAACAACATAAATACAATGCAAACCATACCATAGTGTTTATGTGGGAAAACTCTTTCAAGAAAAATTCCACACTCTAAACCACATAGCTCAAATTATATTATTAGCAACAAAGAATAGTTACAATATAGTCTTAGAGTAATTATCAAGAGTCTTCACACTACAATGAGAATCTAGAGAAATTCTGACAATATTACAACATACGAACAATCTTCAACCTATCACCTCAAAATTAGCTTCCACTTAACATGTAGTAGAACACAACACATGTATTTGCCACATTAAAACTTAGGTGCCCCCATAAATGTAGCATAAATTTCTTAGTGTGAATTGGAAATCATCATACATGACTCTTACAACTGTCATATCCTATCATACCAATTTATCATAATCTTTCATAGTCATGACATGGCAACTTATGACAAATCCCACCAAATTAGCTTATAGTGGGGTCTACAAAGTGGGACACCTATTTAAACTAAATTAGGATGCATGTCATCCTAGTAACATGCCATGTAAGTTGTCACCTCACTAAAGTAGGTCCCACAAAGTGACATTACAAGAATGACATAAAATAAATACATAGGCTAAAATTAATAATTAAATAAAAATATTAATGCTAGGACTTGCAAAGGTTGAGACACCCTAATCCCAACATGTATTGACAAAAAATATATATCTTATTTCAATTACACTAAGACATAACAAATCCATATCATCTTCATATAGTATTGATAAATCCTTTTTTGGATAGCCTATTATCCATCTATCCTTTTTCCTAAATAGATAATGAAATAAACTTTAACCCATCCTTCCAAAAAGTATATGTATTTTTTCTCCCTATTATGGATTGGTTTTCTATTATATTATTATAGAATCCCTAACAACATATTGCATGCATCCATTGGAATGAAATCACACTAAATTTCATATCTATAATTATTTTATATTGAAAATTTGATTAAACACATCTTATAAATAATAAATTTATTTTCATTATTAAATCAAGAAACGTAGTAAGGATAAGGATGATTTTCACATTGTAAACCTAATTTTTGTACCATTTCATTAGAAACCATATTTTCATAGCTTCCAAAATCAATAATAAAACAACATATCTTTCATCCTAAAGTTCATCTAGTTTAAAAAATATTTGTACACAAACATGAGTTATCATCATAAGGCTCTTTCCTTGGAGAAATCAATGTCCTCACCATAAGGCTTTCACCTAAATTTTCTACAACTTCTACATCTTGTTATTATACTAAACCTCAACCTAAACTACATGTGCCCTTCTTCACTATACTTATACAAATCAAAATTTCTAAATGGAAAATTTCATACTCTATCACCACCACAACCACTACCTCTCTAAACTCCTCTTTCTTAATTCAAAAAACATTGTTTAAAATTTTCTTCTTTCCCCTCCTCACAAGATAATTCTTCTATTGTGATATTAAATCCATTTCATCCCTTTTCAAGAAATGATGACCCTGTATTCACCCTAGATGATCTCTAAAATTATCTATTTTATATATATTCTACCATAAAAGCTACTTGATAAGAATATCATTATTATAAATCCTATGCATGCTTAATTCCTCTTGGATAGGAAAAATTAAACTATTTATATACCATGCAGTCATCTATTCATTTGTTTCATCATGCTCAATTCAAATATACAACTTGTAAAATCTATCTATGTAGTTTTGTATATTGAGCTCCTTTTTCCTTCAACTCTAAAATATTTTTTTAGAGGGTTTGTGCATAATTCATAAGGATAAATTTCCCAAATTATCATCCTTATTACTCCATTCCTTGATATTTTCCTTACCCTTTCTTTGTATTTACTTTTTTAGGTGATCCCACCATATCATTGCATGACCCTTTAGTCTTTTGCATGTAAATTTTACTTTCATTTCCCTTGTCACAATTTTTCATCCATTTTTCATACTATTCAATTACTTTACCAACTCCTTTGGTTTTATAAAACACCCATAATTTGAAACCTCAAATTTATTCCATCAGTCCTTCATTCTAATGACCTAATAATTCTCTCTTTGATTGAATATGGTTCAACTTTCTCTTCCTCCTCTTGTTGAATGGATAAGAAATGAACCTATAAAAATTCTCCCAACCCTCTTTCTTCATCCGTCATCTACACCTCTTTTCCTCCTTGCCTACCCCATAATATTTTGGTAATCTATTCCACATGCCTTCATAGTTGTTGCATAGTCTTGTTAACTATATATAGTCTCCACATTATCTTGTCATCTTGTTTAAACCTTGAGTTTTCAACCAAAGATGAAATTTCTTGAATGATAGGTGATGTAACCCAAAGTATAGAGAAAGAATAAAAATAATATTTAATAAAAAGTTTAATAAGAAATTAAACACAACATGATTTTACCACAAAATAGCCAATTCCTTCGTATTCCTTTGTCTTCCCTAAATATACAAAGATCTAATTTATAAATAAAATTACCACTTCTCCACATTTTAGAATTTTATTTCTTTGACACAAAATTCTAATAAGTTATCCCACAAAAATAGATCATATAAAACACTCTAGAGTAATCAAAACATCTAATTTTTTAAAAAATGTTATTTTTGTAATTACATATAAGTATGGATGGGTCTATAAAAAATATGATAAACCACACATAGAAAAATGAGTCTTGAGAGTGACTTGCAATGCAACATCATAGTCAAGCACTAAATTATCAAATTCAGAAATTTATATAAAAACTATTAATTATTATTTTTGGGCCTAAAATGGTTGAATTTGGACCCAAAAATGTTAAAATAGATTGTAATTAGTAGGGATGGTTATGATAATGTGGTACTCTTTGAGATCTTCAATTTAAAAGAGTGTGCTCAAATACATTCTTGGATCAATAGTTATGATCTCCATATTTTTTGGCTCCTACTTCATACATGATACACAAAAAACTCACTACACCCACAAACACCCTATTATACATCTGTGTCCAATAAAAAATTAAAAATAAAATATTAACACTCAAAAAATCTAACACAAAATCACAATAATTAACACATAACACTAATATATCCTACTATGTTAAAGTATAAATCCTATTTTATTACCTTTTTAGTTGACACCTCAATGGCATGTGCTTGATGAGTAGAATTCATCAATTTCCACAATATATTTAATGATATTCACTCTCAACATAAATAGAGGATTGACATAATTGAACCTAACACTTCATAGAAGTTCCATATGGTACTTGGCACAATGTGGAAATTTTCATAGAACATGGGAAATTTATGATTGCTCATTATCTTTAACATTTTATTGTCAAAATAATATAATCCATGCATAACCTAGTAGACATCATGACTATAGGTGTTCAATATAGTCACTTCCATAATTATGCCCTCTATATTATTTTTTATAAGATTCATCAATGATTTATCCTTCACATATCTCTCACCAATTTTATTTTGATTCTCAACTCTAGGCCCTACTTGTCTCATTTAGGACTCGCTATGCTAGTTTAACCATGAATATACAGATGAACCATCTCCTTTGTTCCAGGTGACCCCTTACATCAATCTCTTATTCACATAGAATTTATTTTACCACTACTAGGGATTCCTCTAACTTATGATGAAACATTGATTGAAGGTACTTGTTTGAAATAAATCCCTTTCAGTGGGGATCCCTTCTAATATGTACTTTCTTCTAGTGATGGATACTCCAAAGTCACAAAGAATGAAACACACCCAATACAATAAAATGAGAAAAATAATCTAGCCTCTATAATTCAATAACCCTAATTCATGCATGTAAAAATTAATAAGCTAAAGATTTATAGAAAATAACCTAGTAATAATTTCCTTCCTAATGAGTAGGTTGAAAATGCAATAACTTTCCATACAAATCAATAGAATCTTATTACTAAAAATTTAAATATTCCCTTTTTCTTTAATTTCTCATAAGAAAAAATGGAAATATGCCTTCACTAAAGAGTGCATACCTTACTCATATCACTAAGTTGTATTTTGAAACTCACAAAACATAAAATTATAATGTAATAAAAAATTAAATACAATATACTATCCTTTTGATAGCCCTTTAAAAAAAATGTTCTTGCATAAATTATAATGTCATAAATATTATATAGGATGGTGTACATTCACTCCAAGATTTATGAAGCAACACATTTCACATTTGGAAATTTGTTACAACTATAAGAAAATAACTTTCAAAAGTGTTAGGTCTTAGAAAATGGAGTGGAAAATAGTTTAGAAAATTAAACTATTGATAACAAACCATGTGATTACCTTGATAATTTCTTGTTAGAGGCATGCGATAATAATGAGATTTTCGGTAAGGTAAGAGGAAAAAATCTTGAAGTGTTTTGATAGGTTATATAAGAATCATAAGATTCATTAGTGTCCCCCAAATAATTTTTAAAATCTTCAGTTGGAATGTTAGAGGGTTGGAGTCCCCTGTTGGAAAATATATTTTAATATCCTTCTATCATAATAGTCCCAATATAGATTTTATGTGTATTCAAGAGATTAAGGTTGTTGGATTTCAACTTGAAAATTTCTTGAACTTTGTATGGAAGAATGCAAAATCCTTCTATACTTCTCATGAAAAGGGGAAATATGGAGCTACTATACTTGTGAGTCACAAATGCATTCAATCTATTTTTAAATAGGGTGTTTCTCCTTGTAATAAAATTGTTTGGATTGCTCTTGAAGTGGGAAGATATAAATTTGGTATTTTCTCTTTGTATGGTTTGAATGATTATAAAGAAAGATTCTCTTTATGGAGTTGGATGGCCAACTTCTTGCTTAAAATTCCATGGATAGTTGGAGGAGAATTAAATATGATAGAATATAAAGAGGATAAAATTGGGGAAAGAGAAGGCTTGTGGAAAGGAAATGAGCTATATTTTTTCTAGAATGAAGATAACTGCAAATATTTTTGACCCTCTTGAGAAAAAGAAATAAAATAATAAGCATATCTTATACACTTGGTAAAACAATCAATCCCAAGTAAAAGGAGTTTACTCTTGAGGCTTGATAGATTTTATGGGAATTTTTTTACTTTATTCATGAATCAGGTAGTGTGGTGTCAGTTCATCCAAGCACAATGTGAGATCATTCACTCATTGAGGTTGCAATGGAGGTTGGGCAAGTAGATCCTTCTATAAGGGAAACTGAAACTCTTGTTTCAAGATTAATGTTTCTCTCCTAAATGACCAAGATTTCCTTGATGGAATAATATTAGTGATATTTATTGTGAAAGGAAATTTTAAAGGTTATTCAATTAATAGTAGATGGGGGAATCTAGTCTCCATTAGGGGAACATTGTTTAAAACCATAGGCCAAAAGAAGGCCTTGGATAGGAAGAGGCTTGAAAATCTAGTCCAAGATAAATTGTTGGCCTTGGAAGTTTGATTTGAAAAAGAATGAGGACCAATTGATCTTAGGAAATGTGATCAAAACCAAAAATATTCTTAGGAAAATTTTAAATTATAAGAATTAAAGGGCAAGAATCATATCTAAAATGAATTGGATCAAGTAAAGTGACAGAGGCTCCAAATATTTTTTTAACTTGATTAGAGATAAGTAGAATAGAGAAACAATTGTGCCAATAGAGGCTGATGGAATTATCTCCATTGAAAATGTGTTTATGAAGTGTTTCACTCTTTCTATCTATAGACATGTAAAATTGACCTAACACCTACCACACATACTAAAAGACATTTTTGCATCATCGACATCATTATTATCAAATTTCACTACATTTCACATCAAAAGCATCAAAAACCCTAATTTTTGCTATTAATTGAATAATACAACATTATTCAATTAATTCACTTTTTCATCAATTTTGACCAATCAAATAAATTTCATTTATTTAATAAAGTCCTAATCTAACGTTATTCCTCTTGATTAATTAAATAATATCAATTATTTAATTTTTTTTCTAATTCACTTTATTCCCCTAAGTCGATTAAATTCTTAAATAATAATAATTTAATTAACTCAATTTCCCTCCAAATTTGAATAAACTATTCAAAACATCATAAAAAATCAAATCAAACTAATGCAACTTTGTTTACAAAAGTAAAACTTGATTTGCATATTCAACTCCAAAAAGAATTGATTAATTAAATCAATTAATTAATCATTTCAACCACTTTCTTGATTGAGAAAATTACAAATCACTGATTACTCAATCTATTTCCTGACTAATCAATCTATTTTTCAATCCCACAATTATTCAATCTATTTATTTAGTCACACTAATCATGCAATCAATTTGCACAAATTATGCCCATCTAAATCCTCTCAACATCTTTCGATCATCGATCAAGATATTCTACTATGCAATCTTGATCGTCCATTTCAAAACACAATTTCTATATAACAAACCTCTTTCCTCACAAAAAAGGATCTGAGAATCAACATCATTCATACAACAAAGTAATTCCCAGTTGACATTGACAAAGCTTCAACCAACATCTTTGATCAACAACATGCACACATTCTTCAAGCTCTCGCACACAACAATGAAGGCTTCACATTGATATGAGCAACCACATCTTCGCGAACACACTTAGACATAGGATTGTAACACTATTTATTTTGGATTATGTTCTTGATTTCCTTAATAGTTTAGCTTCATTTCATGAGTAATGGGCATAGATCTAGATCATTATTTTGGATTAGATTAGTTTCTATTCAC
The DNA here is from genome assembly GCA_007258455.2 of Sequoia sempervirens. Taxonomy (NCBI): domain Eukaryota; kingdom Viridiplantae; phylum Streptophyta; class Pinopsida; order Cupressales; family Cupressaceae; genus Sequoia; species Sequoia sempervirens. Next base: position 127,803,984 of record VDFB02000002.1, on the reverse strand, counting down.
TATTTTGATCTCATTTATACTTGTAGATCTTGTTGGTAACAAAAGGGAAGACAACTGAGAGGGGAGGGGTGAATCATTTGTCACCGATATTCAAACTTATTAAACTTATTAACCTTATTCTCATATCTGATTAATAACCATGAAAGCATAAATCATCAACACATCAGAAACACACATAACACTGAGATTTTTTACGTAGAAACCTTGTTAGGAGAAAAACCACGGTGGAGGTTAGTCCACAAGATTATACCCTGTTAAAAGTATACAGAAGAATAAATGGAAATGCACATGCATTCAGGCACACTACCTAGAGCTCACTGCTCAACTACAACAAGGCTTACTTCCCAAAGGAAGACACACTATCTTACAGAAACATTTGGATTACATCCGTAGGATTTTTAACTGAGAAAATAGCATCTGCTAATGCTTGATTATAGTTCCGATTAAGCACATGAACACTTCTTCACACTCTGCTTCTACCTTTGAATGATTAGGAAATTATTCACACATCTCATACACATGCATTCCTTCAAATGGAATAAACAATTGCTTATATATATCTACAACAAGAGATTACATCGCTACATGTCAACTTCAACAAAATAATAAAATGAATACAGACTGTTGGCCCCAAAACAATAAACAATTATCAATGTGAATCAACCAATGTTGGCCACAACATAGTGAAGACCCAAAAAAAAATCCTCAAACACAAAACACCTTCAAAAATTATTCCACGAAGATCCACAACATGCTACCATCACCTTGTCGGCCATGAACATGAAAAAAATGAACACACAAGAGAAAATCACCAATCACGAGCACAATGATCAATGCGGATGTGCAACACAGATATATCATGATCTAGAAACATCCACAAACATCATGAATCACCAGAGAACCATCTGCAACAACTGAAATTACTAGAATCACATTATATTCATTTAGGAACAACTGAAGCAATATAATGACTGTCAGAACACAACTGCTCATAACTTGATCAAATCTTCATGCAGATCTCTAAAAATTAACATGGATAAACTAGATATACTCAACAATAAACCCTTTAATCCACAACCTTTGATCATCAACATATTGAGCTCAAAAACATACTGAGCTTCACTTCATCACTAACAACCTGCAACTTATTTCATTACAATTTTCTTAATATCCTCGACATATACAACCTTAAAGACATTAATGCCATTAGTGTTGACATCAATGACAACCACATATCAGAAAAACACAACAATCTCCCCCTTTGGAATTTATGGCAACACTTGATGTGAAAAACACCATCAACACAACTTTCTCTTAACACTTTCTCCCCCTTAGATTCTGACTCTTTTCTCCTCAACTCTTTCTCATGAATTCTTCTCTCCACAAAGTTTTTCATATGAATCTTCTCCCCCTTTGAAATCAATGAAAAAGATACACACAAGCTCTAAACCACATATTTGAACATCTAACTACCCCCCCTGAGTAGCAGCCACCACAACATCAATCTAGATCAAGATATGATTGTGAAATGCACGAACTGATGCAAGTCAATGTATCTTAGTTCTGATTAGGAGGGGTAATCACCCCTAAATTCCCTCTGAGATACTCAAAAGTATCCTTAGGCAAAGGCTTGGTAAAAATATCTGCAATCTATTCCTTAGTAGGCACATACTCCAATTTGACTTCCTTTTCACTCACCTTCTCTCTCAAAAAGTGAAACTTGATGGATATATGCTTGGTCTTTGAATGCAACACTAGATTCTTAGAAATGTTAATTGCACTTGAATTATCACAGAATATAGCAATAGGTTTATCATACACAACTCTAATATCTTTCAACATCTGCTTCATCCACAATACTTGAGTACAAGTGTTAGCAGTAGCAATGTATTCTGCCTCTGTAGTAGATAAAGAAATGACATTCTGCTTCTTACTTAACCATGAAATCAACTTCTTTCCCAAGAAAAATTCATCACCACTAGTACTTTTTCTGTCATTCACATCTCCTACCCAATCAACATTAGTAAAGGCACTCAAAGTAAGGTCATCATCTCTAGGATACCATAGGCCAAAATCAACTATCCCCTTCAAGTATTTGAAAATCCTCTTCACAACTGTCACATGAGATTCCTTCGGACCAGCTTGAAATCTTGCAACAATGCATACAACATTCATGATATTAGGTCTAGTTTGAGTCAAATAGAGAAATCCACCAATCATCGATCTATATCTAGTCTGATTTTCTTTTAGAGAATCATCATCTTATGTCAACTTACATCCGGTCACCATAGGTGTACCAACTGGCTTTGAATATTCCATACCAAACTTCTTTAGCAATTCTTTCACATACTTGGACTGAGATATAAAGATCCCTTTATCTAGCTGAGTGATTTGCAATCCCAAAAAGAATTTCATCTCTCCAATCATAGAAATCTCAAACTCACTCTACATCTCATCAGAAAACTTCATGCACAAACCATCATCTCCTCCAAAAATGATATCATCAACAAAGACTTCAAAAATCAAATCTTTATCATGATCAATCTTGAAATATAGATTACTATCAGCAATACCTTTATTAAATCCAAGCTTCAGCAAATACTTGTCCAATCTGGCATACCATGCTCTTGGGGCTTGCTTGAGTCCATACAGTTCTTTCTTCAACTGACAAACCATATCTCCCTGATCAGTCAATTGAAATTCATCAGGTTGCTCAACATACACTTCTTCCAATTCGTCATTTAAAAATGTTGACTTGACATTCATCTAATAAACCTTGTAGTTTTTGTAAGAAACTTAAGCAAGAAATAGTCTCACAGCTTCAATCCTAGCAATAGGGGTAAAAATTTCTTCAAATTCAATTCCTTCCATCTAAGAATATTCTTTACACACCAGTCTTTCTTTATTTCTAACAACTTCACCTTACTCATTTAGTTTGTTTCTAAAGACCCATTTAGTTCCAATTACATTTTTGTCCTTAGGTCTAGGAACAAGAATCCATGTATCATTCTTCTCAATCTGTTGTAGTTCTTCTTTCATTGCTTCCACCCAATGTTCATCTTTTCATGCTTCATTGACATTAGTAGGCTCAGTCTTTGAAATCAAACAATATTCTTCTGCAATTTTTCTCCTAGTCTAAACACCTTTGTTCTTATCACCTATTATTTGATCTTCTGAATAATTTAGTCTTGCATACCTTGGAGTCTTAGGATGTTCTTGAACTTCAGGCTATTGTGATCTCTCTTCTACACTTTTACTAGTTCCTTCCTCTTGATTTTCTTGATTCACCAGAATGATTTGAACTTGATTTGAAGTTTGAACTTTCTTTCCTTTATCTGAACTATCATTTTGATCATCTGAATCATATCCATAGGTTCTGGATGGTCTAACTATGTCTTCATCAACCTTGACATTTGCACTTTCAACCATTTTTCTCAATCTCTTATTGTAGCACCAGTAGGCCTTGCTTTTAGTAGAATAACCAAGAAATATTCCTTCATCACTCATAGCATCAAACTTTCCTATATCTTCATCTCTTTTGATATAGCATTTACTCCCAAATATTTTGAAGTATTTAACAGTAGGCTTATGACCATACCATAGCTCATAAGGAGTCGTACCAATATCACCTTTGACTTGTATCTGGTTGAGAGTGTAAACAATAGTACTCATATCTTCTCTCCAGTAGATATGAGGAACATTTCCTTCTAGCATCATAGTTCTAGCAACTTCTTCAATTGTCCTATTCTTCCTTTGCACAACTCCATTTTGCTGAGGGGTCCGCAGGGTAGATAATTGTCTCTTTATCCCATGTTCTTCACAATAAGAATTAAACTCATTGGAAGTGAATTCACCACCTCTATCTAATCTTAGAAATTTAATCTTCAGACCTGTCTCTATTTCAACCATAGCCTTAAAAATATTGAACTTCTCTAGAGCTTCAGATTTCTCCCTTAAGAAAGTAACCCACATCATTCTAGAATAATAATCAATAAGTAACATGAAATAACTATATCCTTGTAAGCTTCTGACTATAGAAGGACCACACAAGTCAGTATGCACAAGCTCCAACACTTCATTTGAACAATGTTGTTTTCTTCGAAATGAAACTCTAGTTTGATTCCCTAACTGACATTCCTTGCATATAGCATTAGTAGGTTTGATCAACTTAGGAAGATCTCTCATAGCCTGAGTAGAACTTATCTTGATAATATTGTCAAAGTTAACATGACACATTCTCCTATGCCACAACCAACTTTCATCAACTTGAGCAATCAGACAACTTTTACTAGCAACATTCAGGTGAAAGATGATACCTTTTATTTTTGTACCAGATGCAATCACATTTATGGAACTTCCCAATATTCTGCACTTTCCATCCTTGAATTGAAGATTGTATCCCTTATCTACCATTTGTCCAACACTTAAAAGATTATGCTTCAGACCTTCCACATATAGGACATCATTAGTATTATGCTTACCATCAATAGAAATGCATCCTCTACCATGGATTACACCTGCTTTGTCATCACCAAATCTTACAACACCACCATCATACTTTTCAAAGCTCACAAACTTACTTTTATCACCTGTCATGTGATGAGAGAATCCACTATCAATCACCCATTCATCTTTCTCTTCAACTCGAGCAACTAGGGATTTCTCCACATTTGTACAACTAACAAATTCAGTAGATACAGGATTATTTTCCTTGATAGCAATAAATACCCATTCATCCTCACTTACATTCCCTTTATTAGATTCATCATCTATCACACCTTCATCAGTAACATTATAACACTTCCTTTGAAATCTAGGCTTGTTAGGTCTTGACTTAGAAACTCTTTCTGGACACCTTGATGCAAAATGACCTATCTTATTGCAAGAAAAATGTTTACTAGGAAACTTCCCTTTATACTTACCTTCTCCTCTAGCTTCTCTCTTGACAATAAGTGCTTCAAGCTTGTCCAGTTTTCTCTCTTCTTCTTCAATCTTTCTCATTTCCTCCTCATACTTGAATATCTTTCTAGAAAAACTTTCTCCCAGATCATATCTCTGTTTATCCCTTCCGAAAATAGTAGCTTTGAATGTAGATTCTGTCTTAGGAAGAGCATCGCCAAATTCACTCAAATCAAAAGCAGTAAGCTTACCAATCAACATGTCTTTGGTTACATTTGTCATAGTTCGGAGTTCCTCAATAGCAGTAGCTTTGACTTTGTACGTAGCAGGAAAGGATCTGAGCACTTTAGCAAAAATATTTGATTCTTCCAATTGTCCACCAGCACATCTGATACCGTACACAAGTTCATTCACTCTTTGCATGAAAGAAGTAATGTTCTCATCATCACCCATTCTCAACATTTCATATTTCCCTTTTAGACTTTACAGCTTAGCAATCTTCACATTAGATCACCTTCATACAAAGTTTCCAAATTTTTCTAAATCTCATAAGCAGTCTTCAGATCCATAACATTTTTCATCTAGGAATCAGTCAGAGCACTCAACAATGCTTCCTTAGCCCTGATATTGTACTCGACATCCTTAATCTTAGCAGCAATAGAAGGACCATTTTGTGGGATAACATACCTATTCCTTGCAATGTTCTAGTAGGGTTCACCAATGCATCTCAAATGACACTCCATTAGAGTCTTCCATAGAGAATAATGTGTTCCATCAAATCTCAGACTATCCTTCTTAAATGTCACCATCCCTGATCACCTCAAGCTATTAAACTGCTTCCAAGGAACCTGCTTTGATACCAATTGTTGGAAACACAAGGGAAGACAACTGAGAGGGGAGGTGAATCAGTTGTCACTGAAATTCAAAATTATTAAACTTATTAACCTTATTCTTAGATCTGATTAATAACCATGAAAGCATAAATCATCAACACATCAGAAACACACATAACACCTAGATTTTTTATGTGGAAACCCTGTTAGGGAAAAAACTACAGTGGAGGTTAGTCCACAAGATTATACCCTGTTAAAAGTATAAAGAAGAATAAATGGGAATGCACATGCATTCAGGAACACTACCTAGAGCTCACTACTCAAATACAACAAGGCTTACTACCCAAAGGAAGACTCACTATCTTAAAGAAGCATTCAGATTACATCCGCAAGATTTTGAATTGAGAAAATAGAATCTGCTAATGCCTGATTACAGTTTCGGTTAAGCACATGAACACTTCTTCACACTTTTCTCACTCTTCTTCACACTCTTATTTTTCCTTCGAATGATTAGGACATTATTCACACGTCTCATACACAGGCGTGCCTTCAAATGGAATAAAAAATCACTTATATATATCCGCAACAAGAGATTACATCGCTACATGTCAGTTTCAACAAAATAATAAAATGAATACAAATTGTCGGCCCCAAAACAATAAACAATTATCAATGTGAATCAACCAATGTCGGCCACAACATAGTGAAGACCCAAAAAAAATCCTCAAACATGAAACACCTTAAAAAATTATTTCACGAAGATCCACAACACACTACCATCACCTTGTCGGCCATGAACATTCAAAACATGAACACGCAAGAGAAAATCACCAATCACGAGCACAACGATCAATGCGGACGTGCAAAACAGATAGAGCATGATCTAGAAACATCCACAAACATCATGAATCACCAGAGAAACATCTGCAACAACTAAAATTACTAGAATCACATTATCTTCATTTAGGAACACCAACTAAAGCAACATAATGACAGTCAGAGCACAACTACTCATAACTCGATCAAATCTTCAAGTAGATCTCTAAAACTTAACGTGGATAAACTAGATATACTCGAAAACAAACCCTTTAATCCATAACCTCTTATCATCAACGTACTAAGCTCGAGAACATACTGAGCTTCACTTCATCACTGACAACCTACAACTTATTTCATTACAATTTTCTCAATATCCTTGACATATACAACCTTAAAGACATTAATGCCAATAGTGTTGACATCAATGACAACCACATATCAACAAAAACCAAATATATTTCCCCCTTACACATTCTAGCCTAGATTCCTACCATCATTCCACTAACTGCCAGGGCACAAGTGGGGCATAATGTTTTTTTCAAAACTTGGTTTTAACATTGAATCTTTGAAACAAAGCATCCAATACTTTGTCTCAAAGAGGGTTAAAATGTAGACATGTAAAATTGACCTAACACCTACCATGCATAGTAAATGACATTTTCACATCATAGGCATCATTATTATCAGATATCACTGCATTTCACATCAAAAGCATCAAAAACCCTAATTTTTACTATTAATTGAATAATACGACATTATTTAAATAATTCACTTTTTCATCAATTTTGACCAATCAAATAAATTTCATTTATTTAATAAAGTCCTAATCTAAAATTATTCTTCCTAATTAATTAAATAACATCAATTGTTTAATTATATCGCTAATTCACTTTATTCCCCTAAGTCAGTTAAATTATTAAATCATAATAATTTAATTAACTCACTTTCCCTCCAAATTTGAATAATTTGAATAAACTATTCAAAACATCATCAAAAATAAAATCAAACTAATGCAACTTTTTTTGCAAAAGTAAAACTTGATTTGCACATTCAACTCCAAAAAGAATTGATTAATTAAATCAATTAATTAATCATTCTCAACCACTTTCCTGATTGAGAAAATTATGAATCACTGATTGCTCAATCTATTTCCTAACTGATCAATCTATTTCTCAATCCCACATATTATTCAATCTATTTCTTCAATCACACTAATCATGCAATCAATTTGCACAGATTATGCTCATCTAAATCCTCTCAACATCTTTCGACCGTTGATTAAGATATTCTACTATGCAATCCTGATCGTCCATTTCAAATCACAATTTATATATAACAAACCTCTTTCCTCAAAGAAAAGGATCGGAGAATCAACATCATTCATACAATGAAGTAATTCCTAATTGACATTGACAAAGCTTCAACCAACATCTTCAATCAACAACACACGCATGTTCATCAAGCTCTCGTACATAACAATGGAGGCTTCGCATTGATATGAGCAACCAAATCTTCATGAACACATTTTGACATGGGATGGTAACATTATTTTTTTTAGATTTCATTGCCATTTATTTTTTTCAATTATGTTCTTAATTTCCTTAATATTTTAGCTTCATTTCGTGAGTAATGGGCATAGATCTAGATCATTATTTTGGATTAGATTAGTTTCTATTCGCTGTTTTGATCTCATTTATACTTGTAGATTTCCCCCTTACACATTTTGGCATGCCCGGTGGGACCTCAGTGCTTAACACTAACAATTTTGTGAGCTACATTTGAAGTTGCAGGTTCCGGAGGTGCTTTAGAAAAATCTTCACGCACATGTTTCATAGAATTTTTGCATTTTCTTTCACAGTTCTGGCACCTTTGACCTATTTTCTGGTGTAGTTAACCTGGTTTTTGGCACTTTTGATATTTTTTGGCACCTTTGCTCTCTGACAAAGGGCACTTTTGATAGTTTCTGGCACCTTTTTTCTCTAATAGAGGGTAATTTTGACATTTTCTGGCGCTTTTTCTCTTTGACAGAGGGTGCTATTACTTGTTTTTCTTGTGCTTTTGCCTTGTTAACCTATGTCCAAGATCTGCTAGTTAAATTTTGGTTTCTAATGCTAATGGGTGCCTAATTTGAATGTGTAATAGGTACTAATGTTTGTGTATGCATGATTTTGTAGAGGTATAATGAGCATGTATCCAAAAATCCATTAACTCCTTTTACTGTAGGGAAGACGAATGATCAAAGAAATTTGAATTTTCAAGCTTTCTAAGTTAGAAAAATACTTTCAATTTGGTGCTTAAAACAAACAAAGGGCGCTATTGCTTGTTTTTACTGCACTTTTTCCCTATTAACTCGTGTTTGAGATTTGCGAGTTAAATTTTGGTTTCTAATGTTAATAGGTGCCTGATTTGAATGTGTAACAAGTACAAATGTTTGTGTATGCAAGATTTTGTAGAGGTATAATGAGAATCTATCCAAAAAACCATTAACACCTTTTACTATAGGGAAGATGAATGGTCAAAGAATTTCAAATTTTCAAGCTTTCTAAGTTAGAAAAATACTTTCAATTTGGTGCTTAAAACGAACCCCACAAACAAAATGCTTTCAATTTAGTGCTCTAAAATGAATCTTTTTCAAGCTTTCTAAGTTAGAAAAATACTTTCAATTTGGTGCTTAAAACGAATTCCACAAACAAAATGCTTTTAATTTATTGCTCTAAAATGAATCTTTTTCAAGCTTTTTAAGTTAGAAAAATACTTTCAATTTGGTGCTTTAAAACAAACCCCACAAACAAAACAGTTTCAAATTGGTGCTCTAAAATGGATGTTTTGAAGCTTTCAATTTGTTTTATTTTGAATGTTGGATTCTTTATTTAACCAAACAATTTCAATTTGTTGACGAACACTCGATTTACTTTTTTGACCACTAAGACGAGGTTTAGAACAATCACTCAATTTTTGGGCTTAAAAATGAACAAATCAATCTTTGTATTGCACCTTTGCTATCTCATTGATTGATATCCAAAACACTTCTATTGGGTGCTTTAAAAAGAACTATTTCTATCTTGTACACACCTCATTCCATTTTTTTTTTGGATAGCATTGTTCGAGGGCCTTAAAAAGAACATTACAATGAAGTGGTTTCCATGTATTTTGTGTTTGGAAAACTAGGTGACTATCCTCTCCCCTCACACCTTTTTGGTGATCTTGGGTGAAGAAAATCATCTTGAGTTTCACACTTTTTACTTCAAAGCATACCTTTAGAGGGATTGCCTTTTGGAGAACTCAAAGGCGACCCAAGCAATACTCTTTTTTGGTCTACTATATAAATTATTGTGGGTGTGAGGAAAGTTCTCACCCACCTGGTGTTGTTGTTCTATATCAAATAATGTCTCCCCCAATATCCATGTGATATGTCAAAACCCGCAAGGGCTGGGAGGCCTCTTAATTGAGTGAATCACCACATGTATAGAAATAAAAAATCAATCTCCCCAAAACATGACTAAGAACCAAATGTTTGTAGAAGCTACCCCTTTTATCTAAATCACACTTTGAAGTGGTGCATCAAAATTTACTTCCGAGAAGTTACTTAGCAAGTCTGACTTGTGGTTGAGCATAGAAATCCTCTCCATTCATTGCATGCAAAATCATCCCTTCGGGGCATGAGGTAAGCCCACATAGGAAGAAGTGTCTACCCCTAGGGTGTACTTTGTCTTCAAATTTTTTTTTTCCAAATATGTTCAACATCAAACACTTTGCTTGAATTTAAAATGAACATATCGAAACAAACACTAAACATGATGGTAGAATCATAAACCCTTTGACTTAGTGTATGCTTTTAAGACAAGCCCTATATTTGCACTCCTTAAGGATCTCCTTAAAGGTTTCTGAATATTCAGGCTTTAATTTCAGGCTACACTGGCTCAAAGTAAACGTTGGAAACTATGGCTTGGGTATTGTGATTTCACAACTTAAAGCCATAGACATGCAGGTCACACAATTATATGCTTTTTGAATCAGTCAAATACTATTGTATCACTTGCCAAATCTCAAAAACATATCAAAGAAAATCATCCAAAATTGCAAAAAATCATCCAAGCTACTACCAATTACTGAAATTGGAAAAATTTGAACAAAGGCCACTTCTGCTGATGTTTCTATCGCACTTGACAAAGAATTGGTCACACTTTCCAGAAAAATCTCACTTTTGCTCTCTGTCTCCAAACAACTACTAATGAAAATATGTTGCATTTGACAAAACCAGTGCACTTGCTGCAAAACTTGCCACACTTGAAATTTCCATACGCACTTGCTTCCCAAAATTCAACGCACTTGACAAAAATCTGCTCCCAGTTGACCACATTGGTCACTTTTGCTCGAAAGTGGCCACTTCTGCTAAAAAACAATCACTTTTGCTCTATCCTAATGACAATTAGAAAAATGAACCAAAGTTGGTTACAAGATTCAAAACAATTGGAAACCTAGATACATCATACAACACTTCATCCAGTCTCAACATTTCATCCTACTTTTGGAAATCAAGATCAAAACAAACAAACTTGGATTATTCCCTCACCCACACTTCTAAGATATTAACAATTGCTTGAACCTCAAGACTAGTTCAAGTAAGCTTTTCTGCAACATATCCTCTAGAAGAAGAAGTGAAGTATCAGTTTAGGCCTTTCAACATTTTGTGGTCCAAGAATAGCATCATTCCAAAACAACACTCAAACCTTAGGGTCTTGAGATTCATAAAAACCATATCGAAACACCATTTCACCTTATGACCATTTGGCGTCCAATTGCTTTAGTCCAACAACCAAACCTTGTAGCATCAATCCTACAACCAAGTCTCATACACATTGAAGGTGAAAAAATTGATATCATTAGCAGTTTAAGAAGCTTCATATTTGAGAAGAACGAAACACCAAACCAGTGGAGAAATGTAGCAAACATTCTAGATAAGGAAGAGGAGAAAGTAGATCTCCTAGCTGGGAGACCTGTATTACCATCTACTACATGGCAATAGGTATCCATCCTTCATGATCTCTGACAAGAGAAAAATTCTTAAATGGAAATCCATATTTTGACTTTCAAAGAACCATCCTAGTCTAAAGTTTTCCAAAGGGCACATCTTGAGAACTTACTGCAATCATGACATCCAAATAAGAAATTTCTATTTACTATTTTCAATGGGTGAACCAAACTTGAATACTCAATAGAAAATCTAAAAACAAAGGAAATTTTATTTTCCTTAAAATAAAAAATCCAAAAAAACAAACACATTCTTTTTCCATAGCTAGGAGTCATGAAAACATTAACAAAAGCTTTTCGGTTGTTATGAAAACTATGAGATCACAACATAGAAAGAACATGGATGCAAACAAAAACAACACCAACATACCACCAACGAAAACCACAAACGATGAAGGTGGCCCATGGGGCTATAAACCAAGTGACATTGAAACACCTCAAAAGAGACCCACATACAAAGAAACATTTAGTGAGGAAGAGAAAAACTACAAATGACAAGAAGTGATGGAACAATCAAACTAGGACCAAAAGGGAGTAGTCATAGAAAAAGTGGATACTGAGGAGGAAATAAATGATGAATAACTATTTCAACATTCCAACAACCCCAAGGTGCTCAGACTGATGGACAAATTGTTGAAAAAGGACCCAAATTCTTACTTCTTTAAATTAGCACAAAGTGGTGCTAAATTTCCAATAGACTTTAATGTGGAGGCTCTCAAAGATCCTAACCTTATTACCTTAGGGGATAACTTAGTTGTGAGACAAATATTCAAACCCATCGAGATTCCAAACATGCCACTTGTATTCTCACAAAATAATGTTCAACCCATGGAAAACCTATTGAATAGAAAACCAACTCAAATCAAACAAGCAATAGTGGCCCAATAGTATCAAGGAGGTCCATCCCAATATGTGCCACAAGGAAACAACCTACCACTAGGAAAATACATGCCTCAAAACACATCATATACTGACCCTTCCCAAAATGTATGAAATCAACAAGGGAAATTTCCACAAAAGTACCAACAACCAAGTGTGCCACAGGGCACCCTTTTTAATCAACAAAGTGGGTCATATGACCCCCTTCCTAGTCAATAGTACCAACAACAAGGTGTACCAAAGGGTACCCTTCTCAATTTATCCCATCAATAAGGTAACCCACCAATGCACCATCAGGGAAACCTTTAGTACAATTTGTCCCACCAACAAGGTAACCCGCCAATGCATCATCAGGGAAACCTTCAAATACTTCATCCCAACAACAAGGTATACCACACGGTACCCTTCTCAATTCGTCCCATCAACAAGGTAACCCACCAACACACCATCAGGGAAACCTTCAATATACTTCATCCCAACAACAAGGTGGTGTGCCACAGGGTACCCTTCTCAATTCATCCCATCAATAAGGTAACCCACCAACACACCATTAGGGAAACCTTCAGTATATCTCATCCCAACAACAAGGTGTACCACAAGGTACCCTTCCCAACTCGTCCCACCAACAAGGTAACCCACCAACACACCATTAAGGAAACCTTCATTATAGTTCATCCCCAAAAAAGGAGCTAACTCTCCTTACATTCAACAAGGAGCTAACCCTCTTTACATCCAACAAGGAGCTAACCCTCCTTACATCCAACAAGGAGTTAACCATCCTTCCACCCAACATGGTTACCAAGGTCCCGTACCTTCACAATACCCAATCTATGACCAAAACATGGTAGGACAACAAGGCTATTACACGCAAGGTCCCCAAACAAGCATACTAAAAAATAAGAAGGAAAAAAAGCTACAAGTAATAAATCAAAAGATATCGGATATGCAGATCAGGAAACCAAAGAAGACTTATACCCTTCAGGATATATGTATATTTCCTTTCGATCATTCAATTACTATGCTTCCCTTTCCAAAGAAATTTTAAATACCCAAGTTCAACAAATACAAAGGAAAGGGGGACCTAGTAGAACACGTACATGAAATTTTGGTAGCATGCATGGAAGTACAACTCTTACCTCATGAGGCTCTTTCCACGAAGTCTTACTAGTCATGCCATGGAGTGGTTCGCCCATCTACAACTAGGAGTTAAAAACTTTAATGAATTGTACACCAAATTCATAACACACTTCTCCTTCAACATAGAACAAGACATCACCTTCATGAACCTATACAAAATCAAACTGAGTTAAGGGAGATAATTCACCTTGTACCTTAAAGGACGATGACATAAGGCTAGTTGATGCAAATCACCTATTCCCGACAAGGAACTACTCAACATATTCATTTCAAATGTCCAAGCAGAAGTCAACTACCAACTTACCATGCTATATCCCAAAAAAATTGAAGAGGCCATTGAGAAGGGACTAAACATACAAAGGGCCCTCATAGCAAGAGGGGTGATCAAGATAAACAACCCAAGAGATAGTCCTTCAAGTTCAAGCAAGAATCCAAAAATTTGGGCCAAGAACAAGAACGTTACTAATGATGGGGTAGTAGATGCTAGAGTAGTATATAATATATAGAATCCTAATGTACCTAAAAAAAAACCTCAAGTGGCACAAACAAACTATGCTCCTAATAATGCACAAAACAACCAACTTACCTATCCCTAAAACAATCAAGCAGTCAACCAACAAACAAATTAGGGAGGGAAACAAAGGCAATGTGATAACCAAAGAAGGAAGTTCACTATATTAGGAGAGTCACTTGAGATAGTCATGCGTAAGCTAGTGAAAAAAACCTCATCAAGCTTAACAATCACCCAAACTATGAGGAACCTAGCTTCAAAACATCATGGTACAATGAGAAGGACTTGTGAAAATTCCACAAGATCAAAGGACACACAACAAAAATTTCATGAGAATTAAGAACCTCATCCAAGACTTGATAGACAAAGGAGAAGTGGATGTCAAACGTCGTCTTGGAAACAAGGACCTTCAAATATACACAAACCCAATCCCAAACCATGCTAAAATGAATGACAAAGGAAAGAACCAAGACTTCCATAATGCTAACTACATGTATGATGACACAATCCTAGGCACCCTCTCTCAAGCAGATGACACTAGGGTAGATGTAGCTACTATACGAGGTGGAGACAATGACTGCAATGTAACTACCCATCGAGGGAGAGTTACAATACAAGGAGCCTCACCCAAACCCACAACTAAGTCATCAAATGACCACAACATTGTGGAGTAGCTGAAGAAGACTCCTACCTTAATCTCAATCCTAGAACTACTAAAACTATGACCCGCACATAGGGAGATATTGGAAAAGCATTGGAAGCATCGATCCCTAATGACCTTGATCCTAATCAGTTCCAATCCATGGTTGGAAAAATCATGGCCAACAATCATTTAGTCTTTTCTGAGAAAGATCTTCCACAAAGGACATTCCACAACCAAGCTCTCTACATAAAGGTTGGTGTCCACAAGAACACGATCAAGTGGGTTTTGATAGATAATGGTACAGGTCTAAACATCTCTACCTTGAAATTTTCCAAATGGGGTATTCTAACGATGTGATAGACAAAGGAAAGAGCATTACAATAATGGCCTATGATGATCTTGAGAGAAATTCAGAAGGGACAACCAGGGTACCAGTGCAGATAGGGCTAGCCATCATAGAAACTACATGTCAAGTACTTGACCTTGAGTTGTTGTATAACCTCCTCCTAGGATTCCCTTGGATCCACTTATTACAAGTGGTACCATCAACCTTTCACAAATGCCTAAAGTTTCCCCACAAATGAAAAGAGGTGACATTATATGTTGATCCTGAACCCTTCCACTTCTGTGCATAGTTGGAGAAGTATAATAAGATCCAACATATACCTAGCAATGACATATCCTTCCATGCATTGTCATATGTTGACCCTTCCACACTACCATCAATCTAAACCAAGATCACATCAAGTGAAAAACCAAAAATGGAAGACAAGGTTCAAGTACTGGATAGAGGTAACGAAAATTACCACTTCAACCAAGCATTCTGCATTGGCATGCTTCCACCAACACCCAAAGTCTATGGAGGTCTGAAAGAGATCAAGTATGCTCAGACAGTGTAAATGATAGCCAATCCCACAATTTTTACCAAGTGGGGAGATATGAAAGACAAAGAGATATTCAAAGAGGACTTCTCTTCAATCATTTACAAAGAAGACCAAAAGGAACCAAAAAAGCCACCACCCATTCTAATTGATCCTAATAGTAGAGGTTATCAATTAGCTAAACAAATGGGATATCAAGGAATAGGTGGCTTGGGGCTACACAAACAAGGCCGATGGGATCCTATCATAATGGAATGGAGAAAGAAAAATATGGGACTAGGTTATAATGATCCAAAAGACATGGTTACTCCAAAAAATGGATGAACCTCTTTTAAGAAACAAGAAATTTCTACTAGCATGAAGGCATTGGATATCTACCATATCATGGATAACAACTTACCCATCGAAGACTTATTCAAAAACCTTAGCATTGATAGGTTCCCTCTCCAGTTCATAAAAACTATTGCCAATATCTATTATTATTCTGGAATGGACTCTAACAAATACGGATGGGATTCTCCTTCCTTTATCACTAGATATAGTTCCCCCACTTCTAGTAATGATGACCTAGACACCTAATGGGAAAAAGATACCAGATCCATACTAACCACTTCAACAACCTCGTATAGCTTTGTGGATAATGATGATAGCCTACCCCTATGCTACGCACAATTGATAGATTGGGACCAACAATAGCATACACCTATTCTGGATCAATTCCAACATGATGAAGTAATCACAAAGTTCATGGGACTTCAAATGGACATACTAGTAGGAGATCACAAAGCAAGGTTCATCATGGAGCTCGAACACTATGTTGGATATGACAACTGAGAGGGGGGGGGTGAATCAGTTGCCACCAAATTAAATGCCTTAACCATTTACTGAAACAAGATCCAAATACTGCATGAATGATTTATCAATAAATTCAAAAAATGAAAGTCATCACATAAACACAGTAACACCAGATTTATGTGGAAAACCAAATGAGGGAAAAACCATGGTGAGGATTAACTCACACTATAGAGAATATCAAAACCAATTACAAAAAGGCTCACTTTCTGAGATAAGGCTCATTGCCTGAAATAAGGACTCACTATCCACAAGGCTACAACTCAGAAGGCTCACTGCCACAGAGATACAAAAAGATGGCTCATTGCAAGAATACAAAAGTTATGGCTTACCACCAAAAGTGAACTAATGAATTACACCTTTCTTGTGCTGAATTCAATTCTAGATGAAGCTCTGTAAAGGTAGTACTACATATCAATAATCTCTCAATAATTCTGTTATGATCACACACTTATTGTCTTGCCTACTTCACTTATTCTGATCTGCTACATCCACACACTTTTTTGTCTCTATATCCTTCTTGCATAACCTCGCATTACTATCTTTTCCGGAGAGACACATATGTATATATATATATATATCTTATTCATCAATCAGGTCGGCTGAAACATCCATAAAGTATTGTACACGCTAAGTCAGCCAAGATCTTCAAATATCTAAAATATAGTTTGTCATACGATAGGAACCAAACCTAAAGACCAACACACCAGGCCACATATAAAGGTCATCTTCAAGGGGAAATATCTTTTGGTAAACGAGTCATACATACAATACTGTGTTGACATCAATGAAAACCATTTGATGCAACCTTCAATCTTCCAACAATCTCCCCCTTTGTAATTGATGGCAACATAAGATGTGAAAAGCTAACAACAACCACCTTTGCAAATATTTTGATGAGATGAAATGATTTTCATTCTTTTTCGCATGCTTCCTTTCTCCCCCTTTGACATCAATGACACAAAAGGTTCTCAATCCTTCTTTCCTTAAAATATTTCCTTGTATTTTTCTTTTAGTTTTGGAAGAAATGTCTTTCAGGAATCCACTTCTAGCCTGATGTATAGACAAATAATGTTGTTCTTTTCTATTGAATCAATTGCTTCCAGAAGAGTATCCAAAATAGCAATATTTTGTGCATTGTTCTTAACATCCACAAGGAGACTGAAAAGTTGTTCCAATCTTAACTCAATTGTCTCTTTGAATTTCCAAAAGGTCTTCACAATACCATCTCTCTATACCATAATGATTGCAAGATCAGATTGAAAGGAATTGATCCTTTTCTTTTGTGTTCCATCCTTGTCATTAAGAACATCATATATTTTTCCAATATAATTCAATTCATGCTCAATAGTATCGATTTTTGTTCTATAGTTCCCAATAGTAGAGGGCCACCAGAGACAATACCTATACACTCTATTTACACTCTTGATGTAGGTTTCTAGTTCATTTATGCTCTCAGTCAACCTCTTCTGTGCATTTCGACATCTTTCTTCAAAAGCCAATTGAATTTCATCTTTTTCTATTGTTTCACTAGGTGACTGTTCCCTTAAAATGTCTTCAATATGCTCAATCAATACTTCTGGTAAAGTACTTGTCAATTCGCTTAGATCAATATAATTATGAATTATGTAAATAGCAAGAGTGTCTATAGTTTGGCTTCCTTTTATTCTTCCTTCTCCTCTTTCTTCAACTTCTTTATTTTTAGAGGGGGACATGAACTAATTCTTCTTGCTTTCCTCTTTTTAGAGGAGAATCCTGCCTTAGACATCATAATTGGACTGGAAACCACACCAGAATTCCATGCATTTATTTTGATTTCAACATATTCTTTACAAACCTTTTACTTTTTTGCTAGAAAGTTCAAATATTGGTAAACTTGCTTCACAACTAGTATTGTTGAATTCCACACAACATTTTCTTTCAATAGTAACAAATTCAGAAAATACATCATCAAACATATAACCAGAGATCCAAAGAAAAAAGCATAATTGTCATTCTTTGTCATAGTTATATTTTCCATTAATTGATTTCTCAACAAATCACACAAGTCAAAATCCTCCTTTTTCTCAACCATTTGATACGCAACATAAACAAAAATTGCTGAGGTAGAACCTTCCCTATTCCTGAAATAAATCTTATATGAAATGCTATATGCCACATACCTTATCACTGGGTTGGTGGTGTGAATTATAAGTTCCCTTTTATCTCCTGTTACCCCAGTTAGGGCTTCAACCTCTTTGTTCTTTACGGACTTCTTGACTGGAATGGGTCCATTATTGCATAATCTTGTTATTACTGCAATTGCTTCTTTCGTGATTTCATAGGGTTTGTCAAAGATCATCTAATCACCTTGAATTCTGCTTAGAATAACCCAAACAATGTCCACATTTGAAAAGTATGGAAATTCACTCCAAATTTCCAAACCCTTGTGCCCTAAATTCTTGACCTTTTTCATTTGCTCAACTGAAAGAGAATCTCGAGATTTCAAAAAATTTCATGATTAAATTCATCAACCTGTAACTTACTCAATTTCTACAATTCATTATTGCACGGATTAAACACCACCATTGCCTTTGACTCCATTGCTTTTTCCTTGTTCTTCATACTTTTGCTTGCTAATGACCCTATTTCTTTACTTCTTCAACTTGTTCACTTCAAAAAGAAATGACTACTCAACCTTCCTTATTTAACTTATCACTTTTAGGGTTTCATCATAAAGGATAATTTATTGCTTGTGACATCATCATCTATACTGTAGTCTATCAGTTCCTCCTTCCACCAAAGTTGTCAACCATATACTGTAAGCAAAAAGGTTTTGCAAATATTCTATATTGCTTGTTTTCTACTAGAATTTTCTTCATTGCCTTCAAAATAAAAATTTACATCACATATCCTTGTGTCATCGCATGACACCTCTTATACCGAGGGTTTGATAGATTTTTCTGTGACTACTCCCCCTGAAGCCATTACTAGATTCAGTTCATAGAATGGGTATCTGCACTAGATGCAGATACAAGATTATCTATTTTTTCCTTGTTCTCAGGTTCTTCTTTCTTTCTCCATATCTTTTCCATTTCTTTCCTCACTTCTTCTAGATTTACCTTATTTATAAACTTGTTCTTCTATTACGGATTCAATTTCTTCCCAACTTTTCTCTTACAAACTTTTGAGATATGTCCTGGTTTATTGCAAGAGTGGCACATAACAAATATTTGATCAAGAGAGCTTGTATTAATCTTTATCCTACACTAATTAGCCTTCTGTCCAAAAATATTGCACATGTAATAGTAACCTTGAAAAAAATGAAATATTCTACTCGTATTAAATTTGTTCATCATTATCTGATTTCTGCATTCAATAGATTTAAGTCCAAACTTGTTGCAAACATAGCATTATCTAGAAAAGAATCTAACATTCTGACTTAATCTATTTTGGTTCATCATACTTCTACATTCTGTTGCTCTATGTCCAAATTTATTGCATGAGTAACAAAAGCCATTAAAAGATGGGTACCTTTGATCATTAGGCTGTCAGATGGGTATCCTTTTGGTATTGGTCCTTATATTCTTGCCTTGATAAGTATTGCCTTGAAATTTCCTTTGACTATTCATTTTGTTGAAACTTGGATTAGTCTTTGAACTTTTTCCTTCTTGGAGTTCTAGACCATGTAACGCCCCACCATGCAACCCTAGGGGAAGTTGCAATTTACTACACAAACGAACTATTTTTTTATTTTATTTTAAATAAGAACAATTAACATGCAAGATCACTAACCAATTTCCAACAACCCCTAAGGTTACGAGACTGAGTTACTTAAACCCAAAAAAGAAACATGAAACAAAACCATAACATTTAATTACTTAACAATTTAGGTTCACATACATTCTATACATAATAATTTACATCAAAGAATATGAGATACCACTTGATTCCAATAATATAATTTACAACATGATTACAACACTCATTCCCTGAATGTGATAAATCCAATAAGTAAGATTACATATTACAACTTCCACCTTGATAACAAATGAGGGGTAATGAAATACAATATACAATTGAAAAGAATAAAGCATGAAAAGATACTGGAACCCACGAGTTCTCCAACTGGAAATCTCATCCACACGAACAAGAAGATGACCCAGCGGATTAAGGTGCACATTCCACCCAACCATGTGATACCTGAAGGCTCACCCCCTGTGCTAGGATATAGTAACAAGGAATCCTACACAAGACCATCTACCACTAGAATCGAGCTAAAACATAGCTGAACTGAAACAACTACAAC
Source organism: Sequoia sempervirens (assembly GCA_007258455.2). Classification (NCBI taxonomy): domain Eukaryota; kingdom Viridiplantae; phylum Streptophyta; class Pinopsida; order Cupressales; family Cupressaceae; genus Sequoia; species Sequoia sempervirens. The sequence goes on along the minus strand of VDFB02000002.1, from coordinate 127,783,211 downwards.
CACAATATCACTTAACACAAAGTTACAATGCTTCTAGAGAACAAGGATCATTTATGTAGTACAACAAACTGACTTCTGGTTGACATAGAGAGAGTGTCACACGAAATTTGCTATGAGTTACCCAGGCTCAACTGTCTTAGGCAACCGATCCCACATCTTGGGTTATCTTGGCTCAACTCTATCAGCCGCCAGACCCTCATACCAACTGCGCTTCTTGTCTCATCTAAAACCTTAAAAGTGAATGAGTTATGAGAGAGGCATTAATTATCTTAATTAGTTTGAGATTTTTTCATTAAATTTTTTTTTTTTATGTTATCACTTACTTAAACCCTATGTGAGTTACCTTGGCGCCCCTTTGTGTGTCAGACCCCCACAAAGAGCCACTCTCTTATCGACAACATACACGATATAAACCACAATGAGTAACTAGATAAGACGACCTCTCCAAACCAAGGAGGCAACAATAAAGGAAACTCACTCCAAACACTGGAGGCAACAAAGGTAAAAACCCTCTCCAAACACTAGAGGCAACAAGGTCAAAACCCTCTCCAAACACTGGAGGAAACCAAAATACAAAACCCACTCCTTCCAAAGGAGGAACAAACCACATAACCCTCTCCTAATCCCAAGGAGGCACAAACCATCCCTGTTCGAGAAAATTGGGTAAGAAACCAAGATACCACTATACACACTTCCCAAGGAAAAACAGAGGTTGATAGCATACTACGACAACCCCAAAGAATTAAAAACCCCTTCTGCAAGACTTACATAAACAAATAACCCCATTTTCCCAACATCGAAAATGAACGAAACATGATTTAGAAAGCATTTCCAACAACTCAATAAACTACTATTAGGGTTTCCTAAACCCAAGCCAAGCAATGACATAGTGCATGTAATGAGTTAAATAATTAACAATATTTGCACACTCAAAAGTAAATCAAATCACTTGGGCAACATTAGGAAATTTAAACCAATAACTTAATTTCGTTTTCTCCAATTAAATAAAAATTAACTCGCATTGGCAATATTAAGGAATTTAAATTTAACCATTTAATTCCATTTACCCAATCATACATAATAATTAAAAATAACAATCTTCTTAAATGAAATCATTTATTATAATGCCAATTTCATTTCAACTAGAAAAATGAAATAATTACTTTAAAATTATTATTTAAAATATTTAAGCATCATTTAACTAATAACATACAAATTTATTTAAATTAATATATATATATATATTATATATATATAGTATATATATATAATATATATATAATATTTAACAATTTATATAAAGTTTAAATTAAATAAAAACTAAAATAATAAAAAAAATGAAATTTACTTTTAAGAAAGCAAAGCCCTAATTAGGGCGCGCGCAGGTTGCCCCGCCTCCCAGGGCGGTGACCTGTGTGCCTTGCACACAGTTTGCCTCCCACAGGCGGCGGCATGTGTGCTCAGCACACAGTCCGCCTCCCTTCGGGCGGCGACCTGTTTTCCCTGTACACGGCTCGCCTCCCTTTGGGCGGCGGCGGTAGTGGGGGTTGGCTTCCCCACCCCACAAAACATACAATTTTTTTTTTTTTTTTTACAAATTTAAATTACATTCAATAAAAAAAACCGATTAGCACAAATCTGGGTGGATTTCTCAAAAGAAAGATCTGGAATTTAACTCATTTTACCAACATTTAAATTCAAAATATATATATAAATTTCAGTTTTAGTCACAGGTGAGCCAAGCTTTCCTCACAAAATAAAACGCATTGCTTAGTAACTCAAGCATGATTTTCATAGCAATCCTTGGATATCCCCAATTTCTGAAATTTAATTGTTTTTCTTTTGCTTCCTCTTTCATTCTCTGTTGTTTAACTTGGAATTTTCTGCTGAGATTGTTTTCCTTCAAGAAATCTAAATGCTCTTAAGATTTTGACAGTTTTTCCAAAAGAATTCCAAGCAAGTTTTTCAATTTTGAAAAGAACTAATTTTCTAAAACAATAAACAAATGGAACCTGAAATTTGAGAACGTTGGAGGTTTGAGAAAAGATGAGATCAATCTCGATTCCTTCAAAGCTTTTTCAAAATCTCCATGCAAAATCCAAGAAAGCCACAGCCGAAACTTAGCCCCAAATTGCAAATTAGAAGAATTATATCAAAATTCCATTTTACTAAAATGGGGGAGTTTTTCCCCAAATTGGTCAAACCCACATGGAATATACACCAACTAAATTTATTGAGCAATTTGGAGATATTTCCATTTTTTAAATTTAAAACAAATTTTTACTTTCTAATTCAAATCTCATTCATTTTTAAAATTATTTTAAACAAAAGAATACAAATTTTGCAAAGAATTTACTTTAATCAATAATTTTCAAAAGTGAAATTAAACACATTTTCATTTATTTATTTATTTATTTTAATTTAACTCTAACTATCCAAACATGATTTCTACTTTTATTTTAATTAAATCTTAATATACAATAATGCCAAAACAACTATCTCATTTAATATATCACCATTAATCTAATTAATCAATAAACTCAATCTAATTTTATTAATTAAATCAAATCAATCAATAAAATAAATAACAATTCAACATTGCAACTAGATACATTTAATCATCAATTTAACTACGCAAGACATTTAATAACCTCTATAATATGAAATTAAATAAATACTCAAGGTGAAATGGACCAAATTAAAACAACTAACCCGACAACAAACCAACGACATACTATGACTAGGGTGACAACTTGGCACGGAAAGCCTAGCTGCTATCTCCCAATCAATTTCCGTTGGTCAATGGACACGCTCAAACCTGTGAACCAGGTGGAGTCAATGTCATGTACATGTCAACCTGTGAATAAAGAGTACATCGACATGCATATATATATATATAATATGATCGAACACACCGTGAAGAGGAAATCTCAGAATCGTAGGGCACTCGCAAGCGAGTGATACAATCCCGTCCCCTTCACCAATACAAAATTACTAATTGATGATTCTAACATGAATGATATGATCAACAACATAAAACATCGTTAAATCAAATATCTTCTAAGTTAATACAAAAAATGCCATAAAGATAACATCAGAATAAAATAACATCACATTAAAATATAACATTCACATCATTTAACAATTGCGATCAAAATTAACCAAGTTCCAAAGTCACAACATAAACAGAACCAAGCATTACAAAGAAACACTGCCGATCCAAACATCCAAAATGGAGGGGTGTTACATCCTCCCCCCTAGGGTCAGGCTTACTCCTGGAAGCCTGCAAACACTCCTACTACAAAATCCATAAAATCACACATAAACCATGGGTCCAAAACTGAACCACTCCATACCTCAACATAAAAACAATAGCAACCCGTGCTATAATCAACCCAACCAAGCACACTGTTAATCTATTCAAATCAACATGGTGAAGCATCCAACCACCAAATCTCCAAAACACATAACCATGGATTAACATACATAATACCCTATGCACCAATACACACCACCGAGGATCATCACAAGGCCACACATAATGCGATAACATTACAACGTTTACTCAAGACAAGGTATGCAACATTATCACTTCAATATTCATTTAACATTTTGCATTTTTAATCCAGGTACAATAATTTAACATCTACTTGATTTCTTAAGACTCGACAATAAAGTTGGGGACTATAGGCCTCACCAACAAGATGTACCTATTATGCAATTATCATTATCATGCAATGGTTCCACTAATCCCTTTTCTCTAAACTTTTACTTACTGCAAAATGATTTTCTATTCATATTATGCATTTTCCATGATTATGAATGCAACTTGGGGACTTAGGTCCTTTACCCAAGGTTTGATCTAATAAAACAAACCTTCATAAATGCATAAGCATTTTCTCATACGATACCACATACCATGGGTTTCAATACACCACACACTCAAGGACAGGCATCTTCATTAAACCAATAGGAAGAGAGAGAAGACAAGAGATATTTATAGTTCTAACATAGGCACAAATGCAATCATGGTTTTATCATCACACAATCACTTTCACACAAATGCATCAACCATATGAAAGTATGCACAAATCTCGATGAACTAACAACATGATCATTCATTTTCTATTACCATATTTCATAATTTCAAAACAATATAACATGCAAAAGCAACTCCAAAACCACATAGGGTCAATCAGGAAATCACTTGCACAATGAGGTAAAGCACAAGACATGCAAGGGCGGAAATAACAACAAAACTGGTTGTCGTCCACCACACACAACACACCAAATTCACACACTACACAATTGTCCATAATGCATTCTTCCAGTAGGAAGGATATCGGTGCATTGTACACTACACCGAGGATCCTATCCTTTCCACTAGTTTCCTGCACCATTGGACCTACACCATGTAACAACAACTTCTGGGTAGACAAGTGAGATCAACCCACAAGGAAAACATAAACTAACGAACAAAGCACCTAGGTCAACGCCATGGCTCATAGTGCCCAAAGTATAACCTATGCAACTAATAGCTTAATGGGTTCCACATTATCCCAGAGTACCCAGTGTTTAAACCTAGGCTCTGATACCATGTGTAATGCCCCGCCATGCAACCCTAGGGGAGGTTGCAATTTACTACACAAAAGAACTAATTTTTTTTTTTTAAATAAGAACAATTAACATGCAAGATCACTAACCAATTGCCAACAACCCCTAAGGTTACGAGACTAAGTTACTTAAACCCAAACAAGAAACATGAAACAAAACCATAACATTTAATTACTTAACAATTTAGGTTCACATACATTCTATACATAATAATTTACATCAAAGAATATGAGATACCACTTGATTCCAATAATATAATTTACAACATGATTACAAAACTCATTCCCCAAATGAGATAAATCCAATAAGTAAGATTACATATTACAACTTCCACCTCGATAACAAATGAGGGGTAATGAAATACAATATACAACTGAAAAGAATAAAGCATGAAAAGATACTGGAACCCACGAGTTCTCCAACTGGAAATCTCATCCACACGAACAAGAAGACGACCCAACGGATTAAGGTGCACATTCCACCCAACCATGTGATACCTGAAGGCTCACCCCCTGTGCTAGGAGATAGTAACAATGAATCCTACACAAGACCATCTACCACTAGACTCGAGCTAAAACATAGCTGAACTGAAACAACTACAACCACAATATCACTTAACACAAAGTTACAATGCTTCCAGAGAACAAGGATCATTTATGTAGTACAACAAACTGACTTCTGGTTGACATAAAGAGAGTGTCACACGACATTTGCTATGAGTTACCCAGGCTCAACTATCTTAGGCAACCGATCCCACATCTTGGGTTATCCTGGCTCAACTCTACCAGCCGCCAGACCCTCATACCAACTACGCTTCTCGTCTCATCTAAAACCTTAAAAGCGAATGAGTTATGAGAGAGGCATTAATTATCTTAATTAGTTTGAGAGTTTTTCATTAATTCTTTTTTTTATGTTATCACTTACTTAAACCCTATGTGAGTTACCCTGGTGCCCCTTTGTGTGTTGGACCCCCACAAAGAGCCACTCTCCTATCGACAACATACACGGTATAAACCACAATGAGTAACCGGATAAGACGACCTCTCCAAACCAAGGAGGCAACAATAAAGGAAACTCACTCCAAACACTGGAGGCAACAAAGGTCAAAACCCTCTCCAAACACTAGAGGCAACAAGGTCAAAACCCTCTCCAAACACTGGAGGAAACCAAAATACAAAACCCACTCCTTCCAAAGGAGGCACAAACCGCATAACCCTCTCCTAATCCCAAGGAGGCACAAACCATCCCCGTTCGAGAAAATCGGGTAAGACAACAAGATACCACTATACACACTTCCCAAGGCAAAACAAAGGTTGACAGCATACTACGACAACCCAAAGAATTAAAAACCCCTTATGGAAGACTTACATAAACAAATAACCCCATTTTCCCAACATCGAAAATGAATGAAACATGATTTAGAAAGCATTTCCAACAACTCAATAAACTACTGTTAGGGTTTCCTAAACCCAAGCCAAGCAATGACATAGTGCATGTAATGAGTTAAATAATTAACAATATTTGCACACTCAAAAGTAAATCAAATCACTTGGGCAACATTAGGAAATTTAAACCAATAACTTAATTTCGTTTTCTCCAATTAAATAAAAATCAACTCGCATTGGCAATATTAAAGAATTTAAATTTAACCATTTAATTCTGTTTACCCAATCATACATAATAATTAAAAATAACAATCTTCTTAAATGAAATCATTTATTATAATGCCATTTCAACTAGAAAAATGAAATAATTACTTTAAAATTCTTATTTAAAATATTTAAGCATCATTTAACTAATAACATACAAATTTATTTAAATTAATATATATATATATATATATAGTATATATATATATAATATATATATATTTTTTGATCGGTAATATATGTTTATTTTATTAGTTTTAGAAAAAATTACAGCAAATTTTCCTGGTTCTCACCAGGAAGAGAAACAATCGAAAGACTCCACACCAGAACAACAGACACCACATAATAACAAATACAACCAAGAGACTCAGAATCAGTATCTTTATCACAACTACATTTTTGCTCCCCATCTTGGTCTTCCCTTGGTTTGAGATCGGAGGACCATAGCAAATATTTTCCGCTTCAAATTCTTGTCTTTCCTTCCCTTTACGACTTGCCTTTTGTCCTCCACCTTTTCAGCCTCCTTCTGCCAATCCCTTCCCTTCATTGCAAATCCATATTTTACCAATTCAAACTCCTCCCTCACCCAATCCTCAGATGCTTCATGCTACCTCCATGGATCTTCCTCTAGTGGTTTCTCATTTTTCCCTTCCTTCACCTCACTTCTTACCCCTTTTTCCTTCAACTTTGCCAAGCCTGATTTCTCCCTACATTTCGACGTTTTGGCATGATGATTTTTAGTTGTTTTCCCATCCAAGGCATTTCCTTTATCACCATCTTTCACGCTGAGATCCTTAGTTGGGCCTACCCTCCCTAATGACTCTAAGTCCTTGTTTATCTGAGGCAAATCAGGCATTTCCCCCACCTCGGAAGGAGCTTTAGCCTGTTGTTCCATACTGTCCCCTTGCTTTTCAACTGCATAATGCCTATGTGAGACATCCTGCCACCAAGTTGCTGGTTTAGTCCATCTGGGTTTTGCACATTGTACAACAATATGGCCAGTTTGGAAGCATCTCCTACAATGAAATGGTACCCCTTGATAGTCCAAGGGCTGTACCCAGCATCCTTTGGAGGTTTTAATTGAGACTTTTTTTGGAAGTGGCTTTGAAACATTCATCTCCACCAATATCCGGGCATAGGTGGAGTGCAAAAGATTAGAAGAACCCTCATCAACCATCAGAAAATACCCTAAAGAACTTCCAATGGCCTCTAAGCAAGACTCAAACCACAAATGAAGAGGTAGGTTTGGAAGTCTTACCCAAAGAGGGACTTTATCAAAAGTCTCTGATGCAGGGTTAAAGGCTGGATGCCAAGGCTTCAGAGACAAAGCATATTTCTCCTCCCAACTCCAGAAGTAATCGCACAAAACTTTATTTCTATCTCCCACAGATTCAAAAACCACAGTAAAAAAACCCCTTGCAGTTGAGTAGATCTGGATACAACCTTCAACAATGGGTTCCCACTACTCAGAAATCCATTTGTGCAAATCACAGAGTCGGGGCCAAAAACCCCTGAAATGACCTATTAAACCTAAATAAGCAAAAACTTCAATATTGTGCAAAACCTCTGCCTCAAGCTCTTCTTGCAGAAAAATCGTCAGTTCCTTGGCCTTGACATCAGTATTTGGTTTCCCAGACACCTGATGGAGAGGCTCCAGATGAGCATTCGCTCCCCCTTCCTGACTTCCCCTTGCATTCAGTCTGGACCTCAGTTCTACACAGCCCTCACCCCATTCACAACATTTCTCTGCATGTCGACTTGAGGTCTGTTTCCCATTGTTGCTTCCCTCGCCCCTGCAACTCACGCCACCCTCCTTTTTGCCTGAAGCCTGCACCAAGTTTTTGAGTCGTTCTCCTGCCACGTATGCTCCACAGTGCCAAAATGTGTTTGGAGGCCCAACGAAAAATTCCTATGACTCCTTCCTGCCCAGGCTCAGTTCAGGAGGAACCCTAGCCTCAGCTTCCCTCGGCAGTTGACCGTTATGCTCCATCATACAATTATATATATATATATAATATTTAACAATTAATATAAAGTTTAAATTAAATAAAAACAAAATAATAAAAAAAAATGAAATTTACTTTTAAGAAAGCAAAGACCTAATTAGGGTGCGCACAGGTTGCCTCGCCTCCACAGGCGGTGGCCTGTGTGCCCCGCACACAGTTCGCCTCCCACGGGCGGCGGCCTGTGTGCCCCACACACAATTCGCCTCCCACGGGCGGCGACCTGTGTGCCCCGCACACAGTTCGCCTCCCACGGGCGGCGGCCTGTGTGCTCAGCACACAGTTCGCCTCCCTTCGGGTGACGGCGTGTGTGCCCTGCACACAGCTCACCTCCCTTTGGGCGGCAGCGACGGTGGGGGTTGGCTTCCCCACCCCACAAAACATACAATTTTTTTTTTTTTTTTTAGAAATTTAAATTGCATTCAATAAAAAAAACCCAGTGCCATGATCTAGGCGGATTTCTCAAAAGAAAGATACAAATTCTTTCATTTTTACCAGACATTTAAATTCAAAAATATATATATAAATTTCCCAGATTTCAATTAAATTGAACAAACTTTCCTCACAAAATAAAACACAGTAGCAAAATACTCAAGCATGATTTCATAGCACAATCTTGGATATCCCCAATTTCAACTACAGAAAATTTAATTGTTTTTCTTTTGCTTCATCTTTCATTCTCTATTGTTTAATTTGGAATTTTCAGTTGAGATTGTTTTCCTTCAAGAAATCTAAATGTTTTTTTTAAGATTTTGACAAAGTTTTTCCAAAAGAATTCGAAGCAAGTTTTCAATTTTGAAAAGAAACAATTTTCTAAAAAAATAACCAACGGAACCTGAAATTTGAAGTTGGATGGAGAGTTTGAGAAGAAAGATGAGCTCCAATCTCCAATTCCTTCAAAGCTTTTTCAAAATCCCCCTTCCAAATCCAAGCAAAGCCACAGCCAAAAACTCTTTCCCCAAATTGAAAATTGAAAATTATATCAAATTCCATTTACTAAAATAGAGTTTTTCCCCAAATTGGTCAAACCCCTAAAATATCCCCACCAACTAAATTTAATGAACAATTTGGAGATATTTCCATTTTTTAAATTAAAAACAAATTTTTACTTTCTAATTCAAATGTCATGCATTTTTAAAATTCTTTTAAACTAAAGAATACAAATTTTGCAAAGAATTTACTTTAATCAATAATTTTCAAAAGTGAAATTAAAAACACATTTTCATTTATTTATTTATTTATTTTAATTTAACTCTAACTATCCAAACATGATTTCTACTTTTATTTTAATTAAATATTAATATACAATAATGCCAAAACAACTATCTCATTTAATATATCACCATTAATCTAATTAATCAATAAACTTAATCTAATTTTATTAATTAAATCAAATCAATCAATAAAATAAATAATAATTCAACATTGCAACTAGATACATTTAATCATCAATTTAACTACGCAAGCCATTTAATAACCTCTATAATATGAAATTAAATAAATACTCAAGGTGAAATGGACCAAATTAAAATAACTAACCCAACAACAAACTGACGACACACTATGACTAGGGTGATGACTTGGCACGGAAAGCCTAGCTACTATCTCCCAATCGATTTTCATTGGTCAATGGACACACTCAAACATGTGAACCAGGTGGAGTCGATGTCATGTACCTGTCAACCTGCAAACAAAGAGTACATCGACATGCATATATATAATATGATCGAACACACCGTGAAGAGGAAATCTCAGAATCGTAGGGCACTCGCAAGCGAGTGATACAATCTCATCCCCTTCACCAATACACAATTAATAATTGATGATTCTAACATCAATGATATGATCAACAACATAAAACATCGTTAAATCAAATATCTTCTAAGTTAATCTAAAACATGCAATAAAGATAACATCAGAATAAAATAACATCACATTAAAATATAGCATTCACATCATTTAACAATTGCGATCAAAAGTAACCAAGTTCCAAAGTCACAACATAAACAAAACCAAGCATTACAAAGAAACACTGCCGATCCAAACATCCAAAATGGAGGGGTGTTACAGACCACCTTTATCCTTTGTAGGCTTCTAAGATGAAATCAACTCATCAAGCATTCCTGAACTTATCTTAAATTTGTCTTCAATTCCTTTTTCCTTTTCCAGATTAGATTTAAGATTTACTACTTCTTGTTTAAGCTTATCACATTTTTCTATCTTTTGATTGCTAATTTCTTTGCTTTGTCCAATTTCCAATTTCAGATTCTCTTCCACTCTTTTGCTTTCTTCAAGTTTCATCCTTAGATTTTCAGAAGTCTCCTTTGCTTCTTTTAGTTCTTGGTAAACTTCTTTATGCTTCAACTTAAATTTCCAGATCTGATTTCTTAGTTTCTGAATACATTCACCTGCTTGCTTGACATTTTCTTTTAGATCTTCATTCTCAGACTCTGAGGTCTCTATTCTCAATTCTTCATCTAAGTCAGATCCCTTCATCATTTTGTTAAACCTGCTAAGATCTCCTTCAAGTTGTTAAACTTATTCCAAAGGACCTTGCTCTGATACCAATTATTGAATAGGACAACTAAGAGGTGGGGTGAATCAATTGTCACCAAATTAAATGCCTTAACCATTTAACGAAACAAGATCCAAATACTGCATAAATAATTTATCAATAAATGCAAAAATTGAAAGTCATCACATAAACATAAAAACCCAAATTTACGTGGAAAACCCAATGAGGGAAAAACCATGGTGGGGATTAACTCACACTATAGAGAATATCAAAACTGATTACAAAAAGGCTCACTTCCTGAAATAAGGACTCACTATCTAGACTCATTGTCTATAGGGCTACAACCTGGAGGGCTCACTGCCACAGAGATACAAAAAGATGGCTCACTGCTAGAATAAAATTTATGGCTTACCACCAAAATTGAACTGATGAATTACACCTTTCTTGTGCTGAATTCAGTTCTAGATGAAGCTATGTAAAGGTAGTACTACATATTAGTAATCACTCAATAATTCTGTTATGATCACACACTAATTGTCTTCTCCTGCTTCACTTATTTTGATTTGCTGCATCCACACACTTTTTTGTCTCTATATCCTTCTTGCATAACCTCGCATTACTATCTTTTTTGGAGAGATACATATGTATATATATGTATCTTATTCATCAATTAGGTCATCCAAAACATCCATAAAGTATTGCACACACTAATTCGGCCAAGATCTTCAAATATATGAATCATAGTTTGTCATATAGTAGGAATCAAACCTAAAGACTAACACACTAGACCACATATAACGACCATCTTCAATGGGAAATAACTTATGGTAAATGAGTCATACATACAGTGTTGTGTTGACATCAATGACAACCATTTGATGCAACCTTCAATCTTCCAACATAGTATGCATACTTCAGTAGTGAGAATGAATCTGCTAGTCGCAAAAATGAAAGAGAAAACATAAAAATAAAAATGTGATCCCCTAGAGAAGACCAAAAAATGGCTCTATTAGATCTGAAAAAGAAGAAAATAAAGGACACATCTAAAGGTGAAAACCTCCCTGAGGCACCCGAGGATGGAGGGTTCAATCTTCCCATATTTGAATATCAAGAAAGATCAACGCTCCAAGTGGAAGAAGCAAAAGCCATGAATGTTGGCACAGTAGAGGACCCAAAGATCACATACCATGCGGTGTTGCTTGATTATGAAGAGAAAGAAAACTTCACAACATTCATCAATGACAAAAAACTAAAATTTGTGTGGACCTATGCAAATATGCCTGGACTAGATCCAACACTAGTGGTACATCATTTAGCCGTATCCCCTAGAGCAAAGCCTATCATGCATAAACTCATAAAAATGCATCCCCAAATAGCATTATTGGTAAAGGTAGAACTAAAGAAGTTACTAGATGTGGGTTTCATTAGACCCATCGATTATCTAGAATGGATATAAAATCTGGTACTAGTGTCAAAGCCTACTGGGGGCATAAGGATCTACAAAGATTTCTAAGACTTGAAGAAGGATTTTCCAAAGGATGACTTTCCTCTACCAAGTATAGACATGATCGTGGATTTAACAACAAGACATGAGATGCTATCTTTGATGGATGGTTTCTCTGGGTATAATTAGATAAAAATATCCCTTGATGATTGACATTTAGTCATTAGGTCCTATCACTTTAGTTGAAAATGCATCAATAATATTGACCAGGTAGTGTCCGAAGGTTGTATGCAATAGGGGAAATCTTGGCTAACTCTTTTAGATTTTTTGAGTTCTTGAAACAATTGTAAACAAAAATAATTAAACTAGAAAGCATAAAGTTGTTTAAGCTAGAAAGCATGAAATGGTTAAGCTAGAAAGCATGAAATTGTTAAGCTAGAAAGCATAAGTTGATTAAACTAGAAATCATATAAACTCTAAACTAGAAAACATATGAACTACCTAAAAGGAATACTTGCAGTAATCTGTGAAGTTTAAATGAAAATAACTAATTGATTAACAACTAATTGTTAACAAAAAGTAAACTTAACAGGCTATAACTGACTAGAGTGGGAGCTCCAAAATTTTAGATAAATAGAACTAAAATTTGGAAACTTAAACTACGACTTGTAGGAATAATTGATAGAGCTCGACACATAAAAATAACATTCATTCACATTTATCATGTACAAAATAAAAGCAACAAAATTGAAAATGAAAATACTTATCTATCTATTCTACATGATTCCCTTGAGTGGCCAGCTCTCAGGTGTTTTAACACTTAAATCATATCACATGAACTTCCGTATCTTCAAAATGAATTCATCCATAACAATTCCATTGCACAGAACTAGTAACTCAGAATAAGACTAGCAAAGCTTATTTTATTCATATCAGAAAAAGTGTAACATAGAGACATAGTTCAAAGCATATTATAACAACATAACAACATCACTATTTCATTGCTTCTGGCGGTTACATATATATACTAAATTGCTAACAAAATCCTAGATTTTAGATGGTGGATGATTACCATTGAAAAATTCTTCTAACATAATTTTAACTAACCAACCGACTGAGGTCCATAACATAAAACATATTAAAGGCTCATAGAGGAGCCATAAAGTTTTTAAAGAAAAATAAAATAGAAAGCATTAAAAGACTTGTTCCACTATGCACTCCAAAAATTTTCGTGCCTAGATTTTTGATGCTTTATCTTCAACTGGCTGAAGTCCACTTTAAAGTCCACTAGGCTATGCATAATGACCTGTACAATGACTGAAAGCTACACCATTACATCAACATTAGTTATCTAATTTCAATTGATTTAAGAAATAAAGATTATACATCTTTTTATAAAAAGTAAGCAATTATTAATCCTAAAAATAAACAATTGGTAGGGTACAAGTGATTGGGAGAAATAAGGAAGGGTATTTGGCTTATCATATTCATGAGGTTATTTATACCTCATCACTCTCCCCCTCCCAGGCTTGAGAAATTCCTCCTGCTCTCAGTTGTGTTCTTTTCCTTTCCATTTCCCTGTTCTTGTTTAACTCTTCGTATTTGGCACTGAGGTCATATGGATCTTTTTCTTCTTTATCCCAATCACCAAGACTTCTAAGGAAACCCTCATTTAATTTAACCCTTACTTTTCATGAATTTAAATTCTCAGGGTTCTGTTCTATAGTGACATGTACTGGAGGAGGTGGTTGAAGAAGTAATGGAGGTCTGTAACCTCATTCCTATCCATTGGATTTTAAGTTGCTACAGTATATTTGCTAGTGCCTCAACTCTCTTATAGGACCACTTAATATTTGTAGGTGAAATCAGCTCCCTCTTTTTAAGGTACATAGGAAGAGGAGTATACCTCTCCTAATAGGAATTCCATGATTTTCCTATTAATTCTGCCCCCTAGGTTGTGAAATGCTCAAAACAGATTGGAAGATTATCATTATACCTACTTCTCATAGCTTCATGGATCCTAATGCTTTGGAATTGAGATTTAAAAGAAGGAGGTTTTCTATTAGGATACCTCATCTATAGTCCAACAGTCCTTTCTGCCCATAAATACTCTTTAGTTCTTTCCTACCACTAAATTTGATTTTTCATGGTGGACATAAATTCTCTCAACTAAACTTCACTGACAAAGAGATTAACAAAGAAATCGACATGTCTTTCCAAAAAAAAATTGTGAACAAAGAATTTACATAATAAATTCTATTGAGCAGGCGTTGAGTCTTTAAATGTCTTTACAAATTCTTTATCATCTAGATCATGTGGCAGATTGCAAGAAATTCTCAATAATTTCCACCTTAATAATTGCTCATTCAAAAACATAAAATACAATCTGGATGGTCTCCTATAGGCTAATAATAATTCCCCAATTTGGCATGCATTTGTCTTAGCTTGATAAATTCTATCATATGATTATTTTAACAAAACCATTTCCTTTTTTAGTCTAGCATTCTCTATCCTTGTTTGTCTTAGAAAATAACACCTTTCCATCCATGTAACCAACAATGGAGGTATAAGAACTTGAAACCACTCTATTTCGGTTGGTTCAGTTTGTATTTCTTTTGACTCCATTGTTGGTTTAATATTAATTTCCTGTAAATTTTGCTCCAACTCAAAAAAATTACTCAAAGTTGCATTAAGCTCAGATTTGTGTTTTTCCTACTCTTTAACAAAAATTGTAAGTGATTGCATCAAATTATTATCTAAACTTTTTTTCTTTTTTCTTTTTCATACAAGTTTGTCACATACTATTTACCTTCTTCATTCCATTGCTGCACCCAAAATTACAATTCTTCAATAATTTTATCTTTTTGTTCTATTTGAATCTTAAAATTTGTAATTTCCTGATCCCTTTTCTTCAAAATGGTAGTGTGCACATCTATTTCCTCCTGTTGCTGATTGATTTGTTCTTCATCTTTCTACAACTTATATTTTAACTGACTAATCTATGCTTTTAATTCCTCTAACTCTATTTCTTTTGATCAAAATTTTCAACCTCTATATTGATAGGAAAAGGAAAACTAGGAATTTCTACATCATTATTAGTCACATTCTCTTCATCTTGCACCTCAAATAGACCTTGCTCAATAACAATAGTGACCAGGGGAGACAGTTGTGCTATTGATTCATCTTCAACACCCAAATGGTGTGGTGATTGTTCCCCTATTTCTTCTTGTTCTGACTGAAGTGGTATATCCTCCCTCTCAACCTCAGGGATTTATTGGTTAGATTTTCACTTTCTTTTGTTGCTTCTTCACAAGGTTGAATCTTAATTTCTAATGATTTGGCTTCAATATTTTGTGATTGTCGATCACACCTTTTATTTTTAGGGGAATTCAATTGTTCACAAGCTACTACACCACTAATTTTAGTAGATAATCACTTAATTCTCCTTAAAGGAGGAGGTGTTTGCGATTTTGTTTTAGACCTCTTCTTCCTCTTGCAAGGAGGAGTATCCTCATCTCCTGAATTTATTATTTCTACGTTTTCTTGATGGCCAAGGGTTTCTAAAATGTTAGGTGAAATTTCTAGCACTTCACCGTTAGGAGCTAGTTTGGAATGTTGGGGTTTAGAAGCATCTCAAGGATTAGGGGAAATCTCTTCCACATTTGAGCTACTCGCCTAGATGATTCACCTTCTTCAAAGTGTTCTATGGGCTCTGGATTAAATTTTTGAAGAATTTTTTGCCACTTTCTTTCTGTTTTCTTGTGAAAATGATGCTTACAAATTAAGTGGATAAGGCCATGATTTTTTAATGGCCTTGAACCAATTTTGAATCTTTCTATCATGTTAATAACAAAATCACAAAGAAATGTAGGTAGATTAACTCTAAGTGCAGGGTTTTCAGTGCCATGGCACAAATGGGTAAGTAGGCGAAAAGGTGGACCTACAATTATTGCACATTGTCCTTCATAGGTAAAATATTTAATAATCCAAGCCATTGCTATTCTCCATGGCTATGGGATGGAAATTATTTGAAATCCTTTGTTTTTCCCTCTGGTATTTCTAGTTAATAAAGGCTGAGGTTCCCCTTCCTTACTAAAAAGCTCTACCATTTTCTAATAAGAAATATTGGTGGTTTCTGAAAAATTAATACCTTCATTTCTAAGACTGGATAGATGAGAAATAATCTTAGGATTTACCTTGAATCACTTTCCACGTACTATAGATTGACCATCTAAGAAATTTTCAGCAAATTCTTTCACCAATTGCTCATTGTGTCCCTCAAATTTCTTCATGAATTCCAGCCACCCAACCCTCTAAAACAACATTGAAATATTACTTAGCACGGATAACTTGTTTGCAGAAGGTGGCTCAGATTTATGCTTAGCTCCTCCCATACTATATCTTTCTTGTGACCCTGCTCAGTTTTTGCTGAAATGTTGTAGCGTTCAAAAGTTGTGAAATGTTGTGGCACTCAAAAACTGTTTTAAACAAAATTGAGATGTAGAGTAAATAAAATGTAACTTTTCGAGCACTCATACAAATGATATGACATGAATTGATTGTTGCATTTGAGCTTCATTGTATTATCATCATTATCTTGTATAGGAAAAAGCACAAAAATTGCCACACCTCAAGCATAATTTACTAAGTTTGGAAATGGGTGGTGGTACTTGCCAATTTATTTATTTCTATTCAAAATAATTACCTACTTAAAGTAAAAGTTGTACATACCTTATGTCCCATCATAATTTGAAAATCACTTACCTTTGCTAACATAACAATATAATTAGATGGGATGGCGGGATTGGTAATGAGTTTATTATGAATGAGGATGGGGCAGCTAATTAATATTGGAATTATTATGACGGAAAAATATCCATAAATATTTTTATTTATTATGATAGGGGATGGTAATGTAGGGTGTGGATTTCAAAGGTAATGGAAAAATTTAATAATGGGCATGTGTATGTCATTGGAAATATCAAAGCATTTGGAAAGGAAGAGAATTTACAATAATCTAGAGCATCACTGGAAGATGCAGCCGGGGTGAAGAACAAAAAGTTTTGGAACATACTGAGAGATGCGCCTGGAATGAAAAAGTGAAGTGGAAATTTTTTGGAGCATCACTGAAAAATGCAGCCAGAGTGAAAAATAAATTTTTGAAGCATCGTTGAAAGATGCCGCCGGAATGCAACAACGAGATTTCCGGAGCATTGCCAAAAGTTGTAGCTGGAGCAGCAAATTTTTTTTTGGAGCATCATCGAAAGATGTAGCCGGAGTAGCAACAAAATTTGCCGAAAGATTTCCGGAGCATTGCCAAAAGTTGTAGCTGGAGCAGCAAAATTTTTTTTGGAGCATTGCCGAAAGATGTAGCCAGAGCAACAACAAATTTTTTGGAGCATCGCCAAAAGATGCCATCAAAAGGAAGAAAGTGGAAATTTCTAGAGCATCACCAAAAAATGCTGCTGGAAGGAAGAAAGTGAAAATTTTTGGAGCATCACCAAAAGATTCCGCTGGAAGGAAGACAACAAAAAAATTTCAGAGCATCGTTGAAAAGATGCAACTAGAATGCAACAAAGAAATTTTTTGGAGCATCACCAAAAGATGCTGCTAGAAGAAGAAAGTAGAATGAAGGACTTTAGACTTAGAGTTTCTGGAGCATCATTGAAAGATGTGATAGATTGTAGGAATAAAACAAGGAATAATACAAGTCAGGCATGCAAGTTTTGGAGCACTGCAACAACCGAGCCAAAAAGTTTCAGAGCATTGAAGCAAGATGCGCTAGAATTTGTATTTGATTAATCATAATATCTTGCAAAAAAAAAAGAATTTAGCCAAGATCAAAGGATGAAAAATTCAAAAGAAATGCCCCAAATTAATTACAAATTCATACACACGCAATTTTTTGTTTTAGATTAGGTGACTATTAATACAAACATTCCATTGGCTCCTACCGTAGCAGAGTCAATGTATTGTACTTCTCCCTGCATTTCCACCATCCTTGTATGTTCCTCCCTGTTAAATGGTAGATGCGTAATCGATGTCCATTGACTAATAGAGTTTAACTGTCACCATCAATGGGCTTGAGCTACACTACTCTGTTTGAAAATACCTCAAAAATTTCATATGGACCCAACCAATGAGTCCTAAGTTTCCCCCGATGATCTTTATATCAGGAATCGAATAATAGTGCCCAATCCTCATTATGGAACTCTCTTTCCTTTATGTGTTTATCATGATAGGTCTTTCGTTGATGTTGAACTAGCTCAATTTGGTGGACAACATCTAAATGAAGTTCATCTAACTCACTAAGTTGTAGGACTCTTTCAACCTGGGCTCGTTTGAGATCTAAGCCTAATTCCATTACTGTTCGTAGGGTTTGAAGTTAAAATTCAATGGGTAGAAGTGGTTTCTTCCCAAAAACTAACTTGTATGGGCTAAAACTAGTGGTTGATTTCCAAGTTGTGTTATAAGCCCAAACAACTTTAGGTAGTTTTCTATCCCATTCTTTTCTCCTTAAAGAAACTATTTGTGTTAGAATATTTTCAAGCTCCCTATTAGTGAATTCTACTTGACCATTTTCTTGAGGGTGATAGGGTGATGAATTCTTATGGCTTACTTGGAAATGATTAGTGAAGGCTAATAGAACTTTGGACATAAATTGGGGTCCTTGTGTTGGTATGTGGCGACTGATCATGCTATACTGTATAGCCCATGGTATACTGTACACCCTGGCCCCCTGTCCTTGCCGGGGTTCAGGGCCGGGCTGGGCCCCGGGCGGGGGTTCGGGGGCGGCAGCCCCCGAGAAAAAATTTCTTCCTACTTTT
>VDFB02000002.1:127546080-127758431 GCA_007258455.2 Sequoia sempervirens | reverse complement strand
AGTAATATCCTACACCCAAAATATTATGAGACATCCTCTTAGCAGAGTAATGGCCTCCAGAGGGGCCATCATGGAAATCTCTAAGGATGTTACATGTTTCATCTGCCCTGACACAACGTCGTAAAACCATATCAGGTCCGCATCAAAATAATATTCCATTAATCCATTTGAATGGAGCACTTTCTCGAACAATGCATTTCTTCTATTTTGATATAAAATATGGTGGCAATTTTGAAGTGGCCAAGTAGTTGGTGATGTCAGCAAACCAAGGCATCTTAATGGAGATGGAAAACAAATTTTCATTTGGGAATTCATCCTGCACAGGAGCACTGTATCCATTATCTTGTTTGATCTAGGATAAGAAATCTGCAACTATGTTGAATTTTCCACGTTTATCAATAATGGTCATGTTGAACTCTTGTAAAAGCAATAAACATCTAATTATCCTTTTGTTTACTACAGGTTTGTTCATTAGGTACTTGATGGCTGAATGGTCTGTGAACACAGTCACTTTGTACCGTATAATGTAATGTCAAAATTTATTGATTGCATGTACTACAACTAAAAATTATTTCTCCATAGTGGTGTAATTTCATTCAGTGGGAGTCAAATTCTTACTGATGAAATAGATAGCATACTTTACCCCATTCTCATCTTCCTAACCTAAAAATGCTCCAATAGCATCATCAGAAGAATCTGCATAAATATGGAATAGAAGGTTCCAATTAGGTCCACGAAGGAAAGGAGTAGAGATTGAGTTTCTCCTTAATGATCTCAAATGATGATTGACACTCTATTGTTCAAGAAAACTCTACATTATTTTGAAGGAGGGAAAACATAGGGGCTGCAATCTTGCTGAAATTTTCTATGAGTCTCCTGTAGTATCCAACATGTCGTAAGAAACTTCTAATGTTATTTTGGTTTTTTGGAGTCTCAAGTTGTATTACCTCAATTTTCTTAGGATCTACTTTTATCCCTTCAGCTGAAATGTGGTGTCCCAATACTATCCCTTGTTCTACTATTATTAAGCATTTTTCATGACTCAAGGATAGCCGATGGTCCTCACATCGCTTCAACGCTCTGTCCAAATTTTGAAGTCCTTCATAAAAATTTGACCCATATACAGTGAATTCGTCCATGTAAACTTCCACACAATCATTTACTAACTCAACAAATATTGCTAGGATAGCTCGCTGAAATGTTGCAGGAGCATTGCATAGCCCGAAGGGAAGAAATCGATACATGAATGTTCCCCAGGGGAAGGTAAAATTCATCTTGTCCTAGCCTTTTTCTGCTACCTGTATCTCGTTATATCCACTAAATCCATCCAGGAATGAGAAATACTTCCTTCCAACCAAATTATCCAAAACTTGGTCTACAAACGGTAGAGGGAAGTAATCTCTATGTGTAGCTTTGTTAAGTTCCCTATAGTAAACACAAACTCTCCACTTCCCATTTTTCTTTGGTACCACAACTAGAGGCAAAACCCATTTGCTATTAGAAATGGGATAAATGAATCCTACTTGCAAAAGTTTCTCATTTTTTTTTAACAATGTCTTTCAAGGTAGGATTGAGCCTTCATTGTGGTTGGCGAACAGGTCTAACATCCTTAGTATAGATGTGATGGCTACACATACTTGGGTGTATTCCTCTCATGTCTGTATAATCCCAAGCAAAACCTTTAGATCTATTTACCAAAACATCAAACAATTTGTGCTCTTTTGGATTTGTCAACCAGCTGTTGATATTCAAAGTTTTTCCTCACAATAACATGATGGTTTTGACCCCTAGATGGTTGGAGGTGATGGTATAAACTTCTCTAGTCAAAGTGTTGAGAGGAAAACTATGTGGTATGGTTCTATGAATTCTGGCAATATCTTTGAAGAAGTGATCCATTTTTGGAATGATATTTGCTAGGGGGCAAGGTAATCCCATGAAGTTGGTGTAATCAAATTTAGTGTGATCAACATTGATTGGATTCCCTAGAATCTCTTCTATGTCTACCATTTCCTCATCACTTGAGTCTATGGTAAGATTTTCCATAGTGTTTTCCAATTCATCTTCCATCTCTTCACCATGTTGTTTGATGACTACCATAGCAAGTGAGGCTAGATTCTCTTGTTCGTTGGGTCTGTTTGGTTCCTCAACCCAAACTTTGTTATGTTCAACAAGTTTAGCAGGAGGATACAAATAAAAATGTTTACTATTGGGACCATGTGAAATGGTCATTCCTCCCTCCCTGTAGTCAATATTGGCTACAACTGTAGCTAGCCACGGTCTTCCTAGGAATATTGAATAAATGTCCTTTGGTGTAAGGGACTAGATTATCTGGAAGTCTATTGGATATTCCCAACCATCAACCTTAACAAGAACATTTTCTACAACACCTTTGGGAATAGCTATGGATTTATTTTCCATCTGTAACACTGTAGTTGTGGGACATAAATTAGTGAGTCCCAACTTTTCCATAACATCGACCGTCATCACATTAATGGCCACACCTAGATCCACAAGTGCATTAGGTATTGCTACCTCATTGATTGTCACTGTTATGAGTGGGCTACCAGGGTCATCATATTTTGGAGCTACAATTTTTCCAACCAAAATGTTAGCTAGATACTCGTTTATGTGAACAATATTGATTTGTTTTGGATTCCTTCCTGATGTTTTGATGCACAAAGGAATCTCTTTAATTTCTTGTAACAAAGGAACCTCAATTTGAAGCTATTTAATCTCTTGTATCAACACAGTTTCGGTGGATAAGGACATTTCTAGAGGGTTTTTCGAGGTGGTAGGTTTAAGAAACTCTATAAAAGGAACTTGAGTTTTCTCTTTTAAAGTGGATTCCTTCTTTAAAGGATCAGTTAGAAGTTGACCACCCTCCTCTTGAGGTAGCTTAGAAGTTCTAGATGAGGATTGTCGAAGGGTCTTGTCGTGATCACTCACTGGGTTTTGCTCTAAAGGTGTGGAAGATGTTTTATCTATTTCAACAAATTCTTTAATTGGCTCGTCTAGGATCTCAACTATAGTAGGAACTGAAGTGTTTTTCATCATCATAACTACAGGTTTCCACAATGGATAGCGTTAAGTCCAGTCACATTTTCCTATTCTATAGAATACACTAGAGTATTTTGATGATTATTATTTGGATTAGGGAAAGGTTGTGTTGGAAGTTATGGTTGGTTGACCTGCTCATTTTTTTTAGGGTTTTGAGGAGTTGGTAAAAGGTTTTGTTGTGGATTAGGCATCCTCCCAGGCCTAGTGTAAAACTAATTTTGAGGTTGATTCCATTGAGGAGTAGGATTTTGAGGATACCATTGTTGTTGAGTCTAGTTTGGCCATTGGGGGTTTCCCCAGGACTGATTTTCCCATTCAGGTGGTCCCCAAGTGTAAGCTCCCTAGTTAGGTGGTGCTTGAGGTCAAGGTGCCACCCATTGATTATTATTCCAATTATTTGGGCCTCGCCAGGCAGGATTTGAGTTATGGCCGTATGATAAATTCTCACTAGGTCTTTGATTCACAAGACTGATCTCCTCTTCAACCTGAGCTATCCTCTTCCTGGAATTTTTGATTGCATTTAAGATCTCACATTGATCAGTAGCATGACTCTTCTCACAAACTTGGAAAACATCAACTTTATCCAGGGGACATTCTCTTAATAGATTTTTGTTTCCACACCTAGGGCAATAGATGGACAAGGTCTCAGGGTTACATGTTTTAGCCTGTAGTCCATCTAGTGTGGTGTTTAGTTGAATGAGAATGTTAGTTTTGAGATTTTCTATCTCCTCATGTAGTTTACCTATTTCATTGGAACCTCTAAAAATACTATAATTATGGATACCTCCTCAAGTATGAGAGAAATTTTGACATAACTCAGTGATATCATCAAGTCCAAGTTGGGACACATCTTTTCCCATTAAATCTAGGCTTCTCCTATTGTGTTCATCAAGTCCTTTGAGAAATATGGTTTTCAAAATTTTCGGACTTATGGCTTCTCCACGAAAAACATTTAGATAAGAAGATAAACCTATACAGGTAATCTTCTAGGATTTCATCTTCATTTTTCCTTAGTTTGAACAACTCTTCTTTCCTATCGTTTACTATAAAGTAGCTTTTTGGTATTTTTCCAAAAAGGCAGACTCCATATCGTCCCAAGAGGTTATCAACCCTGAAGCTAATCCCATGAACCAATGCATTGCAACATCCTTCAAGGTGGAGAAAAAAAAGTTTGAGGTTTTGGTTATCATTCTTGTAGTCATACATCTGACACAACACTTTGAACTCAAATAATAATTGGTCAGGGTCTTTAGAGGAAAAACCTCTAAAGGTTGGAAAGAAGGCTGGTAATTTTTTTTTCATAGGTGTATTGTCATCTTGATCGAAAACAATAGGATAAGTAAATGTGCACGCTCCCCTGCTAGGTTAGTGCCATTTCTATGGTCACCCATGACGTTAAGAAGAATGCATTCCTCTTCAAAAGTGTGCTCCAATGGTTGCGGTTCTAGGGTATGCAAAGGAATGATTTCCTCTACAATGGTTTGCTTGAATGGTTGAAGTTTTGCGGTATAATGGGAGGTCTCAAGTTGATCCTGCTCGATCAATTATTTGATAAGTTCTTCAGCTGAGACTTCTTCCTCCCTACTTGTGGTTGGAATGTATTTTGGGGGGGTTTTTGGTATGAATCTTCCGTGTGGGCCTCGTTTCTTGACCATGTAGAAAAAGAAGCCTGACAACTATTTTTTTCCTAAAAGAGGTATTCAAGCAATCTCCTATTAACACTAGAAAAGGAAGTGTCCTTAGCAACGACGCCAAAAAGTGATAGACTGTCATTAGGTCCTATTGCTTTAGTTGAAAATTCATCAATAATATCGATCGGGTAGTGTCCGAAGGTTGTATGCAATAGGGGACATCTTGGCTAACTCTTTTAGATTTTCCGAATTCTTGAAACAATTGTAAACAAAAACAATTAAACTAGAAAGCATAAAGTTGTTTAAGCTAGAAAGCATGAAATTGTTAATCTAGAAAGCATAAGTTGATTAAACTAGAAAGCATATAAACACTAAACTAGAAAACATATGAACTACCTAAAAGGAATACTTGCAATAAACTGTGAAGTTTAAATGAAAACAATTAATCGATTAACGACTAATTGTTAACAAAAATTAAACGTAACAACCTATAACTAACAACCAAAGTGGGAGCTAAGCATAACTAAAAGTTGGAAAACTTAAACTATGACCTGCGAATAATTGACAGAGCTCGACACATACAAATAACATTCATTCACATTTATCATGTACAAAATAAAAGCAACAAAATTGAAAATGAAAATACTTATCTATCTATTCTAATTGATTCCCTCCAGTGGCCAACTCTCAGGTGTTTTAACACTTAACTCAGATCACATGAACTTTTGTATCTTCAAAATGAATTCATCCATAACAATTCCATTGCACAGAACTAGTAACTCAGAATAAGACTAGCAAAGCTTATTTTATTCATATAAGAAAAAGTGTAACATAGAGACATAGTTTAAAGCATATTATAACAACATAACGGTATCACTATTTCATTGCTTCTAGCGGTTACATATATACACTAAACTGCTAACAAAATCCTAGATTTCAGATGATGAATGATTACCATTGAAAAAGTCTTCTAGCATAATTTTAACTAACCAACTAAATGAGGTCCATAGCATAATACATATTAAAGGCTCACAGAGGAGCCATAAAGTTTTTAAATAGAAATAAAATAGAAATCATTAAAATACTTGTTCCACAATGCACTCCAAAATTTTTGACGCCTAGAATTTTGGTGCTTTATCTTCAATTGGTTGAATTCCACTTTAAAGTCCACTTGGATGTGCATAATGACCTATACAATGAGTGAAAGATACACCATTACATCAACATTAGTTAACTAATTTCAATTTATTTAGGAAATAAAGATTATACATCTTTTTACAAAAAGTAAGAAATTATTAATCCTAAAAATAAACAATTGGCAGGGTACAAGTGATTCTAGGAGAAATAAGGAAGGGTATTTGGATTATCATATTCATGAGGTTATTTATACCTCATCAATGATCAGCATAAAATGACATTTACTTGTGCTTGGGGAACCTTTTGTTGGAATGTAATGCCATTTGGTCTAAAGAACGTAGGAGCGACATATCAAAGAGTAATGACAACCATCTTCCACGATATACTACATATAATCATGGAAGACTATGAAAATGACATTCTAGCAAATTCCGTCAAAAGGGAAGATCACTTGGACAATCTTGCAAAGGTCTTTGATCTGCTTGAATAATATAACTTAAGACTCAACCCGAAAAAGGTCTTTGATCAAGAAGGGGGATTAAAGTGGATCCTGCAAAAGTAAAAGCTATACTAGAGATGCCTCCACCAAAGATATTAAAAAAACTAAGTAGTTTACAAGGGAAGCTACAATTCATTAGGTGATTTATTGTGCAATTGGCAGAAAAATGTCATCCTTTCACTCATCTCTTACATAAGGACATCACCTTCAAGTGGGATGGGAGATGTGAGCAGGAATTTTAGGAAGTCCAGGAGTACATGCTTACTCCTCTTGTACTCATGCCATCTATTTTAGACAAAGAGATGATACTCTACGTGTCTACCACATAAGAAACATTGGGAGCTCTCCTAGCCCAACTAGATGATGATAACAAAGAAAGAGCGGTCTACTACATCAGCCGAACATTGGTGGGCTACGAGTTGAACTACTCACCCATAGAAAGAGCATGTCTCTTAGTCGTATTCATGACAAAAAAGATGAGACACTATATCTTAAACAGGAAGGTAAAGTTGATTTCAAAAGTAGACCCACTAAAATACCTAGTAGCAAAAGCATCCCTAATAGGTAGAATTGCTAAGTGGGTAATGATTCTAGGTGAGTTCGATATAGAGCATGTGGATAGAAGAGCCATCAAGGGACAAATCATAGTAGACCAACTAGTTGAAGCACACATAGAAGACCACAAGCCTCTTACAACAGAGTTCCCAAACAAAGGTATGTTGTTGACAAAACGTACAAACCATTGGATCCTATACTTTGATGGGTCCCATACTCAACATGGTTCGGGAGCAGGTATTCTATTTCTCACACCATAAGGAGATAGTAGACCCAAAGCATATAGGATTGCCTTCCCATGCACAAAAAATATCTTAGAGTATGAAGCTCTAGTCACAGGCCTCAAGATGGCTATTGAGTGGAGAATAAAAGAACTATAGGTCTTCAAAGACTCTCATCTAGTGATCAGATAGGTGAATGATGAGTACCAGACAAAATACGACAAGTTGATGCTATATAAAAGGATGGTGGATAGCTTCAAGGACTGTTTAATCACAATAAACTTTGAACAAATTCCTCATATCAACAATAGAGATGTCGATGCAATGGTAACAATAGGCTCACTTCTTGATATTCCCTAGAATTTTCCTAAGTATGAGTTCCTCGTGGAACAACTACTCATACCTACATTTGACATCCTAGAATCCAAACTGGTATGTGTTTTTGTTGGTCCTAACTCTCCATGGTACCAAGACACATTTGACTACATCCAACACTGTATCATAACACTTGACCTAATGACCACTCAAAAGAAAACCTTCACCCGTAGGAATTCTTGATTTACAATCCTAGGAGATACCCTATATTGTTGCAGTCTGGATGGTATCTTACTTTGGTGTCTTAATGAAAAATAAGCAAAAATGGACTTAGAAGTGGTACACGAAGGTGTTTGTGGGTCCCACTCTAGTGGACCTAACCTAGTCCAAAAATTGCTCAGAATGAGGTACTATTGGCCCTCCATGGAACAAGAGTGCATTCAGTATTCTAGAAAGTGTCATCAATGCTAGTAGCATAGTGACCTTATTCATGGACTAGCACAGGAGTTGAGACTCATCACAACACCATGGCCTTTCTCGCAATGGGGATTAGATCTAGTAGGTAAGATTTTGCCTACTTCATCTAACAGGAATAAGTTCATTATTACTGCAACATATTTCTTCACCAAATGGATAGAAACAATTCCATTGACCTACACCATTGGAAAATAGATATCAAAATTCATTTTAAATTATCTAATTTGTAGATATGGAATTCCCCAAACAATTATAATAGACAATGGAACCCCATTCAAGAATAAGGACATCCAAGAAATTTGTTCCAAATTCTCTATCTGACATAGATTTTCCATGCCCTACTATCCACAAGGAAACTTTTAGGTTGAAGCATCTAACAAAACCATATTGAAAATACTAAAAAAAACTGTTAATGAAGCTAGTCGTGATTGGAATTTGCAGAAAAACCCAACCCTACATGGGCTTATCAAAACAACATGAAAACACCTACAAATGCTACACCTTTCTCCTTGGTCTACAAATCATAGGTTGTCTTACCTATCGATGTTGAAATCCCCTCATTGTGAATCTCATTAAAAGGCATGGTTAGCAGTGAAGAATATCGGGTATCCAGGTTAAATGAATTGGAGCTCCTAGATGAAAGGTGTTTGAGCACATTAAACCATCTACAAGTTTATCAAAATCGGCTCAAATGAAGTTATGCCAAAAGGATCAAGGACATGAAATTTCAAGTTGGTGACCTAGTCCTCAAAGAGAACCAGAAGGTACAACTAAATAAATATGGCAAAGGAAAATTTGAACCCAATTGGTTAGGCCCATTTATCATCACAACAAGCTACAGTTATGGGGCTTATCAGTTGGTTACTCCTGAAGGAGAATACTTAGCTGAACCAATGAAAAACAACCACCTCAAGAAGTTCTACACATGAAGCACATTAGAATACCCCAGGCAAAAGGGTAAAAATCCAAAAAAAATGGAAAAGATAAAAAATACAAAAAAAAGAAAGAAAAATAGTAAAGAGAAATAAAATGTTCTTTGAGTGAAAACCACTTTGTGGCACTTCTAGAATAGGTACCATAGTGAAAGCCTAGCAAAAAAGCACTATGTTTGAATAAGACTCGCATGTTTATCTATCAATACTATCCAAATCATTCACCCATTCATCTCATAATAAAACATGTATCCAACCATGGCTTGTTACTGATTGGGGAAAGTAGTCTTGTCTCCAACTAGGGGTAACTTCCCAAAGCTGGTCGTGGATTAGATCTTTATGCGTCCTATCGTGGTCAAAACTATCAGAAAGTCAAAAACATCCAAAAAACAACTAAAAAGGGGAAAAAACAACAACTTTGGATTATTCCTTCACTCAAACAAATCTAAGATATCAAAATTTGCTTGAACCTCATAGCTAGTTCAAGTAGACTTCTTGCAACATATCCTCTAGAAATAGAAGTGGAATATCAATCCAAGTTATCAACTTTGTTTAAAATCCCAAAAAAAAAATTTATGCTTTGAGTCAACCGGTCGAACTATGTGGTCTCTATGTGTATAACATAAGAAAGGATTATCTTTGATCAATCCCCGAGGCCTTAGGTCATGCCCCTTAGGTTTCCATCATGCTTTCTTTCAACTTAGTCAAAAATAAAAAATACAAAAGAATTCACAAAACATAAAAGATAAAAAACATTCAAACCAAGCAAACTACGAGCCTCTGTGTGTACAACATAGGCAAGGCTTATCTTTGATGATCCCTTGAGCCCTAGGTTAGCCCCCTAAAAATAATAAAAATAGCATCATAAAACTCAAAAAAAAAAAATATCCTAACCCCATCTTCAAAATCTGCAATAAACTTTCCACCCATAATAAAAAAATCATCGCACTCACCCTTTGAAAAAAAAAACAAACAAACAGAGCAAACGTCAACAGCTAGAACTTTCACTCAGAAAATCATAAAGATTTGATCACAAAACAGACAGAAACAATGCCAAAGTACTACCTACCTATCTTTTGACAATTCACCAACAACATCTTGAGAAATTCCTTAACGGATCTGTTCCTACGATAAAAATGATCAACAACAGATAATAGCCTGAAACTTCAAAACATGTATGAAAAGTGATAGTACTACAACTTTGTTTTTATCTTTTAATAGTCTTATTTTTATGATTTATTTTATTGACTCATTCCTAGGATCTCTCAAGGATGTCCATAAGGATTTAGAGAAGGAATGGGGGCAATTGAGTGTCATTTCAGTTTGTTGTTTGTATGATGATTTTGTGATACTACCGTGGGGAATACTTGCTTTATTAAGTGCATGGAAGTTGTGAAACAATTTGTGTAGTAGTTGCATGTTAGGTATTTCATACCTCTTTGTGTAAATGGTCCAATTTTTTTTAACACAACACAACCATATACTTTAAACAAAGTTTCCATATGTCTTGTATGAGTAGGAATATTCTTTGTATGTCGATTCAAAGTCCATGCAATAGATACAAAGTCACCTTGGTTATTAATACTCTAGTGCATCATATCTATTTGCTACATCAAATAGGATTGTTCAAAATGAGAAGTTTCCAAGCAAAGCGAAAGCAACTCATCGGTATTAACTACATCAAATTTCTATCCGTCATCAAATATTTCTTCTAACTAACATTCATCTTGCATCACAATAACATTAATATTGTATCCATCCCGCATCCACAATGTCATCAATACATATCATGATGATAATAAAGTAGTGTCAAAAATATCATGTATCCCGTATAAGGCATACATCCATCATATATCAAGATCATATAAACATCTATATAAAATTGATATATTGACCATGCATCCACATCATATGCATACATCAACAAAAGACACAAAAATATGAATCATCATGCATCATCATACATCATCATCCATACATCATTAGATAAACACATAGTGAAGCCGAATCAAAGCATGTATATCTTATATATATCATCATCAAAAAAGGAGAATTTCATAGCACATCATCATCATGGAAAAAAGTGTGATAGGATAATACAAAAATATACATATGTACGAGGCCTTAGTTGTGCCGATGAATATATATATAAAATCATGTCTATAATATAAGTCTCTGAATAAAAACATCATAAAGATCAAGTACAAATATGACACTCGACACAAAGAGGACTCTAAAGACCAGGTTGTGGATTACCCTCTAGATTTGGTTGTCTGATAGAGTGCCCACCTGACTTGACACCACCCCTTGCAACACTAGGCTCTCTAAACTGCGGTCGTCGCTGTGCTCAAGGAACAAAGCCATCATACAAAGTCTAGTAATAGGTAGCCCTTTGTAGCAACTAATCTCTCTCAGTGTGAAGACTATCATGCTCTATCCTTAGAATATATTGCTCAGTAGTAACAGCCTACAACTATGTCTTGGTAATGAGATGACACCCAATCTCTGTGTCTTGCTCTACCTTGAAACCATCTCGCTCTTGCCGAGTAGTGTCTCTCTCTGCTGTCAATATAAAAATTTGTGCCTCTGTGGCCTGTCATTGCTCTATCTTTGTAGCTAATTGTACACCTCCATCCCCAAGTGGTGGAGGGGAACTTGTAACTTGTCCCTGATTTTCCTTCATCGGACCACCCTGAGCACCGTCTTATCGACCCCTATCAAGCTACTTTGCTAAAATCTCCAGGAATTGTCTCTCTCCATGCCGACCTGTAATGTCTACCCTACCAACTGTGGGATCACCACCAGGATCTATAAATCTCAATGGCACACGTCATTCCCACCACTAATCATAATTAGGTGTAGTACTCAAATCTGCTAAGCCCACTGGCCAACCCAATTCGAATGGGGCAAGAGCTCTGAATGAAGCAATAACAACATCATGATCAACCTGCAAACCCCAAACACAAACCTCTCTAGTGATCCAACCAAACCAAGTCTCATAAGTATCCAGAAAGAGACCTTGTCTCTCTCCAAACTGTCTGCAAACCCTATCAGGAAGATACCTCTCCAAAAGAGAGTACATGTGATAGATCAACCACCTAGTCTATTTGTAGTACACCAAATGCTCTTGATCATCAGTCCATGCCTCACAGTCCATATACCGTCTTCATACAAATCTTGACATGTCATCAAATACACAATGCTAGTAGGAAAGTTTCCTAGTCAATGTATAATGTAAAAATTCTCCATAGCAATAAGAGTATGGATCCTCAACAGTATGATCTAATATACCATTAGGACATATGACTAAGATATGCTCCTAGGCCCATACATGAAGAAGAGTGACACTGGAGGAAGGGTATGTGCATGATCATGATGGGCCAAAAAGTGGCGATATGATGGGTATGTGTAGGGTATGTGGCTGACGACTTTTTTTTTACCCAAAATTGATGAAACGAAAAGGGTTTTTAGAGGAGATTCTCAGCTTTCAAGCAATATAAATTATGCTTTACTTTGAATTTCATAAATAATTATTATTCATTTTCTATTTGAATTATGACTAAAGTCCTTCTTGATAGGTTGATTGAAAAACATCTATAGCTTTCAAACGGTATCACATTTTTTGAATCTAAAACATGTGTCGCATTCTATGCTCCACATACTATAGGATTAAAAAAAGAAAAAAATGAATTTCATGAATTTTTGACCAAGTTAAGGTGAATTGACATATGAGTTTTATATTTTTAAAAGTTGTAATAAAAATAATAATTAATTATTTACTTGGAAAAAATTAGAAAAAAATATGCATCACATGGGACATGAGTCCTTTACTTATATATAAAATATTATAAAAAATATGATCATTTTATTGTGGTTAGGGTGGTTAGACAGACACCTACTTCTTATTTTTTTCCAAATTTAAGTACTACTGAATTGAAATTTCAAATTTTCACCAAAAATTTTTTTTTTTAAATAAACCTAGTAGTTTAGAAACTAAATTCAATTTTCTACAGATTCTATTCTTACATATTTTTGAAATAATATAGATAAATTATTCAAATTTTTAAGTCAAGTTGCCTAACTCTATTTTTTCTGAATTTTTTGCCACTTAAGGGCCTATTTTTTCCATGATGATCCTGCACATACTCGGAAATAGATTTCCCACCACGATATGCAACCTCATGCATATCTTTGTATAGGTGAGAAAGAAGACATGGAACCCATGCGTATCTAGTCCCTTGCTCGAACATCTACTCGATGCATATACCCCATCCCATAGGAAACTTCCAGCCCCACCTATCAAGAATAATGAGCCCCAAAACCAAACCATAGAGAACAAGTGAAACAAGATCAACACTACCAATAAAATCTGATAAAACTATCTCTGATTGTCGAACTTCCAAACATCTCACACCAAGAATGTGGCACATAGCACGGGTGCCCCATCGAACGGAGTATGCGACAAGCTCACCATGAATGGGTATGTAGAGAATCCTCCACACATCCTCAAGAGTAATTGTGGCCTCCCCTGTAGGTAAATGAAATGAAGAGGTCTCTAGGTGCCACCTCTTCATGAGCGCAGTCATCATCGCACTATGACATCAGATAGTGGGCATGTAACAAATATACCACAACCTGAAAAACATCTAGGAAATATCACTCTAGCTCATGAAACCCAACGATCAAGTCAAATAGATCCTGTGGTCATCTCTCCCTCGACTGGAGTGGATTAAGTACCACCTACAATCATTCAACCCACAATGTTAAGGATTCAATCTCAAATGCAAAAAAAACCTAAAAATGACGAACAAATAGACTTAGGGTTCCAAAAATTCAAAAGCGAAAAACTTCTATCAAAAGTGATGAAATTTTAGAAAAAGCCCAAAAGTAAGTCAAAAGTGTTGAAAGAGAGAAAGTACTAAAATCAAAAGCACAAAAGTAGGTCAAAGTTTCCAAAACAGAGCAAGTGCAGAGAAAAATAGTAGAAGCGCCCATTTCAAAATGACAAAAGCACCCAAATCGATGCAATAGCACCAAAATCTCAAAATTTGTGCTTTTGACTAGTTTGACATAAAGCATTAATTATGGAAACATGGAAAGATGAAAGCAAAAATTGAGAGGGTACATATCGGGACACTAACACCTATTGGCCATCCAAACTCCCGAACAGAGTCCACATGATGTGGGGCACCTCAAATCCTTGGCATTTCTCCTCAACAACTGAACAAATGAGAAAACCAGAGATAAGAAATCACTATAGGCTCAAAGTGCAAATGAGGAAATTAGAACCCTAATTACCCATTTAAACCCCCTAAAAGCCTAATTTTTACTTAGGAAACCTTCCTAGGGTAAAATTAGGAGCTCCCAAGAACATTTGAATGAGCAATGAAAGACCTATAGAATTAATTTTTTGTCCTCTACACATTGGAACTGAAATAGAATAGTGTCATGAGCCTAACCTCCAGATTGACTTTTTTGGCCAACCTCTCGAGGGGGCAACCCAAATTCCTACCATCATTCCATTAACTGTCAGGGCATAGTGGGGCATAGAAATTTTTCCAAAACTTGGTTTTAACATCAAATCTTTGAAACAAAGCAACCAATACTTTATCTCAAAGAGGGGAAAAATGTAGACATGTAAAATTGATCTAACACCTATCACACATACTAAACAACATTTTTGCATCATCAACATCTTTATTATCGAATATCACTACATTTCACATCAAAAGCATAAAAAACCCTAATTTATGCTATTAATTGAATAATACAACATTATTTAATTCATTCACTTTTTTATCAATTTCGACCAATCAAATAAATTTCATTTATTTAATAAAGTCCTAATCCAATGTTATTCCTCTTAATTAATTAAATGATGCCAATTATTTAATTATGTCATTAATCCACTTTATTCCCCTAAGTCGATTAAATTATTAAATCATAATAATTTAATTAACTCACTTTCCCTCCAAATTTGAATAATTTGAATAAACTATTCAAAACATCATAAAAAATAAAATCAAACTAATGCAACTTTGTTTACAAAATTCAAACTTGATTTTCATGTTCAACTCCAAAAAGAATTGATTAATTAAATCAATTAATTAATCATTCTCAACCACTTTCCTGATTGAGCAAATTATGAATCACTGATTGCTCAATCTATTTCCTGACTGATCAATCTATTTCTTGACTAATCAATCTATTTCTCAATCCCACAGATTATTCAATCTATTTCTTCAATCACACTAATCATGCAATCAATTTGCATAGATTATTCCCATATAAATCCTCTCAACATCTTTCGATTGTCGATCAAGATATTCTACTCTGCAATCCTGATCGTCCATTTCAAATCATAACTTCTATATAAAAAACGTCTTTCTTCACAAAAAAGGATCAAAGAATCAACATCATTCATACAATGAAGTAATGCCCAATCGAAATTGACAAAGCTTCAACCAACATCTTCGATCAACAACACACACATGCTCTTCAAGCTCTTGCATGCAACAATGGAGGCTTCACATTGATATGAGCAACCACATCTCCGCGAACACACTCTGACACAGGATGGTAATGCTATCTGTTTTCGATTTCATTTTCATTGTTTTTTTCAATTACGTTCTTGATTTCCTTAATAGTTTAGCTTCATTTCATGAGTAATGGGCATAGGTCTAGATCATTATTTTGGATTAGATTAGTTTCTATTCACTGTTTTGATCTCATTTATACTTGTAGATTTCCCCCTTACACACTATCAAATTATTTTGTCATTAAAGGTGACGGTAAAACAAGGGAGGCCCGATTATTTTTCAGAGAGCTATCCCTAAGAATATTGGTGAGGAGGATGCAATTTTTCTTGATAGAGACTTTTCCAAAGATGAAATTTCTAAAACCATTCTATATCCTTCAATTATTGTAAGTCCCCAAGCATTGATGTTCTCTCGATCGAGTTCTACAAAGCTGGTGTAGATTGGATTAGTGAGGAATTGTTAGTAGTGTACCTCAAAGCCCTTTAAAAATAACCCTTGGGAAAGGAAATCAATAGAGGAATCGTTAATTTGATTCCTAAGGATGGGGACAAAAGTCTCATTAAAAATTGGAGACCTATTGTGCTCATACATGTCTCCAACAAAATTCTTGCAAGTTTAGACTCACTGGAATTTTAAAGAAGGTGATCTCTATTACCCAAACTAGATTTATTATCAAGAGATATATATTGAAGAATTTGATCACCAATTGTGAAGGTATGTATTGGGAAAATATAGAGGTAAAAATGTGAGCATGGTATTGTTATATTTTTGAAAAGACTTATGATAGAATTGAGTGGGTCTTGGTGCTCGATATGCTAATATCTTTTAGGTTTCCTCCCAAATTCATTACATGGATAAATATTCCCTTCAATGATACCTCTACTCAAGCGGATATAAATGGGAAATTGACTACTCTCTTAGTCTACAAAGATCAATTATATTTTTTTTTCCTATTGCTTCATCTTTGTTTGTGATTGTTACATAGGCACTTCATTATGTCCTCAGAACTAGTTTGATCAAGCCACCTATACATGGAATATGTCTCCCTGATAATGAGAAACTAATTAATGCTCATTTTTTTGATGATACAGTCTTGTTTGTTGATATGAATGAATTCAATTTTGATAACATGATGAATAGGCTTGATATATTTTAAGAAGCCTTTGGTGTCAATGTGTTCAACTATAAATCTACTATTCTAAGTTTAGATAGTTCCCCGTCAAAGTGGATTAGGAGTAGAGGGTGGCAATGGGAGGACAAAATTTAATTGTTAAAATATTTGGGAGTCTTTTTTATCATCTCTAATTCTCCAAAATATATGTGGGATTGGTTTTTAAAAAATATTGAGAAATAACATAAAAAGTGGTAAACCCATTTATTATATCTTGTTAGGAGATTGCATGTAACTCAAAAAGTGATTTATTCTCATTCTATTTATTATTTTTCCTAGTTACTTGAAAATTGTCAAAATCTAGAAGATTCTTAGAGAATTTCTTTGATTAGATGGAAAGGGTAACAAAAAAGGCATGTGGTTAAATGGTTGTGGTGTTGTCTACAAAAAATTCTTGGTGGTCTGGGGTTGAAATACCTTAGGATCCTAGGCATTTCTCTAGTTTTAAAATGGATTATTAAGGCTTTAGGTGATTTTGAACCCTAGAAGGTGTTAATAATAAATAACATTAGCCTTTCCAAACCAAAGAAAGGTAAGAGATGGTCCAATTTATGTATGCAAGATCTTCTCTTTGGAAATTTCAATGTTAAATATTTTGGTGAACTCCTGTGTTTAACAATATTTGGAAGGCTTGGATGAAAGTGAAGGGCCTAATTAATGATTGTGATGCAATTTTGGAGAAGGATAGTTGTGTTATTGGTTCTAGACTGATTTGGTTGAACCTAGAATGAAATAATAAGCCCTTGGATCTCAATCAAGGGCGTTTTTCTCTTGCTTGTGATTCTAAAAGAATCTTAACCTTTCAAAATATTTTTTAGGATAGTTTTTGAAGTCCTAGGAAATGATTAAAAGTGATTTTGGCATTCCTGATATGCAAAAGAGAACATATGTTATTTTATGTAAAGCTCTAAGTATTGGGAATTTTCCTATTAGGTTACAAGGAAATGATGACTTTTTAAATAAAATAACTTGGAAAATGACTCAAAGTTTGACTAGATCTCTGCTAAGAGAATTTATTTAATTCTAATAGATACTAGGGAAATTATTAATTGGATTAACTTGAGATGGAACCTAGATTGGTTTGAGTGTAGATAGACCTTTAGTAGATGGAATTTTATTTGGTATCCTTATGTTGAACCTAAAAATGACTGTTTTAGGTGACTCTTTTTGATTAAAAAAATAGTTGTGAATTTTGAGCTTGAGTCAATTGGTATTTTTTCTAAGATATGTTCAATGTGTGATAAAATTGAGACTATTGAACACCATTTTTTGGTGTAAATTTTCCTTTTCTCTTTGGTCCTTATCTTTTGGTAACCAATTGGGGTGGGATAATAGGAAAGGTTTCACTTGGTATGGAATTATATGTGGTTATGTGAATGCCTTTTCTATTGATAATTTTTGGCTTATTCTTACTAATGAGATTCTTTGGCTTATCTAGAAAAGGAGGAACAAGAAGGTTTTCAGAGGAAAAAGAAGGTTCTTTACTATTTTTAACAATAAACTCACCTTTCTGAATATCATTTTGTAGGTTAGAATGATCATGGAGATCCCCAAGGATAGATTCATGATCATTCTTAATGAAGTCCTAGTGATTGTCTACAAAGAAGATATTAGAAGGGCTCATTTTTCTCCTAGAGGGAGAGACAATCAAATAAGGAGGATTTGGCTATCTTGAATGAGTATTTGGAATCCCATGAGATTCAAATACCAGAGAAGAAAAAAAAAAGAAGGTTCCAACTACTACACCCATATATGAGTTGGTTGTGAAAGATTTGGATTCTGATGATATATGAGTTGGTTGTGAAAGATTTTCCTTGGAGTAATATTGTTTTTGTGGTTTTTTTTTGTTTGGTGTGATGTAAAAATCAAATACTATCCCTTTTATATTGGATTAGTAGTATTCCATAACTTTGGTTTATTTTTGATACTATGTTGATGGAGTGATAGCTCATCATATTGTAATCTCTTTTTTGTTAACGATTCTTAATATATATAAAAAACGTCCAATTTAAAAGAAAGATATTTTATTAATTTTAGATATAAGTATGGATGGGACTAAAAAATATCTCATAACCCCTACAAAAAAGAGTCTTGAGAGTGACTTGCAACTCAATATCATAGTTAGACACTAAATTATTAATTTTAAAAATTTCTAAAAAAACCATTACTTGTTATTTTTAGGCCTTAAATGGTTGAATTTGGCTCCAATAATGTTAAATTAGATTGTAACTAGTAGGGATGGTTATGTTGATGTGGATCTATTTAAGATCTTTAATTTGAAAAAGATGTTCTCAAATAGATTCTTGGACGAATAGTCGTGATCTCCACAAATTTTAGCTCCTACATCATACATGATACACAAAAACCTCACTACACCCACACACACCTTATTGTACATCCATGTCTAATAAAAAATTAAACGTAAAAAAATAACACTCAAAAATTATAATACCAAAACATAACCACTAACACATAACACTAATAGTCTATATATCATCACATTGACGTATAAACCCTATTTAATTTCATTTTTAGT
Source organism: Sequoia sempervirens (assembly GCA_007258455.2). Classification (NCBI taxonomy): domain Eukaryota; kingdom Viridiplantae; phylum Streptophyta; class Pinopsida; order Cupressales; family Cupressaceae; genus Sequoia; species Sequoia sempervirens. The sequence goes on along the minus strand of VDFB02000002.1, from coordinate 127,739,361 downwards.
TAAAACCTCAATGACATGTGCTTGATGAGTAGGGTTCACTAGCTCCACGTCCTCTTTAATTATATTTACTCTACACATAAATAAAGGATTTCCATCATTGGACTTAATAGTGAATCATATAAGTTCCATATGACACTTGGCATAATGTGGATATTTTCATAGAACACGAGAGATTTATGATTACTCATTATCTTTAAATTGTTATTATAAAAATCATATAAGCCATGCATAACCTAGTAGATATCATGACTATAGTTGTTCAATATAGACACCTCCATCATTAGGCCCTCTATCTTCTTTTTTATAGGAGCCATAATTGATTTATCCTTCACATATCTCTCATCAGTTTCACTTTTATTCTCAACTCTAGACCCTACTCCTATCACTACAATTAATATTATATCAAATTTCTATAATAAGATTAAATATAGAAGTTGCACCCTAATTTCCTCATTTGGGACTCCCTATGCTAGTTTCACCATGAATATATGATGAATCATATCCTTTAGTCTAGGTGACATTTGACATCAAGTTCTTCTTTGACTAGAATTTATTTTACACTTACTAGAGATTCATCTAAATTTTGATTAAAAAATTGAATGAAGACACTAGTTGGAAATAACCCCCTTTCAATGGGGATCCCTTCTAATTTATTTTTTCTTCGTGTGATCCACACTCCAAAGTAACAAAGAACACAACACACCTAATACAATGAAATGAACAAAAAATTCTATCCTCTATCCTTCAATAGCCCTATTTAGTGATCATTCATGCATGTCAAAATTAATAAGCTAAAGCTTTATAGAAAATATCATAGCAATAATTTCCTTCCTAATGAATGAGATAAACATACAATAACTTCCCACACAAACAAATAGAATCTTATTACTGAAAAAATAGATATTCATTTTGTTTCCTTTGAATGCTCATAAGAAACATTAGAAAAATGCCTCCACTAAAGAGTGCATACCTTTCTCGGATCACCAATTTGTATTTTGAAACTCACAAAACATGACATTATAATAAAATAAAAAATAAAATGCAATATACTATCTTTTAGACGACCCTTAAAAAAAATATTCTTGCACTTGTAATCATATGCCATAAATATTATATAGGATGGTGTACATGCACTCCAAGCTTGATGAAGCAACACATCTCACATTTAAAAATTTGTTATAGCTATAAGAAAATAAATACTTTCAAAAGTGTTAAGTTTTAGAAAATGGAGTGGAAAATACATTAGCAATTTGAATCATTGATAAAAACCATGTGGTTGTCGTGTTAATATCTTGTTAGAGAAATGAGATAATAATGAACTTTTGCACTTTTTTTGGTTAAAAAATAAATCAATAATGATATAATAGGATTTAGACTTATAGTTGGAATAATAAATGGAAAATGAAATATAGAATTTAAATAAAATAAATGTGATATTTAATTTAAAATTTAGATGGAGGAATGTGTTGTTTAGATTGAAGAAACTTACATATTTAGGTATTTTCTCAGCATAAGTAAACATCAATCAATACTACAAATAGTAATTTTTTATTAAATGTAAATGCAACTTTCTATTTTTAGAAAATTGTATTCCATGTATTTCTTAATATCAATACAAAAAATATAGGTTATTTCTTATTTAAAAAATATTCTGTCAAGTCTAGATTCTTTGGAATAAAGCAATGTTAACAATAATATGTAAGTTATTTAAGTAAATTCTTTAGAATACAATTCATGTCATAAAATTTATAGTATAAATAGTTAATATTTTAATTTAAAAAATGTTATTGAGTCTAAATTGTGGAGAATAAGTCCAAATTAATTATAAATATGTATAGAAACAAGTCTAGTTTTTTTGAATAAATTCTCTTCAGTCTACAAAGGGAGCCATGAGTCCATATTATTGAAAATTGATTATCATTATGCAGTTAAGTAGTACTATGAGGTTGCACATTAGAATTGTGCATAGAGACAATAAACCAATATTATGTGTAGATCCATGAGTACACTATGTTACATGTTGTGAGCAATGTTGAGTGTGATAATGATTTTTTTGAAAAGGGTGTGTAAGGATACATTCAAATCAATGTCATTAAGTAATAACAAGGCCAAAAAGATCAAATAATTTTATATGAGATGAGGTAAGGTTTCAAACAAACTACATAGTTCCAAATTCTAAACAAGGAGGGGAGATCCATCTTGGAATTTAGAGTGTAGATTTATGAACATCAATTAAAGGGAGAACAATATATAGTAGGAAGCTTGATCGTATCTTCTTAATATTCAATCAAATGTACTTACAATTGTTTACTATTAGAGATCATTTGTGATGAAAAACAAGTTGCATATATAGTAATGAAAATAGGTTCATAAATGCTAAGCTAGGTCATGTATATAAAGGAGTTCATGGTAATTTATTGAAAAAAAGTTATTTCTTATTGAAGATGTTTTTTTTTTTAATAAAGTTTAAATTATATAATCAACAAAGATTGTTTCATGGGAAAATGTTTTGATTTCATTGTTAAAATATGTTTTTCATCAACAATAGTTATTTTCTTTTACAATTTTATACTTTTATTTTTATAAATTTTTAAATTTCTATGGAGTTTTATGGTTCATTGAGTAAATGTGTTCCTCTACGAGTAAGGTTGTGGTTTATTGTGAAATTTTATTAATCATGAAGAAAGTTTGTGTTTGTCAAGAAATTCTTAATTTTTCAGCAAAGATGTTGAATTTTAAAAGATCATACTTTTTGGCATAGACCGAAATTTGTGGTCTTTATTTTTTATTTCAAAGGAGGCATTATGTGTAACACACTGGCCAATATTTTTTTTTATCTTGAGTAAAAGTTTAGATTACTCCAAATCACTGTTTCTATTCAATTTCCAATCAATCTTATATGTTCAAGAATTAAAATTTTTAAATTAATTTATTAGGTTGTTCAATCATTACTTCTTTTGAAATTTAAATAAATTTAGATGTTTGAATGTAAACCTTCTTCATCAACATAACCTAATTGTGTCCTTCCTCCATGCTTTACTATATATTCACATAAAATATTTATTTTCACATTTATTGCACTAACACATTTTCCCTAGTTTGAGATCCATCTACATATTTTCACCATGATCAAAGAATAGACATCATTATTTGTGAGATTAAGATAAATTTACAAGCTAAGTGGATAATTATAAGTATAATAATTTTTTTGGTGTAAATTATTCTTTAAATGGATATACTTAAGAGTTTTTTGTACACATACACTAATGAGGAATTGCATTAAATATTCATATAACACAATTTTTCTTAAAGAAGGTAATATGAAGGAAGATGGTCAACAATATTTTTTGTCAAATGATGACATCTTTAACAACTTATGATTTCATATATCTAAATGAAAATCATAATTGTTTACAAAGTAAATTCTTAGGGAGAATATGATTGTCTTATATACTAAAAAAGATTAACCATAAAGTTTAATCGTATTACTTATTCTAAAATTTGTTTTTCATCTTAGTAACACACTTAGTTAAAAGGTAGTTTACAATCTAATTAAGTATAATCATATTAAAATTCCTTAAACATATTAAAATATAATTAAAATATTGTGAATATAATTCATTTAGTATATAATTGAATACGTAATAACACTTAAATCATACTTAATTAATATGAAAACATGTCAAAAACTTTAGATAAAATATTCAAAACTTTTTAAATAATTTAACTTTAAAAAAAAAAATTGAAATAAAAATCTTATAATAAACTCACTGACCAAAAATCTTATAATAAACTCACTGATTTTGGTCATGATTAAAAAACAAGAACTTGATATCTAGCAATTTATCAAAGAATTTAAGAACAATATTTAAAATTATCTTGAGGAGGTAATCATTTTATGTCCTAACTTTACTAGTGCCCTAAACATTCACTATGTGACGCTTTCTTTTCCTAAAGGACACATATACTTACATGAGACAAAGGTAGCAAAACATTAGGGCTGATCATTCCAACTCAACAAGAGAGCTCAAGTAATCCATTGAAAATTAAAAAAGAAGGGTAGACAAATACCTACATTCATGAATTATCTTGGATAAGTTCCTTGGCATATTCCTCATGGAGGACACTAATCATGATTAAAATTAGGGGATAACCCACATGACTCAATCACTGTATCCATCGTCACAAGTTGATAGATCATGCATTGTCTACCTATTGCAGTGATCCGCAATTAAAATTTGATATATATTTGATGTGAATATGGATTGAAACAAAGTGAAACAAGGAACTGTCTTGTATCCACTTTGTAATTAAAATACTTTTTAATCTTTATTAAAGTTGATTGTGGTTTGTTGAGTGAAACAAGGTTGTACCATCTCTACTTTCTAATTAAAATATTTTTTAATCTCTGTTAAAGTTGATTGTAGTTTGTTGATTGATTTTTTTTTTATTGGTTTTTATACAGTTCAATTCTCAGATCTCATAGATTATTTGATCTCGCAAAGTCATCAAAAAACTTTGATTTCATTTGATTGGTTATTGATATAGACTGATTTCCATAAGAAAATACATTTTTTTTTTCTAGTGTCAGTGCTGTTGTCATCACTACTTCTATTAGGATATGCTCAAGGCATCTTCAAATGGACATTGTATAAGAGCAGATTAAGAAAGAACATTCGATGAAGGGCTGGTAAATTGCTCCCTCTGTACAGAGGAAGCACCACTGGCTAAATTGCTTCCTCTGGAACAAGGGTAAATGCATATTGTTGAATGAAAGACCATATGGGTTTAGCAGCACGCTCAAATCTATCATGTTTTCTTAGTATACTTGTGAGCTTTTCTTCTTTCCCTAGTCTTCATAGATGATTTATGCACACAGTTTAAGGCTCTTCGGAGGCATTATCTTATATTCATATTTCATAGCATGGTTATATTGTCAGACTTTGTCTGACAGAGACTTGTATCTGTAATGCAGGGAGCAATTTAACTAGCCTTTCAAATCGGAACAGCTTAAACAATGTTGCACCTGTTTATTTTCAGCCCTCCAAATTAGTCCATACTGTGGTGTTTTTAAATGGAGAAATGAAGGTGGGTAATAATACTACTTATATATATAGATTGAGGAAGGTATACATGGCCATTGGCGCCATATATCTGAACATTTGTTGCAGTTTACAGTTGCATTTATATGTTTAATAGTCTGTGGGCATTGTATGTGCAGATTGCAGAGTGGAGGTTCCTTAAGAAAGAGGGTTCTTGTTGTTAAACTCTGAGAATTCTTAGCTGGGCAATTCGGTACACTTTGGCTTGAAATATGTTATAGTTGGGAGCGGATCTTTCAGTTTCAGTTGTTTTAGATCCTCCAATTTGGCTGGTGAGTGGACGACTAAATGTTCACTGCAGTGAATGTCCAATGACCAAGATGATGCTTATCCACAGAAATGGATTGATATGGCAATGTCATTCTCGACCTTCCTTAATAATATGGATAAGCATCCATTGCACTTTGCTTTGCTCGTGTATAATGTGGTGTTTACCTCTTATATCTGTAGATATATGCTTATTTAACAGTGTAAATAATTTAAAAAAACGATGAATGTTAATTGACTGAGGAAGGAATAGTACGAGATAAAGTTTCAGCAATAATATTTGTAAAAGAAGATAACTAGCACTTGCACCAGGGGGGGTGCAATGGTTTCGCCGATAGAGCGGCCAGAGTTTTCAGAAATAAAAAATTACAAAACCCTCTCAAAGCAGATTTTTCGTAGAGTGAGACGAAATGAAACCAGTCTTCCTACAACTATAGATTTTTACAAATTTTAAACAAAAGAGAGAAGTATTCAAACCCACGCTCAATCTGTCAGCCCAGGTCAGAAGAACACAAATAAGTTGTAATGGAGATTGGGTGCAGAATCCATAAGAAGGAATTAGCACGACCAGAACATACGTCCCACTGTAACATAGATGGATTTTAAAACCCATAACCAAATCCAAAACTTTTCAGACTCACTAAGCTTATCCAAATTGTAGTAGGGCTCCTATTGGCTGAAGCGTTCGTCTAGTCAATTCATTGGCTTGGTGTATTTTATTTGGTATGGGGAATCAAGATCCGTAATAGATTGGGTGTTCGGGTTTGAAGAATAATTGCATCATCATAGATAAGTAAGATCAAAGGAGTCCGTTCTCCCATTATCTAGAATTGGGCCGAGTCCTCCATATGAGCATATCGCCAAATACAGAAGCGGCATGGTACCAATCCTGTTCAGAAGAGTGCCTTGCCATTAATTCGGTTCACCATTAACTGCGTCTTCAACCAAGCCATGGCCTGCAACGCCAACATCGCGATGAAATTCGTCTTTCTAAATATGAGGGCTTTCAATGCTTTAATTCCTTGGTGGATGTTGGAGGTGGCATCTGAGCGACCCTCGCAGAGATTGTGAAGGCCCATTCACACTTTGCATGCTAGGCGATAAAAACACTTTAATGGATGCGAGATTAGCTCATAGCACCATGCTTTCTACAACTTGACATGTTTATTGACCATTTGACAAGTGTTCATCAATTTTTCTTCCATTAAATGATTAATTTTTCTTAACGCTCTCAATTAATTTTTCATGTATTTTTAAAATTCTCACTCCATCTCCAATTATCTATCTCTACTGCTCTCTGTTTGTATGTCTTTCTATCTGTCTTCTCTCTCTCTCCCTCTTTCCCTTTCTCTATGTCTCATCATATCTCCATCTCTCTATCACTCTATCTCACCATCTATATCTCTATCTCCCCATCTCCCTCTTTCTCTATATATTTCTCTCTTCCTCTCTATCTCTTGAACTCTATCTCTCCCTCTCTATCTATCCATATCTGTCCCTCTCTACCTCTCTCCTATATCATTTCCTGTTATCTCTCCCTCTCTATATATTTATCTCTTCCATCTCTCTCTCTCTCTCTCTCTCTCTCTCTCTCTCTCTCTCTCTCTATGTATCCCTTTCTTTCTCCTTCTTCATCTCCATCTCTATCTTCCTCTCAATCTCTATCTCCTTACCCCTCTCACTTCCCCCACTCTATCTCACCCTCTTTCCATCCATATATCTCCCTCTCTATCTCTCCCTCTCTCCCTATTGCAAACATAACATGAGTCTATTGGTAATGGAGCCTAATTATCATCTTGATTTAGAGGTTTTGTTTCACTCGTGTTTGGATCCTACAAACATATGCATAGCTGACACTCTATCTCATCCTCTTTCCATCCATATATCTCCCTCTCTATCTCTCCCTCTCTCCCTATTGCAAACATAACATGAGTCTATTGGTAATGGAGCCTAATTATCATCTTGATTTAGAGGTTTTGTTTCACTCCTGTTTGGATCCTACAAACATATGCATAGCTGATTTGAAGCTATCACTTCTCCATTAAGACCTTTGTTGAATAAGAAACATCATTTGTTAAATAGGCTACCAATTGACCTCATGTACTACATAAATGTATGTAAAAGATAAATCAATATTTTACTTAATTGACCTTCCACACTTCTTCGACGTACCCATTGCACACAAGATGCGATTGCTAGTAGTAATAGTTTTATTTTAAAGTTAGAAGATAATTGATGTACGAACATCTCATGGGTCATGCAATCTTGTTGTACTTAAAAATATGTTTAGTGTGTAAGTCATTTATTTGTGTACATATTATTTTTAAAATTTGTGTATATCTATTTCTATGCATTGGGTTTATGAGGCCATACTTGTGTTAGTTTAGATTGTAAATGATTTTGGTGAAAGATCTTGTTTGTATGTACAGGTGTATATTTCCTATGTATTAGATAGGAGCCTCTACGTATATGAATTTCAACCTAGCACACACTTTATGGATGATGCACTTTATTCCTAAGCTTGTGTGTATAGTTTGGCTCAACGCAAGGGACGTTCATGCACATACCTCTTGACATGTGGAAAAATGTAGTAAGTCACCAACCAATTTTGAAGGAAATGTATTACAAGATGATATCAAATGATTAGATAAATGAAGCAATGTGTTAGAAGATGAATTTCCTCAGACTAAATGCAATAGGTTATATCTGGGAATATGTATTAGGTGATCATAACAAGTTTTCTAGATTCTATATAGTTGCTTAAAAGTATGTTAAGGGAGGAAAACTAGAGGTTAGCATAGGAGCAATTTGTGCTCGATGTGAAGTTAATTAATCAAGCTAACAAAGAAGTGGCACGAATGGTTTGATGATGATTATCAATGGCTAGTAAGTTGTAATCATGAGTTTCAAAATGTTAAATAAATTATCCATAATCATGTATTCCTATTGGAATCATATAGAAAAGAATATCTATATTCGTTATTGTAGTCTCCATATGTGTATGGATAGTTATTGTAATATGAAACCTTTTTGAAAAATCTATATTCCTCTTTCTCCAAATATTTTGTTTTGTATTTGGGCTAAGGCAAAAAAGTTGATAGTCAATTATGATCAAATGTGTTTGTGTACAGAAAATGTTTGACACCCAAGCCTCAACACCCAAGGATTGACACCTAGGGAAGATATATTTGGTCAATATTGACATGCAAGATTTGCAAATATCTAGTAACATTAGATATCCAAATAGACTTTAAATCGATAGTTTCAAGAAGCTAGATATCTAGTCATAGTGGATTATATATATGGTTGGTATTGAGTAACTTCACTTTAATTGATATGATTGACAACTTTATATTGCTATTTTTAAAACAAAATAAATGAGTTACATAGAGGAAAATATCTACTTGTCATGGGCCTCCCTCAATGCATTTTGATAAACTTCATTCAGTTTTGAATAATGAAATATGATGGTCATTGATTACTATTGAGAACATATATGTTTGGTTTCCCAATTGATTGTTATCATTTTTCATTTGGTTTATAATTATAAGTATATAGAATTAATGGTTATGTTGATTTTGGTTTTTTCAAAAAAATTATGTCATAACTTAAACATTTTACTTCAAAGAAGGGGCATGTGGTAAGGAATAAGCGGTTTTGATCATTTGAGTCGAATTCTATCTATTGTGATATCACTATTGTGATTATTGTTTGAAGTACTTTCCTTTGGTCATTTGATGTTTGATTGCATGAAATGTTGTAAAAAATTCTATCATCCATTCTTGTTGATTTTTCCTTGATATGTCCTTATTTGCATTATATATATATATATATATATATATATAAGATTCACAAGTTGTCATTGGGAGGTAGCTCCTATTTTATTAATTAAAAATAAAAACTACATAGCTTATAGAGAGAGAGGTGGTGAGGATATCCAAGGCCAAACTCCTCTACTTGTATTCATCCTCATTGTTCATCTCACTTCACTCATAACCCCCATGGAAGTTGTTATGTATGATATACAAAAAGCCTTGAATAATCTCATTTTACCTAGCCTACTACTCCTCTACTAAGAATGAAAAATTGCTACTCAAATAGCTCCTAAAATTCTATTGATTACTATATTTTAAATGAACCATTCTAAGAATACAAAGAACCCCCCTCAACATGATACTATCTTTCAGATCATGTAAGGAGAAGAAACTAGCTATGTCACCTGACCCCTCATCAATAGTGTAACCTTTTTACTATCTCAAGGTAAGTGCAAAAAGTTAGGTCCACTTTTAGTGGAATTGTTGGGCTTGAAAAAATATTAACAGGAATGAGTACTTATTTCACAAAAAATTAGGTACTTTCTTATGATTGGTCTCTCAAACCTAAATTTATACCCGTATGAAATGAGTACCTATTTTAAAATAGGTACCCACTTATATTTACATCATATTTTCACTCCTTTTTTAGAATGGGTACACATTTGGAGCAAGTACTATTACACCCTGTTGTGTTACTACTTATTTACTTTTACCTAGTTGGGTAAAAATGCTTTAGATGAGTGTATTTATGCTTTATGTGTTTCAGAAATATGAAGAATAAATGTTGATTTAATTTGATGTTATGAAATGTTTTGATTATGAAAATATATGATGTAAGTGAATGTATTGTTTACGGCTAACTACTATTGCAAAGTGTAAAGTTGGATGCAAGAATAGTATTAAGCCTCATGATGAGAGGGGAAGTATCACTTAGGGAGAAGAACTTGGTCTAGTAACCATTGATAAAGACCTAAACTGAGATTTCACACACACACTTCTAGTTTGGTCAAGTCAGGATAATAGTTTGGGAAATAGTAAGTTACCCTTAGTCTTGCTTGTGTTTTTACTTGTGAATGTTCTTGCTTAGGTGTTTAAGCATTGAGTCTCTTTGAAATGTGTGAGTTCTTCTTTATGTGTTTATATTTAATCGATGGGATATATACATAATTTATATATATATGTGTTTGTGTGAACGATAAACTCATACACATGAGTAAATACATGCATGAGCATATGTAGATAGATGTATCTATGCATGCTCATGAATGGATTACCCATATGCATGGGAATATCGATCGGACAAGGTGACATATAAATATGCATATATATACATTCCATGTAATATGTTGATTGATGTGACTGTGAATAAACGTGTTTAAATATCAAGGCCCGTGAATAAATGTGTTTAAATACCAAGGTTTCAAACAAGCTACAAAGTGTCAAATTCTAAACAAGGAATCTAGAAGTACTAGTTGATTCCTAGGAATGGGGGAGATCCATCTTGGAATTTAGAGTGTAGGTGAATGAACATCAATTAAAGGGAGAATGATATATAGTAGGAGACTTGATCATTTGGGATGAAAAAAAGTTACATCTATAGTAATCAAAATAGGTTCATAAATACTAAGCCAGGTCATGTATATAAAGGAGTTCATGGTAACTTGTTAAAAAAAAGTGATTTCTTATTGAACATGTTCTTTTTTTTTATCAAGTTTAAATTATACGATCAACAAAAGTTGTTTCATGGGAAAACGTTTTGATTTCATTGTTAAAAAATATTTCTCATCAATAATAGTTATCTTCTTTTACAATTTTATTAATTTCTATGGAGTTTTATGGTTCATTGAGTAAATGCGTTCCTCTGTGAGTAAGGTTGTGATTTATTGTGAAAGTTTAGTAATCATGAAGAAAGTTTGTGTTTGTCAAGACATTCTTAGTTTTTGAGAAAAGATGTTGAATTTTAAAAGATCATAACTTTTTGGCATAGACTAAAATTTGTGGTCTTTATTTTTTATTTCATAGAAGGCAATATGTTTATAATGGCCAATATTTTTTTATCTTGAGTAAAAGTTTAGATTAGTCCAAATCACTATTTCTATTGAATTTCTAATCAAACTTATATGTTCAAGAATTAAATTTTTTAAATTAATTTATTAGGTTGTTGTTCAATCATTTATGCAAACCTACTTCATTTAAAATTAAAATAAATTTAGACGTTTGAATGTAGACCTTCTTCATCAACATAACCTAATTATGTCCTTGCTCCATGCTTTGTATCTATACATTCACACAAAAATATTTATTTTCACATTTATTGTACTAACACTTTTTCCCTAGTTTGAGATCCATCTACATATTTTCACCATGATCAAAGAATATGCATCATTATTTGTGTGTGAGAGATTTAGATAAATTTTACAAGCTAAATGGATAATTATAAGCATAAGTTTTTTTTCTTTTTTTGGTGTAAATTATTCTTTAAATGGATACACTTAAGAGATTTTTGTGCACATATATGAATGAGGAATTACATTAAATATTCATATAACAAATTTTTTCTTAAAGAAGGTAATATGAAGGAAGATGGTCAACAATAATTTTTTTCAAATGATGACATCTTTAACAATTTATGATTTCATATATCTCAATGAAAATCATAATTGTTTACAAAGTGAAATCTTATGAAGAATATGATTACCTCTTATAGTAGAAAATATTAATCATAAAGTTTAATCTTATTACTTATTCTAAAGTTTATTTTACATCTTAGTAATCCACTTAGTTAATAGATGGTTTACAATCTAATTAAGTATAATCAAATTAATTTTTCTTAAATATATCAAAACATAATTAAAATATTATGAAAATAATTCATTCAATGTATAATTGAATAAATAATAACACTTAAATCAAAACATGTCCAAATCTTTACACAAAATATCCAAAACTTTTTTAATAATTTAACTTTAAAAAACAACATTGAAATAAAAATCTTATAAACTCATTGATTTTGGTCCTGATTAAATAACAAGAACTTGGATATGAAGCAATTTATCAAAGAATTTAAGAGCAATATTAAAATTATCTTGAGGAGGTAATCATTTTATTGCCTAACTTTATTATTGCCGCTTTCTTTTTCTAAAGGACACATATACTGGCTAGAGGACGAGTAGATAGTCTTACAGGAGACAAAGGTAGCAAAAAAAAGCTCAACTACGTACATTCATGAATTATCTTGGATAAGCTCCTTGGCATATTCCTCATGGAGTACACATGGAAATGAATATCAACCCACATGTTGATAGATCATGCATTGTCTATATATATTGGATGTGAATGTGGATTGAAACAAAGTGAAACAAGAAACTGTCTTCTCTTGAGTTAGTACAATCTCTACTTTGTAATTAAAATATTTTTTAACCTCTGTTATTGATTGTGGTTTTTTTATTGAAATAAAGTGATACAAGGAACTGTCTCCTCTTGTGATATATGAGTTGTACTGTTTTTATTTTGTAATTAAAATATTTTTTAATTTCTGTTAAAGTTGATTATAGTTTGTTGATTGATTTTTTTGGTTTTTATACAGTTCAATTTTCAGATTTTATGGATTATTTGATCTAGCAAACGTCACTAAAAACTTTCATTTCATTTGATTTGTTATTGATACGTTATTGAAAACTTTCATTTCATTTAATTTGTTATTGATACGTCATTAAAAAATTTCATTTCATTTAATTTGTTATTGATACGTCATTAAAAAATTTCATTTCATTTAATTTGTTATTGATAGGTCATTAAAAACTTTCTAATATAGATTGTTTTCCATAAGAAAATAGACACCCTTGATTTTTTGTTGCTAATGTCAGTGCTGTTGTCATCAATACTTCTATTCGGATATGCTTAAGGCATCTTCAAATGCCCTTTGGCTTAAAGCAAAGGTCAAACTAGACATTGTATAAGAGCAGATTAAGAAAGAACATTTGGTGAAGGGGTGGTAAATTGCTCCCTCTGTACAGAGGAAGCACCACTGGCTAAATTGCTTCCTGTGGAACAAGGGTTCAGCAGCAAGCTCAAGTCTTGTAAGGACAGGTACAGTGAGCTTTTCTTCTTTCCCTAGTCTTTACAGATGATTTATGCACACAGTTTAAGGCTCTTCTGAGTCATTATCTTATATTGTCAGAGACTTGTATCTGTAATGGAGGGAGCAATTTAACTAGCCTTTCAAATCGGAACAGCTTAAACAGGCCCTTCAAATTAGTCCATATTGTGGTGTTTTTCCATGGAGAAATGAAGGTGGGTAATAATACTACTTATAGAAAAATTGAGGAAGGTATACATGGCCATATATCTGAATATTTGTTGTAGTTTACAGTAGCATTTACATGTTTAATAGTCTGTGGGCATTGTATGTGCAGATTGCAGAGTGGAGGTTCCTTAAGAAAGAGGGTTCTTGTTGTTAAACTCTGAGAATTTTTAGCTGGGCAATTCGGTACACTTTGGCTTGAAATATGTTTTAGTTGGGAGCGGATCTTTCAGTTTCAGTTGTTTTAGATCCTCCAATTTGGCTGGTGAGTGGACGACTAAATGTTCACTGCAGTCTTATCCACAGAAATGGATTGATATGACAGCAATAGCAATGCCATTCTCAATCAGGTGGAATTTGATGGTCTACGTGACCGTTTTTTGCATTTTAGACCGTATATTACAATTTAAAATTTTATTAGATCGCATAATTTGACTTGCTATATTTTTATGTAACCATAAACATAACACTTTAAATTATTATTAAACCGTAAAAATTTATTACATGCATACAGGAATTTGATGGTCTGTCTGACCTTTTTTGCATTTTAGACAGTATATTACAACCTAATTATTTATTAGACCGTATTATTTGACTTGCTATTTTTTTGTATAACTGTAAATATGACACTTAAAATTATTATTAAACTGTAAAAAATTATTGTAGCATATATATATATATATAATGATAAAAATATAAATTAGTTTAGAATTGGAATAATTCTTTCTAATTTCACTTTATATTAATATATATGATTTATAATATTTATTAATTCAAAGTCTATTCAAAATAAAATCTTTTCAAGATTAAATATAGTTCTTTCTAATTTTTTAAATATTTTTAACAATAAAGTTAAGATTTTGACATTTTTACTAATAGTTATCATTGCTTTATATTAGTATATATGATTTAGGGTACAGTCCCATGGAGGGGGGCTTCCTTAAAAATCTCAGTGTGTGCTGCCTAGCTTTTTTAGAAATATTTTAAAGTTCTTGGTCCCATGGATTTAATCTTTCAATTCTGCTTAAAATTTTAAACTCCAAAATTTAAGGAATGAACTATAGTGCTTTGATAAAAAATAAAATAAATAAAAATTCTCTCATTTTTATTTTCTAATAAGAATTGAAAATTTTAGATGAGAGACAAGTGGCATAAAAAAAGTCCTAAGCTGTAGGGGCAATTTCTAGCCCCACCCCAATTTCACTAGCTGAAATATTCATTCCTATACTGTAGGGGCTCCTATTTTTCTGGAAAAGATTCCAATTAATCCTTTTTTTTTTCCCATGGGACCTCCTGCTCCATGGAAATAGAAGCCCAAGCCCCCCATGGGACCATGCGATTATAATTTTTATTATAAAAACATATATTAATACAAAATCTTTTCAAAATATAATATAATTGTTTTTTAACCTTTTGAATATTTTAACAAGATTTATTTTCTATATGAATTTAGAAACTTCTTGTTAATTGTAATAGTAAATTTAAGATTTTTAAATTTATTTCTAATTATCAATATTTTCTAATTTTACATTTTTAAAATATATATAGGATATCATATGAATAACATAACATAAAATTTAGCTGTTTTTTCAACAACATTTATTTTATAGCATTTTGTTTAGAGTGATTAGTGATTCAAGATAATACAACATTTGTGTTTTATTGGTGAGCATGTTGAAATTTTATTTGACTTTTACAAATAATTTATGTTTTTAGATAGATGGATTTAAGGATTAAACTAAAAAAAAATTTAAAACATTTATTTTATAGTGTTTTTTATATAATTATTTATGAATAGGTTTGAAATTGATATTTAAATTTTTTTGATAGTTAAATTTTTTCATAAAATGTAAAGTGACAGACATGTAAATGAACAAACCATCAATTTTTTTTCATATGACAGGTAGGGGTGGCCGTCAAATTCTAGGCCTGCATGCATATATATAATATTTATTATAAAAATAGAAATTAATTTAGAATGATAAAATATAATTCTTTCTAATTTTTAAAATATTTTTTTTACAATAAATTTAAGATTTTGGCATTTTTACTAATAGTTATCATTTATATTAATATATAGGATTTATAATATATAGATATTAATTGAAAATCTTTAGATTTATTTTTATATGAATTTAGAAATTTCTTATTAATTGTAACATAAATCTAAGATTTTTACATTTATTACTAATTATCAATCTTTTCTAATTTTACATTTTTTTTTAATATATATAGGATATCCATATGAAACAAAACAAGAATTTTCATTTTTTTCAAATACAAAATTTCTTTTAAGGTAATTGAGAGCTTTCATTTTTTTCAAGATCTAATGTTTGTGTTACAAGTAATTGGTTTTTACAAATAATTTATGTTTTTAGATAGATGAATTTTTAGGATTAAATTATTTTTAATTTTATATAATTATTTCTTGGTAGGTTTGAAATTGGTATTTAAATGCGATTTTAGATAGATGAATTTGGGGATTGAACTAACATTTTTGTTCCAGGTGATTAGTTTTTATAGTTTATGTTTTTCATAAAACGCCAAATGATAGGCATTTAAATCATCAAACTGTCACAAAATTTTCATGTGACAGGTAGGGGTGGCCGTCAAATTCTAGGCATGTTCTCAACCTCCCTTAATAATATGGATAAGCATCCATGATTGCACTTTTCTTTTCTCGTGTAAAATGTGGTGTTTAGCTCTTATGTTTGTAGTTAACAGTGCAAATAATTAAAAAAAATCAATGAAAATTGATTGGGGAAGGAATATTATGATAGAAGTAAAAGAAGATAAACAAATTTATTTTTAATTGAGGAGATAATTGATGTACAAGCATCTTAAGGGTTGTGCAATCTTTTTGTATTTAAAAATAGATTTAGCATGTATGTATTTTATAAAACAAGGAAAGTTAATTGATTGAGAAAGGAATAGCATGATAGAAACTTTTAACAATAATAAATTTATAGTTGTCAAAGAAGATAACTAATTTTATTTTTAAATGAGAAGATAATTGATTTAGAAACATCTTAAGGGTTGTAAAATCTTCTTGTACTTAAAAATGTGTTTAGTGTGTAATTCATTTTTTTGTATACATATTATTTTTATAACTTGTGCATATCTATTTCTATGCATTGGGTTTATGTGGCCACATTTGTGTTGGTTTAGATTGTAAAAGATTGTGGTCAATGTTTTTGTTTGTATGTAGGTGTATATTTCCCATTTATGAGATAGAAGCCTTTGCATAGATGACTTTCAACCTAGCACACACTTTATGGATGTTCCACTTTATTTCTAAGCTTGTGTGTATAGTTTGGCTCAACACAAGGGATGTTCATGCACATACCTATTGACATGTGGAAAAATGTTGTAAGTCACCAACTATTTTGGAAGGAAACGTATTACAAGATGACATCAAATGATTAGAAAAATAAAGCAATGTGTTAGAAGGTGAGTTGCCTCAAACTTTGTAATAGGTTTTATCTGGGAATATGTAAATTAGGCGATCATAACAAGTTTTCTATCCATATTCTATATAATTTCCTAAAAGTGTGTTAAGGGAGGCAAACTAGAGGTTAGCATAAGAGCAAGTTGTAAGTTATCAATTGCATGCAAGTTATAATCATGAGTTTCAAAATGTTGAATAGATTATCTATAATCATGTATTCCTATTGGAATCATATAGCAAAGACTCTATACATTTGTTATTGTAATCTCTCTATGCGCATTGATAGTTATTGTAATTTGAAACCTTTTTGAAAAAAATATATTCCTCTTTTTGTTTTGTATTTGGGCTAATGCAAAAAATATGATAGTAAATTATGATGAAATGTGTGTTGTGTAGAAAATGTTTGACACCCAAGCCTCAACACCCAAGGATTGACACCTAGGGGAGAAATATTTGGTCAAGATTGACATGCAAGATTTGCAAATATCTAGTAACATTGGATATTCAAATAGACTTTAAATAGATAGTCTTAAGAGGCTAGATATCTAGTCATAATGGATTAGATATATGGTTGGTATTGAGTAACTTCACTTTAATTGATATGATTGACAACTTTATATTGCTATTTTTAAAATAAAATTAATGAGTTCTATAGAGGAAAATGTCTAATTGTCATTGGCCTCCCTCATTACATTTTGTTAAACTTGATTCGATTTTGAATAATTAAATGTGATGATGTCATTGATTATTGTTGACAAAATATATGTTGGTTGTCCAATTGATTGAACTATCAATTTTTCATTTGGTTTATACTTATAAGTATATGAAATTAATGGTTGTGTTGATTTTGGTTTTTGCAAGAAAATTGTGTCATAACATTAACATTTAACTTCAAAGAAGGGGTATGTGGTAAGGAATAAGTGGTTTTGATCATTTGATTCAAATTTATCCGTTGTGATATCACTATTGTGATTATTGTTTGAAATATTTTTCCTTTGGTCATTTGATGTTGATTGCATGAAGTGTTGTAAAATTTTATATCATCCATTCTTGTTGGTTTTCTTTCATATGTTCTTATTTGCATTATATATATATATATATATATAATTCACAAGTTGTCATTGGGGGTAGCTCCTATTTTATTAATTCAAAAATAAAAATTACACAGCTTATAGAGAGAGGGGTGGTGAGGATATCCAAGGCCAAACACCTCTACTTATATTCATCCCCATCGTTCATTCCACTTCACTAATAACCCCCATGAGAGTTGTTATGTATGATATACAAAAATTCTTGAATAATCTCATTTTCCCTAGCTTGTTACTCCTTTGTTAAGAGTGATGAATTGCTACTCAAATAGCTCCTAAATTATCCTATTGATTGCATTTTAAACAACCCATTATGAGGATACAAATAACCTCCCTCAACATGATATTGTCTTCAACTCTTGTAAGGAGAAGACACTAGCTATGTCACTTGACCCCTCATCAATAGTGTAACCTTTTTTTAAAGTAATAGTGTAACATTTTTACTATCTCAAGCTAACTACAAAAAGTTGGGTCCAATTTTAATGGAACTTTCAGGCTTGAAAATAATATCGATAAGAACAAGTACCTATTTCATAAAAAAAAGTACCCATTTATGTTGAGCTCTCAAACCTAAATTTATACCTGTATGAAATTAGCACCTATTTTAAAACATGTACCCATTTATATTTACATCATATTTCCACTACTTTTTTAGAATGGGTTCACATTTGGAGTGGGTACAAATTTTCATAAAATATGAAATTTCAAACCCATGGTTTTTCTTTTGCTTTAGGTTTGGAAACCCAACCTTTAGCCTTGGACCTGCAAGTACAATGCCTAGGAAACAATAAGAGAAAAACTAACTTTAGAAATATAGATGATGACTTTTACTTTAGAATTTTTGAAAAAATTAAAACCCATTATAGATGTCGATGTCTAGTTTTCAAATATGTAATTATTTTTAAATTTGGACTCGTTTTTCTAGTTATTAATTAATTTATGAGGAAATTGATCCATAAATTTTAAATGTTAGGTATTCATATTTTTTAATAACCTTTAATTTTTAAAGTTTTTTTTAAATTATGTCATCAATATAAGCATCACTCTTTACACAATAAAAATAATAATAATCATTTTATGATTATTTTAGCTCAAATTATGTTTGTCATACATGAGGGATTTTTAAAAATAGCAATGAGGCCCAATAAAAATAATTAAAATATATATTTGGAAAAAAATATAAAAATATCCTCATTAAAATTCACTATAATACACATCTTTCCACAAAAGAAATTAGTAAAATTTCTTTAATTTAGGTCAAGTTATGCTTGTTATACATGTACATGTTATCCCTAAAAATGACTTTAAAACAACAATTTTTGATATTGGGGAATTGGATGATGAGGATACTGAATGTAGCAGGGAGAACGACCCCCTAGCCCCTCCTGCTTGTGCCCCTGTTGGTCCTAATACCATTGCTCTCCAATCCCTGTCTTTTCGGAATGCCCTTATGGATTTTGCTCCACCTTCATGTCCTAATCTGCAGCCTTTGCATGATTTCCCTATCCCGGGTTTTTCCTCGCCGCCTTGTCTTAATCCCTAGTTGTCTCTTGGCTGCCCTACCCCGGGTTTGGTCTCTAGTTTTAAAGGTACCTCAGTTACGAAATTAGTCTCGTACTTTGGGAATTCTATGGAAATTCTTTCTGATAAACCTATGGTCAATAAAGAGTCGGCCCCTAGTGCCCCTGTGTCTGGAAGATTTGGGAATGCCCCTAATGATTCCCCTAATTAGGATGAAATTAATTATGCCCTGAATAAGCTCAAGCCTGAGGATATTGTGAGTGTGGCGAAAAAAAGTACGGATGGCCTTTTCACTGTTCTCAAGTGGACCCAGAAGGAAGTCTGTGATTTGAAAGGTCGTAATAGAGATCTCAGCAATAGAGTCATGGATTTGGAGCAGAAGATAAGCTGGAGTCGTAATGAGAATGAGGGACAGGAAACCCCCTTACCAAGGAAAAGACAGCATTCGCAGGAGGAAAGATTGACCAGACTCGAGTGCAATATGTCCAAGATAGGCCAAAATATTAGGGCCACTGTGGCGAATAATCACAAAATTGCCAGGCATAACACCATTATCATCAATGCTATGGTGGAAAAGCTTGAAAAAAATCAAAAGGGCTCGTTGGTCGTGGATTTGGATGCGGACAGAGGTTGCAGTAGATCTGCTGTTGAAGGGATTTCGACTCGCACCCGGGCTAATACGAAGAGGAAGACCCCGATTTCTTCACATACAGTTCAAATCCTCAAGCAGGGGTTACAGGATATGAAGGATGTTGAAAAGGAGGCCGAGGAGTTGATGAACACCTTGGAGTAGTGCGGTGGTGTTTGTTTCTAGTTTTTTGGCGGTCCTTTTTTTGGACCCTGTTGTCTCTTTGTGCTGTCGTTTCCTTTTTGGGACAACTGTCTGTTTGTTTGGACTTGTTTTGCTCTATCTTTTGTTTTTTTAACTTTGTGGTTTCAGGTCCCTGTAAAACCTATTTTTTCCTTTTCAAAAACAATTTTTGTATATCTTATACAAAATCAACTTGTATCATCTATGTTTATTAGAATAAATTATATATTTGAAAACTAGAATCAAAACACTACATTTCATATTAATATGCTTTCTTAAGATTCTATGTGTAAATGCTTCAAATTTTTACTCCAAGTATGTATTTTTTTAATTTTTAAGAAAGACACTTCCACTTTTTATTCAAAAAGTGAACCCAACTTCTTGCACTTACGGGGTCCCTCAAGTGTATCTTACTCAAAATCCTTCTACATATAATTTGAAATAGTAAAATTGCCCCATATTTTCTTACCTAAAATGTCCATAAAATTCTCTAACAAGGTCTCCAAATTTATTGGTCATGTACATTTCCAACCTCAAGGGATATGGAGCCAATAACAATCACAATGGGGCCATTGCATTTATTACACCTATACAAAAAGGGTGTCTTAGTTGGGCTACAAGGGAGGTATCCTTACATTCACAAATGCATTCCTTGAAAGAATTTTTGCATGCCATCTTATAGTTACGAGAAATTTATAGGTGGAATCTATTAATATTGCAAGTTAATCTCACACTTGAGAAGGATGTCAAAACAAGAAGTTTGAGAGGTTTATTAGTCATCTATGAAATATCTAGAAATATTTTCCTAAATCCACTTTGATTAATGATATGGATATAATACTCATGCAAAAAAATCAATACAATTACAAATTTCATGTGGAGAGAATGTTGGCATACCAAGCCGAACTCTTAAAATAAATAAATTTCATTGATGTGATTCCATACACACTTTCAGTCAATGATAATGATGGTGTATCTCTTGTTAATTGCATACTTTGCAAGAAAATCTAGTATCAATTGTGTCTCCTTGTACACATGCATATTTTCTATCTAGACATCAAGATGCATATTTGAGTGTATTTATTAATTAATTACAAATCAAAATATAGTGTGCTTTTTTAATTAATTAATAAAGACAATCAAGTGTGCATCATGATGTCTAGGTAAACATTTCCATACACATGTTTACTGATAAGATAAGCTACATTTATAGGGTGCAGTGCCATTTACACTAGGAGCCCGGAGGGCCAAAAAGGATCAAGAAACAAAAACTACATCAAATAGTCCAGTAGCAGAAACAACAGATAGACACCAAAATATTACAACAACAAACCATCAACAAAAGGAAAACCCACCCCCTAGCAACACACACCCAACCCATTACTTTGCTAAGCCCTCCCACTCCTTAAAGAGGAGATCCATAGCCCCATCAACCACCCATTTGTTGCTAGGTCCTTCCACATTTGTTTTGTCAACCTCCTCACACAACACATCAAACAGAGTAACAATAGACCTGTGGATGACCTAAACCCTCAAACACATTATCCTAGTGAATTTCCTTTCCAGTTTTTCAACTTGAGACAACATATTGTCAAAATCCTCTCTCTTCTCAATTTCCACCTTATTTGCATCCTCATTCCTAGCCAGGTGTTCAGAGGATTCCAGAGCATAATCTTCATAGATCATTTTATTTAGCTTCAAAAAATGGATTGAACCTTCAACATAATCCTCGGTTTCTTCAATGGTATCATGTTTTCTCTCCTCCTTGCCCCCCTCCTACTCAAAATCATTGGAAATATCATCAATAGGGGCCTCCTTTTTGTTCTTGTCCAATCTGTTAGAATGTTTCATGTTGATCTAATCCACCCCTAAGTCCACATTGGAAGCAAAATTAGTGTCCCCATAGGAATCTCTGTCAGCAGAGTCCCCCTCCTCAGTGTCCATGTCTGGCTCCACCACATGGAATGAGGTGCCCTTTTTTCCCTTTTTGTTCAGGTTTGTTCTTGACAACCGGTTTACTATCCTTTTTAGTGGGGGTGTTCTTTAATTCAAAAAGTCTAGTAGCTGCTTTAGACTAAGCTAGAACCACACCCCCTTTTTTCTTCTTAGCCATGTGTTTAGGTTAGGGTCATTGAGGGTTCCACTAGGCACAAGGGGGATTCTTTCTTTTGGGTCCAACTAAGGCCACCAGAGAAGGTTTATTAGGGGAATGGTCAGAGGCTTCCTATTCCTCAATTTTGACAGTTGAAATAGGTTTAGGGGGATAAAGGGCTAGATGAATGTGGTATAGACAAAGAATTAGGCCTTGATGCAGTGGAAAAGGTGGCAATTTGTCACAGTTCTTAGAAGCCAAGTCTAAGGTTTCCCTAACAAAACTTTTAAGAGATGAAAGTAGGAAGAAGGGAAATTATGAGGATTTTGTGTCTAAGATGGTTCAATAAGGGCATATGGTAAAAATAAAACACTTTGAATCTCCTCTCTAGTGTAATGTACTTCATAATGGCTAAAGATACCTGGTTCCAAGGCTTCAATAAAGCCCCTTTCAAACATTGCATGAAACTTTTTGGTTTCTCATTTCCCTAGAAGAATGTATGGAGGCTTTCCAAATCATGCACTTTAGGAAGCTTTTTAAGCTTTTGGCCCATACATGATAGGCTTGTGGCTTTGGCTATGACCTGCTTGTTAATTTCAAAGGAGATTCCACCAACTATGATTCTCCTGTCATTCCATGAGCTCATGAACTATGTTGAGAGCTTCCGATCATGCCCCTAAAGGCATTCCATTAGAGGTGTAATGCCTCCCTCAATGTAGATGTGCAAAATAAGGGAGTCCCTACGAAAATCTTTACAAGAACCAAGCTTAGCTTGAACTCTATCACCACCCATTTTCTCTCCCAAATTGTGGATTTTCAGTCAAAATAATAGAGCAAGAGTTTTTTCAAAATGCCAACGAGAAAAAAACACACCCACATTATCGGCACCACCATACCATAATAGAAAATCTTGCCTAATTTTAAGGCAATCATATTTTCACATGTACTAGTGGTCATTCCCAAAGAGATTAGGGTTGTGAGGCCAAAAAAAATCTTTCTTAAGTACCTCAAAGATAATCCAAGAGCCATCATGATATTTATTGGATCATTATTAGCCAAAAACTTAATGTTAATTTTTTCCTTATGCACATTTCCATAAACGTGGTTCTAAAAATGGTAATTTTGACAAGACGACTCATGAATATTTTGAAATGACCATCTACTCTCCGTAATATTTCTTGACCCCCATCTAAACTTCCACCCGCACCCCTCCACCTCATCATGCACATGCCACATCACCATGAGCCCAAGGGAGTAGTACCAAATTCCTAACTCTCATCCAAACTTCCACCCGCACCCCTCCAACTCATACCAAATTCCTCACTCCCATCCATAGTTCCACCCACAACCCTCCAACTCATCATGAAAAGGCCACATCACCATAAGCCTAAGGTAGTAGTACCAAATATAACTTGTAATAAATGAAATGTTAGATTTCATCATTCACAGTAAAAAAATTTCCGCAAGGATAATTCCTTGTATGTTCATAGGGAGGGCCCCAAATATTCTCAAACATTTGGATAGTTCCCATGAAGATCCCATGTTGGATAAAGAATCTGCCACTTTGTTTTCATCACAAAAAATATGGGTCAACTTCTTTCTTTCGAGTTTGGTAAGCAAGAAGATAATATCTAACAAAATGTCTCTAATACTCCGACATTAGCAATGATTAAGATTGATGTAATCAATCACCTCCTTGGAATATCCTTCAATGTGCAAGTTTTTATGCCAAGAGTGATAGCAATTTCAATTCCCTTGAGCAACACTCTGGCCTTAGCTGTCATGGATGTCTATATTCCAATGCCACCAGCATACCCAGCCACCAAGTTTCCTTGTGGGTCTCTAATAATTCCACCTATGCTTGCCAACCCAAGGTTCCCTTTCATTGCACCATAAAAGTTAAGTTTGTGTCAGCTAGTATCAGGGGGTTTCTAGGTCGTAGTAAGTTTAGCCAGAGCATTATAGTTGTCAAAGGAGTTGATCTCTAATTTCTTGATCCATGATTTGGCCATGTTGATCTCCCACCTAGTAGGAGCTCTATTTGGGGGTTTCTAAACGTATAAGGAGACATTCTTAGTGATGAGTCTGAGACCAATGTTAAATACCTCCTTAGGTATTTTTTCCACATTTCTAAAAATTTGGTTATTTCTTTCTTTCCAAAAACACCAACACAAAATAGGGGGATTTAATGCCAGATTTATTTAGACAAAGGGTGTTGATAGGGGATGACCCAAGTTTCAATAAAACTCTTAAGGTTAGCATTCATGGTCTAGTGAATCCCTAATCTTCCAAATTCCAGCTCCCAAACTTTAGTAGCAAACTATTGAACAAGACAACTGAGAGGGGGGTGAATCAGTTGTCACCAAATTAAAATATTTAACCATATATCATAACTATATCCAAATACTGCATGAAAGATTCATTAATAAATGCAAAATTGAAAGTCATCACATAAACACAGTAACACTAGATTTATGTGGAAAACCCAATGAGGGAAAAAAAATCACACTATAGAGAATATCAAAACCAATTACAAAAGGCTCACTGCCTAAGATGAGGCTTGTTGCCTAAAATAAGGACTCACTGTCCACATGGCTACAACCCGGAGGGCTCATTGCCGTAGAGATACCAAGATGGCTCACTACTAGAATACAAAAGATATGGCTTACTACCAAAAGAGAACTAATGAATTACACCTTTCCTTTTGTTGAATTCAGTTCTATAAAGATAGTACCACCTATCGGAAGTCACTCAATACTCTTGATTTGATCACACTTTTTGTCTTCGCCTGATTCGCTTATTCTAATCTGCTACATCCACACACTTTTCGGTCTCTATGCTATTCTTTCATAACCTCATTTCTCCTCTCTTTTATGGAGAGGTGCATATGTATATATATGTATCTTACACATCAATTAAGTCAACCAAAACATCCATAAAGTATTGCACCCCCTAAGTCGACCAAGATCTTCAAATATCTAAATCATAGTTTGTCACATGGTAGGAACTGAACCTAAATCCAACATATCAGACCATACATAATGGTCATCTTCAATGTGAAATAACTTTTGGTGAATGGGTCATACATGTAGTACTATTTTGACATCAATGACAACCATTTGATGCAACCTTCAACCTCCAACAATCTCCCCCTTTGTCATTGATGGCAACACAAGATGTGAAAATCCAACAACATGTTCAACCTTTGTAAGTCTTTTGATGAGATGAAATGATTTTCATTTTCCACATGCTTCCTCTCTCCCTTTTTCACATGCTCTCTCTCTCCCGCTTTGACATCAATGACAAAAAAAAGTTCTATCTCTCCTTCACTTCAAAATTTCTACAAAAAGGTTATCAAAAAAATGATTCTTTACCTCAATACTTCTTTCCTTAA
Organism: Sequoia sempervirens; assembly: GCA_007258455.2. Classification (NCBI taxonomy): domain Eukaryota; kingdom Viridiplantae; phylum Streptophyta; class Pinopsida; order Cupressales; family Cupressaceae; genus Sequoia; species Sequoia sempervirens. The sequence goes on along the minus strand of VDFB02000002.1, from coordinate 127,713,520 downwards.
AATATTTCCTTGTATTTTTCTTTCACTTCTGGAAGAAATTTCTTCCAAGAATCCATTGCCATCATGATGTATAGAAAAATAATGCTATTCTTTGCTATTGAATCAATTGTTTCCAGAAGAGTATCCAGAATAGCAATATTGTGTGCATTTTTCTCAACATCCACCAAGAAACCATAAAGTTGTTCCAATATTAACTCAATTATCTCTTTGACTTTCCAAAAGGTCTTCACAATACCATCCCTCTGTAGTATGATGACTGCAAGATCAGGTTGTAAGGAATTTATCCTTTTCTTTTGTGTTCCATCTTTGTCATTAATAACATCATATGTTTTTCCAATAGAGTTCAATTCATGCTCAATAGTATCAATTTTGTTCTGTAGTTCCCAATAGCAGTAGGTCATTGGAGACAATACCTATACACACTATTTACACTTTTGATGCTGGTCTTCAGTTCATTTATACTCTCAGTCAACCTCTTTTGTGTATTTCAACACCTTTCTTCTAAAGCCAATTGATTGAATTTTGTCTTTTGTTGTTGTTTCACCAGGTGACTGTTCCCTTAGTTTTTCTTCAATCTATTCAATCAATACTTCCAGTAAAATACTTGTCAATTCGTTTAGATCAATATCATTATGAATTATGTAAATAGTTAGAATGACTGCAATCTCATCCTGTTTATATGATGGTCGATACAACCATATATCTCCAATCTTCTTCATTCCATCAAGTTGCTCAAGAATCTTTAACACCTTTTCTTTAGTAACATATTCTTCATCATCATCTATTGATACTAGATCAACTGCTTCTATAATTTTTTCATCCTTTTCTTCTTCCTTCTACTCTGTCTTCAACTTCTTCATTTTCAAAGGGAGACATGGATTGATTCTTCTTGTTTTCCTCTTTCTAGATGAGAATCCTTCCTCAAACATCATAACCAGACTGGAAACCAAACCAAAATTCCATGTATTTATTTTGATTTCAAAATACTCTTTGCAAAACTTTTCCTTTTCTGCTAGACAGTTCAGATATCGGTAAACTTCCTTCCCAACTGGTATAGCAAACTTCCAGACAACATTTTATTTTAATGGTAATGAATTTAGAAAATACATAATCAAGCATATAACCAAGGTTCCAAAGTGAAAAGGATAGTTTTCATTCTTTTTCATAGTTATATTTTCCATTAATTGATTTCTCAACAACTCACACAAGTCAAAATCCTCCTTTTTCTCAACCATTTGATGTGCAACATAAATAACAATCGCTAAGGTAGAACCTTCCTTATTCTTGAAATAAATCTTATATGAGATTCCATATGCCACATACCTATGGGTTGATTATGGTGTGAATTATAAGTGCCCTTTGATCTCTTGTTACCCCAATTAAGGCTTTGACCTCTTTGTTCTTTATGGATTTCTTGACTGGAACATGTCCATTATTGAGTAATCCTATTATGGCTACAATTGTTTCCTTCGTGATCTCATACGGTTTGTCAAAGATCATTTGATTACCTTGAATTTTGTTTAAAATAACCCAAATAATTTCCACATTCAAAAAGTATGGAAATTCTCTCTAAATGTCTAAACCCTTGTGCCCTAAATTCTTGACCTTTACATTTTCTCAATTGAAAGAGAAATCTTGAGATTTTGAATTTTTTCATGATCAAATTCATCAATTTGTAACTTACAATTTCTACAATTCGTTATTGTACTGACTAAATACTACCATTTCCTTTGACTCCATTGTTTCAACCTTTTTCTCCATACTTTTGCTTGCTATTATCCCTAACACTTTATTTCTCAACTCGTTCACTTCAAAATGAAAATGGCCACTCAATCTTCCTTATTTAACTTATTGATTTTAGGGTTTCATCATAAAGGATGATTTATTGCTTGTGACATCATCATTTGTACTTTGGGAAAGTGCAAAAAGATGGGCCAATTTGTGGCCAATTTTTTTTAAAAATTCTGATAGCTCATAACGCGAGCACATTATAACGTGCTCGCATTATGGCTTGGTGTGCTGAGCATAAGGCTCAGCCACACCAAGCCTATTTCATGCTTGCATTATAACGCGAGCATGGAATAACATGCTCGCATTATGAGCCATTAAAACCAAAAAAAAAGGAAATCAAGCTTATTTTCTTTGTGACTATTTTTTTTGCTCACAACCAAAATCCCTTCTTTTGCGCACTTGCGTTTAGGGAGGAGTGAATCTTGTAATTTTTTCATCCATTTTTTGCTATTTCATCGTCAGGATGCCACCACATTGACAAGGAGGTCAAAGAGGTAAGGATTATTTCTTTTTTGTTGTGAATTTGTTAGTTTTATGCTGTTTTTGGTATTCATTTTTTGAATTTGTAGGAGATGATAATGATCCTGTAAACCCTATTCAAAACCCTCCTAAATATCCTCAACAAGTAGAGAAACAACAACATCAACAAAATCCTCAAAAAGTAGAGCAACAACAACATCAGCGAAATCCTCAACTTCAACAACCACAACAACAATCTCCTCCACCAATCCCTCAACATCCTCTTGACACTCAACAAAATTTAATGAGTGAAATTGAAAAAAATAAAAAACAAATTGAGGAGTCAATCCCAAGGTTGAACAATCCAGTAGGTTCAACCATGGAGAGAAGAACACTTGCAAATTATCTTAAAGAATTGTTAAAAAATGTAGATGCAATCAACAAACAATTAAGTAGTTGGAAAGATAGAAGGTAGGCAACTAGGAATTTTTACTGGGATAAATTATCACATAAAGATGTAAAAGATGAAAAAAATACAAAATTATATTTGTGCTCATTATTCACCGACCCACGCAAAAATAAAAATATTGGCCTCAATGCAAAGAGGTTTCCTATCCATTGGTGCCACCACCAAGGGATTAGGAACCATTTTTGGGATAGGTGGTACATGGTTTTAATTACCAACCATGCAACCATTGCAAAGTACCACAATATTTCCTAAGGAAACTATATTTTGAGTTCATCCTAACAAAATCCTAAATTATTTTGACGAGGGAATTCCAGGGGAGAGGTGGGGGGTCGGCTCAAGATAGACCCAGTGGAGAACTAGATCCTAGGTGACAAGCGAGATGAGCTCTTGCTAGGATGGATCATGAGCATATTGTTATCCCTTCCATCACGAAGGAGAGTGCCGAGGTAGAAAATTTGTAGGCTATCACCTCTTTGACCTAGAGTGTCATCCAGCATGCCAGTCCTATAGTATAGTGCCATCGAGGGGAGTCTTCAAGTGCTAGAATTCCACCCCATTCGTGTTAGGTTTGCAGGGCGACTTGTACATATGACCCCACCGACATTGAGGAGGCTGCTACATAGGATTTTTTTGCTGCTACGGAGATGGCGAGGGTAGTTGATATTTTGAATCAGGCTTATGGAATCAATACTCAGGTAAATGTTAGCATGTTCATTGAATTTAATTTTTGAAATGCAAGATTAACTAATTTATTTTTATGATTGTAATAAAATTTGAGGGTCACAGTGTTGATACTGGATACATCGGCGCTGCACCTACTTATTACTCCACTGCATCTACCATTGAGGTATGTAATTAGTAAAAAAATTATAAATTTATTACATGTTAATAGCATTGTTATATGAATGGTATTCTAATATCTAATTTTAGATGTTGAATAGGCTAATATTGTCCAGGTTTCATGGGAACACATCCGAGTGCCAGTGGAGTTGGAAAAACCTTCATGCAGGTAATAGAATAGAGATTTTAACTAATGAATTTTACTTAATAGATTTGCGTAGCTTATATTCATATCATTGATTGCATTGCATTGCACATCTTTCAAAGTCAAAGCATTACTTCACATTCCATAACTAATAACTAGATGCTGATAGATGACAAAATTTCAACTACAATATAGTCAAATTTAGAAAGTCAACATAAGTAGTGATGCAATTATTTCACATAACATAAGTAATAACTAGGAGCAACTGCCAATTGCATTTTCTTGTCATAGCATTCCATGAGACCACTTTTTATTGAGGGATCTTTTCAAACAGTTCATTGCCTTGTCCATGCTATGTATGCTTGGAAGAAATATATGAAAGAATAATAGTAAGCAATAGCATAGACAAGGAAATGAATTGTTTGAAAAAAATCCTCAAACAAATGTGGTCTCATGGTGATGTCCATTACTATGAGACCCAATTTCTTTGAGGAAATTTTTCAAACAGCTCACCGCCTTTTCTATTCTACCACATTTTTCATACATGTCTATGAAATAATTTTATCAAATAGTTCACTTCCTTGCTACTATGGCTAAAATCCTAAAAAAAGGTGATTTCCAACAAACTATGGGTTCTTGGAAAAAAATCTATCAAAGAATAATAGTAAGCAATATCATAGGCAAAGCAGTTAGTAGTTTGAGAAAATGCCTCAAAGAAAGGTGGTCTCATGGTGATGGAATGCCATTACATCACCATGAGACCACATTTCTTAGAGACATTTTTTCAAACAACTCACCGCCTTTTCTATGCTACCACATTTTCCATACATGTCTACCAAAGCATTTTATCAAACTACTTAAAATTCCTTGCTGCTATGGCTAAAAGCCTAAAAATGGTGTTTTCAAACAAACTATGGATACTTGGAAATAATCTATCAAAGCATAATCGTAAGCAATAGCATAGACAAGGCAATGAGTAGTTTGAAAAAATGCCTCGAAGAAATGTGGTCTCATGGTGATGGAATTCCATTCCATCACCGATTCCATCACTGTGAGACTAGATTTCCTTAAGGCATTTTTCAAACAGCTCACCACCTTTTGTATGCTACCACATTTTCTATACATGTCTACCAAAACATTTAATCAATCTACTCACTTCCTTGTTGTTATGGCTAAAAGCCTAAATTAGGTGCTATCCAACAAACTACAGATGCTACCACATTTTCCATACATGTCTGCCAAAGCATTTTATCAAAGAACGCAACAATAGAATTTATAGAGATAAAGAAGCCTCTATGGATATTGTCTTTGATAAAATTGTTAGATTTTTGAAGGAAAATTTCAATGCCTTGGTCCAGAAGGATAGCATGCCCATGAAGATGGTGCCTTCGTCCTATGACATTACTGTTGCTAAGGATTGGAACATAAGTCTTGAATTTCCTAGCACCGCTATGAAAGCCAATAAGGACAGAGAGGGGGTTTGCTGGTCTTTTCCACCAAACAGTTGGATAAAAGCTAACTTTGATGGTGCGGCTAAAGGTAATCTGGGGGCGACAGGCTATGGTGGAGTCATATGGGATTCCTTTGGCAATTTCATTGGTGCGACCTCTCCTCTTGGTTCCCAAACTAATCATCTGGCAGAGGCTGCTGGAGCTTTTCACATCATAAATTTAGCCCAAAGTCTTAACATTAAAAATCTGTGGCTTGAAGGAGATTCCAAAAACATAATTGACTGCCTTTGTGGTAAGTCTCCCCCCTCGTGGACCATTAAATTGTGGGTTGAGGATGCCATTTTGACTTTGGTGAAATTTGATAAAGTTAAAATTTCACATGCTTATAGAGAAGCCAATGTTGTTGCGGATTTTTTCGCTAATGAAGGAGTTAGGAGTAAAGATGTGCACACCTGGCTTAATATTAGTGATCTAAACTCTAATGTCTGTACCCTATTAAATTATTATAAATCACATGGAAAAGCGACGTGTTATCCCTTTAATGTGGACAGGTTGGATCTATCACATCACAATCATTAGATTGCATGGGACTGAGCTCAGTGGCTTAATCTACAAGAAAGCTCTGTACGCTTTGTGGGTTAGATCTGGCGGGGCCAATTTTAGTAAAAATCTCATTTGGGTCCACCCCACTGTGTCAGTTGAAATGGGTGAAGACAGAAAGCGAATTGAGCTGGACAGCTATGAAACACACATGAAAAATGCCAAGGCTTGGAATAAGGTTAAAAGTGGAGGGTTGCTTCCTTTCCTGGAGAAACTCCATGGCGCTAACCAGGAGGATACGAACCTCTTTGTCAAAAACTGGAATAATGGGAATTTGACCCTGTTTGGTAGGAATGTGGAGTTCAACAAAAGTTTAATCGCTGAGGTTACAGGCTTATCCACTGAAGGGAAGAAGTTCTTCAGGGACAAGGATTTTTCTAATGAAGTCGTGATCAGATTTCCTAAGAAGGACAAAGAAAGGCTAAGTCTTGTTAAAATTGCTAACAGCTACTTCGATGCAGACACCATAAACGCCATTTGGAGAAAGGTTCTATGGGTCATCATGGAGTACATTACGGTGGATGGGCGTTTCACCAGAGTTTATGGCTACCAGTTTTCTCTTCTCAACCACTTCCGCCACAAGGTTAGGGTCTCTCTCCCCTATTATCTTTTCTATTCCTTGAAGAAAAGCTTGGAGGATAATAAGAAAAACCCTAAAAGATTCCCCATCCTGCACACTGGGTTAATAAGGTTGATTGTTGAACATGTCCAAAATTTTCCTGCCCCCGCTATTCTAGAAACTATCCCTGATTCTGAGAGTGATGACACTGAGCCCAGTGGCTCAGAGTATCTACCTAATTCTAGTCTGGCTAGAAATTTCCTTAGCTCGCTCGCTGACCCTTCTAGGAACAAAAACCCTACTCCCATTTTTGGTAAAGCCCGTACTGAGCTTGAGCCTGTTAGCCCATCCCTTAAGAATAGTTCTTTTGATAAGAAACCCCAGGCCAAATGCCTTCTTTCCTACTCTGAAGACTCCTCTAATTTGGAGGAGTCTGATGCCAACAAAAATGAGACTTGTGCTGAACCGCTGCCAGATAAACTTGCTAAAGACGACTCCCCTTTTATTCCTAACCCTAAGAAAACTCGCCCTAATTTTGGTAAGGAGCCCTCTCTGGATGTTCTGAACCTTGCCAAAACCAATTCTGAGTCCCACTTTAAACTCTTGGAATGGAATTTCATTGAAATTAATGAGTTGAAAATAAAAAATTGGGCTCTTCTAAGCAAGATTGAAGAGCTGGGTGCTAAGATTGCAGAGATTGAGAAGAAAGATGTGGATAGTGGGGTTCAAGGTCACAACAACATAAATATTGACTCTAAGGTTGAGAATATAAGGAATACCATTAAAACTGTTGCTGAGTAAAACAACTGAATGGCAAGACACAATGCCATTATCATTAATGCGATGACAGAAAAGTTAGATAAATCCCAACAGGGGTCTTTGGTGGTGGATCTAGAGGAAACAAAGGACAAAAGCCAGGAAACGGATGTGGGCATCTCCAAAAGAACCAAAGCCAATTTGAAGTGCAAGGTCCCCCCTACTTCGAAGATGATTCAAATTTTTAAAAAGGGAGTCAATGATATGCAGAATTTGGAGGCAGAAAAAGAGTCTGTCCTCAAGACTCTGAGTTAATGGCTGGGGTTTTTGTGTTTTCTATGCTGTTCTTTTTGGTTTGTCTTTCCTGGTCTGTTTTGTGTAGTTGCTGCTGATCTTTTTTCAGGCAGCTGGTCTTTTTGGTGGGACTTCTGTGTCCTCTCTTCTTTTTTGTAAACGTTGTGGTTTCGGGTCCCTGTAAAACCCATTTTACCCTTTTATCAAAAACAAACTATGGATGCCATGACACATTTGTTTGTAATGGCATTCCATCAGGTGCCATGAGACCCCATTTCTTTGAGGAATTTTTTCAAATAGTTCATTGCCTTCTCTATGCTACCACAGTTATCATACATGTCTACCAAATCATTTTATCAAATGGTTCATCGCCTTGCTCCTATGGATAAAAGCATAAAAAATAGGTGCTTTTGAACAAGCTATAGATAGGGGAAATAGTAATCATGATAGTCAGAAATATATAGTTTAATAAGTGCTCAAAATTTTGTTCATTATCTCATACATTATAAGCCATGACGTGCATCACTATTGCAGTTTTCATGATTGAATAATTTGTTGTTTTATTTTCAAATGTTGGAAGTGGACACACCTCCAAATGTTCATAGGGCAATGGAGATTGGTGTTTTATCTAATATGGACTCCTCGATGCCCCTCACAGAGGTATGAGGTAGATTACTAAATTTCAATTTACATTCATTGTTATAGCTGTTAGTTAGTGAAAAATAAAACCATTATTGATTCATATTTTAATTTCTCTTTGGATGGTTTCTACAGGGTTTCAACACACCACAACATGGGCATGCAGATATTTCCCTTGAGGAGAGAGATCATCTATTGGTGGTAAGTGATTATTTTGTTAAATATATCATTTTTTATATTGTAATTTCTATATATTAATGTCTTTAGTTCTTATTGTAACAGATAAAGCTTGACCAAGAACTAAACCCTAGGAGGAGCACTAGGAGCACTCCTCGGCCTCAAAATAAATGAGTGATAGACCTATCACCATCTGACTGAAAAACAAAGGAAAATAATTTATTTTGAGAGGATGCAGAGCAATGACTTTTGATTCTAGAGCCCTTTGTTGTATGCCTATATGTCATTTTTGTACATATTTTGTATTGGATATATTTGACATTGTATGCCTATATGGCATTCTTGTAAGTTTGTATAGCTATATATATTATACTTATATCGACATATATTGGTGTATGCCTACATGGCTATTTGGTTAATATAAATCTTTTTTATTGATGGTGTCCATATTTGCATTATAAATCCATGGTTCAATAGATATGAGTTACATGTATTCAAGTGTATACTTTACAACTTATGTGTATACTTTATGACTTATATGTATTCCAATGTATACTTTGCGACTTACGTGTTTTCATGCATATACCTTGTATTTATGCATATAATTTGTATTAATTTGTGTATACTATGTATTCGTGTGTATACTTCAAGGCTTACATATTTTTGAGTACTTGTGCTTCCCTTATTCACATGTATGCTTGACTTATTCACATGTATACTTATTAATTGGTTAGCCCTAGCATTGATCATTGTTGTCCTTCATGGTTTGTCTTGAATATTTATTGATTGATGCTAAACAACTTCAATATTTCTAGGATACTAGAAGAGTTACAAAATACAAAATTGCACAAATTGAAAAGAAAAGATTAACTATAAATAAATGCACTGATTATTAACTTGATAATTGATTAAGAATGAGTATAATATATATCAAGAGATGAGCCTTCTAGAATGGCAACTACCAACTAGAAATTCCCAATACTTTGAAAGCAATAATCCACTCAAAATTGCAATGGGAGAGAAGGATTATTTAAGATCCTTGAGCAATGTATTTCTTAATGCTCCCTTGTTCTTGCATATCTCAATTCATTTTAATCCTTGAAAGAGTTCCATCAAATGTTTTATCTAAAAGCAAAAAACACATTTTCAATTGGCATTCCATGAGATGTTTCATAAAAAGATTCTAGTATATTTAATCTTTTGATTGGGACAACTCAATTAAGAAAATGATACATAATCTTCACAACACTTGCAAAACATAATATTCATAGTAGATGATGAGTAGTTAACTTCTTGACACATTATCATATAAAAAATTATCTTGAATAGTCTTTAAACATTTTCATAGCATAATCCTCATAGTATAGAATAAATTGTTATGTTCTTGATCTATCACCATATAAACACATCGAAAGATGTATATGTCAACTTTTTGCAATATTATTTCTTGTATAGGAAATGGACTTGGGAGAAAAAATTATAATTTATAATATGTAAATAAGAAATGAACTCAAGGGTGAAAAATGTATGTATCACACCAAATAAAAAATGTATGTGAGAGCATCACTTGTTTTTCTTAGACTCCAATTTTCAAACATAGCAAATCATTTCAAATGAAAATGACAAAATGCTTCACAACCAAAGTTGTTAATTCAGGAAAAATAAATTGTTTCCAAGTTCCACCATTGTACACATTTACAATTGGTTGTATATTGTTATAAGGGAAAGGAGGATAATTAAAAAATTTCTTGCACTTGCTAGACTTGAGGATGATCATATGATTTTTGTGTGGAAAACTCAGACTTCTCAACCATCGTTTGAATGTTTCTCTTTTCGATTGTTTTGCATGCCATCATAAGGGATTGAGCTGGTTGAACGTAGCTTGAGGTGATTCGACATGTTTGGGTGAAAAAGTGGACCATTTCTAGCATAAATGTACCTATCAAGAAGCTTTGGAATAGTTTGTTTTGTCACACGAGTTGTAGAATGAAAGTTGCACCGCTTTGCAACTTTACACTACTTGTATTTGACACTTTTTCCATCAAGTGAAAACTGAACACAACAAGAAGACTCCGAGATAACAAAAATTGAGAGAGGTTATTGTAGAGGACCCCAAAACGATCTCGTAGGCTTGGATATAGAGTTCATAAGAATCACAATTTTTGAGTAATTGTTGCAAGTATGAGCTAGTTTGGTGGTATCATTAATGTTGTCATTGATGTCAACACAATTTAGTATGTTGCAGATTGTACATTTATGGTTGAGATGTTGTTGAGATGTTTTGAGTTCATGGAGCTATCTTTATGAAATTGCAAATTTACTGAGTTGGTGTGTTTCCAAGTGCTTTTGAGAAAATTAATAAAGAAGATAAGTCAGAATGTTGAGTGTGTTCAGAATGTGCTCTAGTATGTGCTCTGTATTGCTCCTGTTTTGATCCTATGCTTATGCAGATCTAAAGTTTTGGTAATGATGGTATAGTGGTGATGTCTCCTAAGTTTTAGCTTCTGGTGTGATGGTACATAAAATTTATGTTCACCGGTATGTGAACTATTTTGACAGAATTGGTCTTTCGTGGACTGGGAGAAATGTTTCTACTCTACAGTCCTTTGCTATTTTGTTTCGTTTCTTGCAGATTTGAGATATGTCTTGTGAAGGTGTTCTCTAGGTTTTGGCAAGAATTTTGAGGTTTGGTGATCTGAAAGTTATGTTTCAGTGTTGTGTGTGTTTGCACAGTCTAGATGGATTGGTGGAAGGTGTTTAGTGTTTCAAGAGTATTGCCTTGCTGCAAATGTATTTCTAGGAAGAATCTGAGATGTATTCTCGTGCATAATGAAGTGTGTTGTGGCATTTGTGTGTCATTTTCTTGTTAGGAAACGTGTACATCAATGTTCATTTGTGTTTTCATTAGGTTTGGCTAACCTGGTGTTTACACTTCATTCGAAGAATAAAATTTAATTAAGGAAGTGTGTGATTGATCCAAGACATTTTTTTTTTGGTCTTGGTTAAGTGTTTTTGGTCCACTCTCATTCCTTTCCACCATGGGAATGTTGAGTTGCCGACCTAATTTGGATTTATGAAATAATTTTTTTTGTGGCCGACCTTGGAGAAAGGTTCTAAGGTTGAAGATGGTATTTAAATGCAAGTTAGATTGTGAATAATTGTATGAAAGTGTGATGCAAAGTGACGAAGTGAGCCACAAATCATAAGAGAAAAAGTGTGTGAAAGTGTGTTGAGGTAGCAATTCTTCATTGTGTTGGCTTCCTGAAGGTAGTGAGCTGAAGGTTTCTACAATTCTTTATTCAAGGTTGTGGATGTGTGTTAATTGTTGTGGTGGATCTTTGTTCTCTTTTGTATCTGTAGGTAGTGAGCCTCCCTGTTGGATAGTGAGTCTTTTCTATAGGCAGTGAGCCTTTGTATTCAATTAGTGAGTCCTCTTCTAGGTAGTGAGCCCTTCACAGTGAGCCTTTGTATTCAGTTTTATAATCTTTTATATTGTGAGTTAACCCTCACCGTGGTTTTTTCCTCATTGAGTTTTCCACGTAAGAATATGGTGTTCATTGTGTTGATTTACTTTCTATTATTTGTGTTTCATGCTCATACTTAATAACATAATAGTTTGGTTGTGGAATTGATAAGTGTTAAAAAAAATTTAAGTTTGGAATTTTGTGACAACTAATTCATCCCCCCCTCTCAATTGTTGTACACCGGTCTAACAATAATAGCCCATCAAAGATTGCAACCATTTTTCACCCTTTGTTAGACCCTTAGATGGATGAGCCAGGACGGCTAAAGTGATTCAACATGTTTGGATAGCTAAAGATGACTATACCTAGTGTCAACATACCCCCTCATGCATTGAATAGTTAGTTTGGACACATGAGTGCTTGCATTTGACACTTTTTCCATCAAGTAAAAATTGGACACCACAGGAAAATGACTCTGAGATAACAAAAAATGAGAGAGTTTATTGTAGAGGTTCCCAACGTGGTTATTGATTTGATTTGATTTGATCTTAATATAGACTAATTTCAGTAAGAAAGTAGACACCCTTGACTTTTTGTGCTGTTGATTTTTATATAGTTCAATTCTCATATCTCATAGATTATTTGATCTCGCAAACGTCTTTCATTTGATTTGTTATTGATATAGACTGTTTTCCATAAGAAAACAAACACCCTTGACTTTTGTGCCAATGTCAGTGTTGTTGTCATCACTACTTCTATTAGGATATGCTCAAGGCATCTTGAAATGCCCTTTCGATTGAAGCAAAGGTCAAACTAGACATTGTATAAGAGCATATTAAGAAAGAACATTTGATGAAGGGTTGGTAAATTGCTCCCTCTGTACAGAGGAAGCACCACTGCCTAAATTGCTTCCCCTATATTTAGGAAGAGGCACTAAAGATTAGAACAAGGGTAAATGCATATTATCCAATGAAAGACAATATGGGTTTAGTAGCAAGCTCAAGCCTTCATGTTTCCAAGTATACTTGTGAGGTCAGGTACAGTGAGATTTTCTTCTTTCCCAATGATTTATGCACAAAGTTTAAGGCTCTTCTAAGGCATAATTTCATATTCATATTTCATATTGTAAGAATCTCTCCAACAAAGACTTTTATTTGTATTGCAGGGAGAAATTTAACAAGCCTTTCAAATGTGAATAGTTTGCACCTGTTTATTTTCATCGCTCCAAATTAGTCCATATTGTGGTTTTTTTCCATGGAGAAATGAAGGTGGGTAATAATACTACTTATATATAGATTGAGGAAGGTATGCAAGGGCCATATGTCTGAACATTTGTTGCAATTTGCAGTTTATAGTAGAATTTATATGTTTAATAGTCTTTGGGCATTGTATGTGCAGATTGCAGAGTGGAGGTTCCTTAACAAAGAGGGTTCTTGTTGTTAAACTTTGAGAATTCTTTGCTAGGAAATTTGGTACACTTTTTCTTGAAATATGTTGTAGTTGGGAGCGGATCTTTGAGTTTCAGTTGTTTTAGATCCTCCAATTTAGGTGGTGAGTGGATGACTAAATGTTCACTTTAGTGAATGTCCAATGACCAAGATGATGCTTATCCACAAAAATGGATTGATATGGCCATGCCATTCTCAACCTCCCTTAATAATATGGATAAGCATTCATTTCACTTTTCTTTTCTCCTGTAAAATGTGTTGTTTATATCTACGTCTGTAGATATATGTTTATTTAATAGTGTAAATAATTAAAGAAAAAAATGAATGTTAATTGATTGAGGAAGGAATAGTATGCCATAAATTTTCAACAATAATATTTGCAAAAGAAGATAAATATGTATATTTTTTTTAATTGAGGAGATAAATGATGTACAGGCATTTTAGGGGTTGTGCAATCTTTTTATACGTATTACAATGGCATCCACTAAAAAAGTTCTAACTACTGCAACCATATATGAGCTAGTTGTGAAAGATTTTGATCCTAATGATATGGCTAAAACTCTAATTGGAACCTTTGGTATGGATCAACATGAAGCTAGCAACACCTAGAGATGTTGCTAGGAGTAATATTGTTTTTGTGGTAATTTTCTACTTGGTGTGATGGAAAAATCAAAGAATGTCTATTTTATATTGGATTAGTAGTCTTCCATAACTTTAGTTTATATTTGATACTATATTGATAGAGTGATAGCTCATCATATTGTAATATCTTTTTTGTTAATGATTTCTAATATATAAAAAACATCCAATTTAAAATAAAGCTAGTTTAGTAATTTTAGATATAAGTTGTATGGGACTAAAAATTATCTCATAATCCCTATAAAAAAAGAGTCTTGAGAGTGACTTGCAACTCAATATCATAGTCAAACGCTAAATTAATAAGTCTAAGAAATTCTAAAAAAACATTACTTGTTATTTTAGGGCCTTAAATTGTTGAATTTGGACTTGGCAGTAATGTTAAAATTGATTGTAATTAGTAGGGTTGGTAATGATGACATGGATCTCTTTGAGATCTTTAATTTGAAAAAGATGTGCTCAAATAGATTCTTGGATCAATATTTGTGATCTCCACAAGTTTTAGCTCCTATATCTGAATACATGATACACAAAAACCTCACTACACCCACAAAAACCCTATTGTACATCCATGTCCAATAAAAAATTAAACATAGAAAACCAACACTCAAAAATTATAATACCAACACAACCACTAACACATAACACTAATACTCTATATATCATAACATATTGAAGTATAAACCCTATTTAATTTCCTTTTTAGTTAAAACCACAATGGCATGTGCTTGATGAGTAGGATTCACTAGTTTCCATGTTCTCTTTAATTATATTTACTCTAGACATAAATAGAGGATTGCCATCATTGGACTTAATACTTCATGTAAGTTCCATATGACACTTGACATAATGTGTATATTTTCATAGAACACGAGCGTTTTATGATTACTCACTATCTTTAAATTATTATTATAAAAATAATATAAGCCATGCATAACCTAGTATATATCATGACTATAGTTGTTCAATATAGACACCTCCATCATTAGGCCCTCTATCTTATTTTCTATAGGAGCCATAAATTCTTTATCCTTCACATATCTCTCACCAGTTTCACTTTGACTCTCAACTCTAGACCCTACTCCTATCACCACCATTAATATTATATCAATTTTTTATAATAAAGTTAAATATAGAAGTCACACCCTAATTTCCTGATTTGGGACTCCCTATGCTAGTTTCACCATGAGTATATATGATGAACCATCTCCTTTAGTCTAGGTAACCTCTTACAACAGGCTCTTCTTTGACTAGAATTTATTTTACACTTACTAGAGATTCATCTAACTTATGATGAAAATTTGAGTGAAGACACTAGTTGGAAATAACCCCCTTTCAATGGGGATCCCTTCTAATTTATGTTTTCTTCTTGTGATCCATACAAAAAATTACCAAAGAACACAACACACCCAATACAATGAAATGAGCCAAAAATTATAGCCTCTATCCTTCAATAGCCCTATTTAATGATCATTCATACATGTCAAGATTAATAAGCTAAAGCTTTAAATAAATAACATAGCAATAATTTCCTTCCTAATGAGTGAGATAAACATACAATAAGTTTCCACACAAATAAATAGAATCTTATTACTAAATAAATAGATATTCATTTTGTTTCCTTTGAATGCTCATAAGAAACATTAGAAACATGCCTCCACTAAAGAATGCATACCTTGCTCATATCACCAATTTGTATTTTGAAACTCACAAAATGTGACATTATAATGAAAAAGAAATTAAATGCGATATACTATCCTTTTGATAGCCCTTAAAAAAATATTCTTGCACAAATCATATGCCATAAATATTATATAGGATGGTGTACATGCACTCCAAGCTTGATGAAGCAACACATTTCACATTTGAAAATTTGTTGAACTAGAAGAAAATAAATACTTACAAAAGTGTTAGGTTTTAGAAAGTGGAGTGGAAAATACATTAGCAATTTAAACCATTGATAAGAACCATGTGATTATCATGTTAATATCTTGCTAGAGGCATGAGATAATAATAAACTTTTGCATATTTTTTTGGTTAAAAAATAAATTGATAATGATATATTAGGGGGTATGTGTAGGATCATGATGGGCCAAAAAGTGGCGATATGATGGGTATGTGTAGGGTATATGGTTGACGAATTTTTACCCAAAATTGATGAAATGAAAAGGTTTTAAAGTAGATTCTTAGCTTTCCACCAATATAAATTATGCTATACTTTGAATTTAATAAGTAATTATTATTCATTTTCTATTTGAATTACTTACTCAGCCAAGATTGGCATGGTGTGATGGTTTATAGGTGGCATTGTTGTTCTTGCCACCAAGGTTCAAACCCCATTGGGGTGGTATTGTTGAATGGTTGTATCCTGGTTCATAGCTCAGTCAAAAGTGTTTACCCCTTGAATAAAAAATATTTGAATTATGACTAAAGTCCCGATTGATAGGTTGATTGAAAACATCTATAGCTTTCAAACGGTATCATAGTTTTTGAATCAAATATGGCCACATTCTATGCTTTGCATATAGGATTAAAAAAATAAAAATGAATTTAATGAAGTTTTGACCAAGTTAAGGTGGTTAGACATATGAGTTTTTATATTTTTAAAAGTTGTAATAAAAATTCATAATTAATTATTTACTTGGAAAAAAATTAAAAAAAATATGTGTCACATCCATTACGAGTTCTCTACTTATATCTAAAATATTATAAAAAAATATTATCATTTTATTGTGGTTAGGTGGTTTTATGCATTACCTACTTCTTATTTTTCCCAAATTTAAGTACCATTGATTGAAATTTCAAATTTTCATCAAATATATTTTTATTTTTAAATAAACCTAGTAATTTAGAAACTACATTCAATTTGCTGCAGATTTTATTTTTATATATTTTTGAAATAATATAGATAACTTATTCAAATTTTTATGTCAAGTTACCTAACTCTAATTTTTCTAAATTTTTTGCCACTTAAGGGCCCGTTTTTTCCATTATGATCCTACACATACCCTAGGATTGTTGGAGTAATCAGGATAATCATTTGATAAGTAATTATTCTTTAATTAATTATTAAGTTCCTTATTACTTTAGTTCACTTAAGCTAAACTTAAGAGTGTTTTTTTATTATTAGATTGAATTAAATATAGGACAAGTTGTCTCATTTCATGAGATTAGAACACTTATCACTATCTTGTCAAATCCTCATCTAGGGTTTGCTTTTGCATGCTTTTATAAAGCTTGCACATTCATTGTAATAACCAATTCAGAACCATTCAGGTCAGTACATTGCATGTATCAATGCTCTTCTGGATTCAATCTTTTCTCTCTTGGTTGCATAACAAATGAGTTCCTTTGATCTTTCTTGTGTGATAGGATAATTTCTTATAGCCGATTTTTGGGTGCTATGGAGTTCAATCATCAACTCTAACATGGTATTAGAGCTCCAAATTTTTAGCCTCCTATCCATATTTTGAGAGATCTTATCTTAAGAAAAATCTTCTAGTTTTTAATCTGTTTTACCAAAAAAAAAAATTTAAAAAATCATCAATTTTGCTTTTTGTTTTTATAAAAAATTGAATAAAAGAAAACCAAAAATAAAAATAAAAAAAAATAAATCTGCCACCCACTAGCCAACAACCAAGGTTTTTTTTCCTTTTTTGACCTATTTTCATAAATTGGCCGTAGCTTTTGCATACAATGTCAAAATTGGGAAAACGAGATATCATCAAAAAGCTGGTTTTGAGTAATTTCTAGTGGTGTAGGTCTCATTATCAGATTTTTATTCTGGTTCATGTTTTTCTCAGTCAAAGTTAGATCTTCATTTTGTGCTTCTAAGCTCACAACTTTGTGCCTGCATCTTCGATTTTCACAATTCAAGTGACATTGGAACTTAGGTATTTCAAAGCTCTTTAGATCTATTTATGCATTTTTCCAAAATCTACCCTAGGTACATTTTATTCAATATTTTGTGTTTTTACATTTTGCTTAATTACTTGGACATCTTGGCACTTGGAAAGGATTTGTTTGCATAGGATGACATCATTTGATTTTCTTTACCAGTATTGAGGGGTTTAGTCTTTGATTTTTTCATTTGAGTGAGTATCATGGGTTTTTTGTTCATCCTTTTGTGATCAACTTGGACAAGGATAATTATGAGTCTTGGAAAAATGACATCTTGACACATCTCAAGTAGCTTGATATTTTTCCTTATTTGTATGGACTCATACCTACACCAGACACATTAGGGAGTTTATCAACATGGGGCATCATCAAAGATCATATTGTAGGGGTTACATGTTCTAATGTTGATCTTGACTCTATGTGTTGTATCAAAACATTGAATGTCCATACCTAGAATATCCTATTGCAGATTATCTCATCCCTCTTGCAAATACAGATTCCATACTATTTGATGATGATACTTTAGAGGAGCTTGAGTATATCATAGGTCTTGCATGTTCTAATGGTTCAAAGACTTGTCTTCATGTTCCCACTCTTCAGATTGAGACTACATCATCATCTCCTATTGTTCCTGATCAGTTTGACATCCCCACATCTTTGGCTCCTATTGGTTTAGTGTAGCAGGACATCCATCTTCTTCTAGACATAGCTACTTGGGATTCATATCTCATAGGCATATCATCCTTGTTTGTGGAGTCCTATATTGCAGATTTGGAGGATTACTTTGAGGACATTCATCTCCTCTTTGTTGACAGCCACATCAATATTGTTGGCCCACCATCTTCATCGCCTTTGTAGCTTGTTCTCCATCAGTCTTCACATGATCTTGGATCAACATCATTGATTTATGACATGTAGACACGTGGGATCTTTTCAAAGGAATGCATCATTTGGATTTGGATTCCTGATTCACCCATTCTTTTGGATTAGCTTCTCCAATCACCAATGGATCCGTTTCTTCCTAAGGGGAGAAATGTTATTTGCAGGAAGTGGATTATATTATGTCTTCAGGCTTTCATCATTGGAAGGAGAGATATTTCTTTATGGGGGGATTCATATCCTCATTTTCTCTCTCCTATTAGGGGGACATGTATTGTACTTGTATGAAAGAAGCAGTTCTTGGGGGGTCACATTGAGTCCTCCTTCGATCCTTCTTTCACTAGTGCAATCATTTCTTTTTCTCTCTTTTGGAGAGGAGTTTTTCCCATGTGGTTTTCTCCTTTTCTCCAGTTATGAGAGTTTCATTTATTTGTATATGGGTAGCTCATCAGGACTTGTATCCAAGACCCATCCATGTACTTATCATTTCATTCTATATCATGGTTTTATAGCTTCTTCCTAAGTTGATCTTAAGGGGGAGGTGTTGGATTAATCGGGATAATCACTTGATAATTAATTATTCTTTAATTAATTATTAAGTTCCTTATTACTTTAGTTCACTTAAGCTAAACTTAGGAGTGTTTTTTATTATTATTTTGAATTAAATATAAGACAAGTTGTCTCATTGCATGAGATTAGAACACTTGTCACTGTCTTGTCAAATCCTCATCTAGGATTTCCTTTTGCATAATTTTATAAAGCTTGCACATTCATTGTAATAACCAATTGAGAACCATTCAAGTTACTACATTGTACATATCAGTTCTCTTCCATATTCAATATTTTTTCTCTTGGTTGTTGATGCCAAAAATTGGCAAGGTAACAACCTTTATGGAAAACTTAGTTAATGGGGAGACCAATTATGCTAAACTGAGTGACCTCCAGGTTTTTAAAGAAGTTGACTTCTTTTGTAATTGGGGTTTTGGAATGGGAAAAGGAAGTAGATATAAAAACTAAAGGTCTAACTAAGGAGATGCGCCAAGGAATAGATATAGACATACACTGGGCACTATGTGTGCTCACTATGTAACCTTGCATTTAGTCCCTTGAGTCTAGAGTTTCACTTGACTGTTGTCATTGTTGTGAACCTGAGTTTCTTCTGTTAGCCGGTGTCGGGTCGATGGTGCAGGAAACTGATGGGAAAGGATAGGACCCTCGGTGTAGTGCGCAATGCACCGATATCCTCCCTGTCAGGGATACACTATGGACCCTTGTATCGTTATGTGTGTGAATATGTCAAGTGTGTGTGGAATTTTCCATTTTGTTGTCCTTGAGTGACGAATTATGTTTTATTGAATTTGTGAAGGTGGAATTTTTTTCCCTTTTTATTGAAATTGTTGTGAGATTTGGTGTTGAATGATGGTTAAAGTGGAGTTATTTGTGTGAAAATGATGAGTTTTAATGAAGATGTGAGGTTGTGTGGATATTTATGCTATGTTTTTTTAGTAAAATATAGTATCTTGAGGTTAAGATGTAGCTTGAATTATTAGTACTAGAATGTGCGATGTTTTATTGTAGCTTTTGATTTATAGGAAGTTGGCTTCAAAAACGTAGTGATGAAGGTAATGTAATTGTAATATGTAGGTATAGATACTAATAATGTCAAGTAGTAATTCATTTCGATACAGTAGATGAATTAGATTTATGGTTAGCATCCTTATGCAAATATTGCCTAACTAATAAGAAGCAAATTGTTTACGAGTTACTAGAATTGCTTTGAGTACTATGTGTGGTTTGGTGGGAGGAACAATGTGGTATCACTCGCTCGCAAGTGCCCTACTACACTGGGAGTTCCTCTCACGGTGTGTTTGTGATATATATATTGTGCATCACTTTTGTTTGTATGCAGAATTGTAGGAATTAAGCCTCGATTCCACCTGCATTGTCAGGATAGGGCGAGCATCATATACACCTAATGGGCTTGACGTTGAACATAGGAGCTGACAAGAAATTTTCCCCGAATTAGTTTTTCCACCCCATCCTTGTGGTTGGAAAATCAGTCTAGTTACAACCTCTTCACCACGTATGTTTTGGTATCATTTCCTTATTATTGGTTTGTTTAATTTTTGTTCCTTACTTGACGATGTTTAGTTGATGTTTTAATTATGGTGTTGATGTGCTTATGATCGTTGATATTGTTGTGTTACCATGTTTATGCTTGAGCTCGACTTTCGGGAGTAAGTCGAAGCAAAGGGGGGGAGGATGTAATGCCCTCCATATTTCACCCTACTGGTGTTGGTCGGGTGGTCCATCAGTATTGTTACGACTTCTTTTATGGTCAGGTATTTAGCTCATTTTATTTAAACCTGGTTATTAGTACTTTGATTAATCATTATGTCAAAATAAGATTATTAAGGTTAAAATCCTTTAGATAATTGAATTAGATGCTAACGATATTAAAGAATGAATAAAATAATTATTTACAAATTGTTAATTTGGAATACGATTAAATACATTTATATGCATGAGTGCTAGTTTGTAACAACTTTGCATGGAAGGGATGACTTTAATTGTTTACCAAATATAGTTGTGCATGTACCGGTTTTGGAAAATATAACGGAATGATTTTGACGATTCTTTGTAACTGAAACCTAACACTATATTTATGAAGGCATCCTCTAATAGTGGGCAAAAAACCATTATGAGGGGGTTATGCATTATGGCAAGGGAGGTTATCACATACTCGGCCAGGGGATTTGGGGAACCACGAGAACACTTTGTTGGAGTTTTCTAAAAAGAATCTGGTCTGGGACTTTTATCAGAAAGAGAGTGGAGTATTGGTCCTTCATGGAAAGTTTTAAAGAATTGCATGAGAGAAGGGAAGGGAGCTTTTGGGGAATTCTGGAAGGGGGGATTCTAGATCTTGGAGGTTGCGATTGGTGAGCTCTGCTTCAAACCCCACTCCGGCAAGCTCAGGAAAGCTAGGTGCCTTATTTATCTTTATTTTAAATCTAAAGAAATGGAAATGGAACATTCTTTATCTGCAATTGACAGAGTACATGATGTGTTTTCATCATTTTCATTGTTAGTGGTTGATATTTGAGTGATTTCTCTATGAGTTGTTTTCCAGCGCCCTCTTCTTATTGTCAAATAATACAATCAGTGATAACGATGTACATAGTTTTATGAGTAATTAGTGTCAATGGTATTCAATTAACTTATATCCTGTGCAAGTTAGTGAACCTTATTCTGCATGGAATTTTAATATTGTTCCCAATAAGTTTTTCCAACTGTGCATTCGAATAGGCTCTCTGTATCGGTTAAGGTATTCTTGATGAGTATGTTCTAATAGCTCAGTACATTTAGGAACGTTACCCATCACCAGATCAGTCACACGACACAACATATAAAGCCCCTCTGTTGTGAGGTTACTAGTGGAGAATGTGTTTTCCTTGTTTCCCCACATTGTTATGAACGTTTCCCACTATCGGGTTTCTACACTATCGAATTTGTCAACCAATATAACCAGCTTGTATGTGCTTCCACATTTTGCAAGCATGATATGTGTATGTGCACTTATGATTTTAATTCAAGAACCTTCAAACTAAAGAGCTGCATAGAATTTGAAGGAGAGATTTACAACAACAACACGTGAACATAGAAGACTGTAGGGGTAAAATTAGCCTTCCTGTTCCGTTGGCAACCTGACACATCTACTGTACTTGAAAATAGAATGTTGCGAAGGTTTAAATAACCTGTTTGATTCTACTAACAATCTATCGCAATTCCAACACTTGAAAATAATGATAATAATGCAAGTAGATGGCGATATTTCCAAATTCCAATATTCATTTTCTAATATATATACTTGGCAACCTATCACAGTTACAACATTTAGAGTTGAGGTATTGTACATAATTAAATAGCTTCCCTGAAACCTTTGGTAACTTATCACAACTACAACTTTTAAACTGCAAAGGTGAAGTAAATTAAATAATCTCTCTGATTTCATTGTCAACCTATCTAAGCTGCGGCACTTGAACATAATAGGAAGTTTAAAGGTTTATATAATCTCTCTGATTTCATTGTCAACCTGTCTCAGTCGTCGCTATTTCTTAGTGCATACCTAGTTCAGATTGTTTCATTGAACATCTTCACTAACCCCCTCTGAACCTCATCACTGTGTAAAAAGACATTAATGGTCCTGCTCACTAAGTGATTACCTGATTTTGTATTGATTTAAGGGTTGTAGTTGTGTGAGGGGATGTGTAGGTTCTAAAAAGCGTGACTGTGTACCAAGCTTCCAATTTTTAAGAGACTTTTTCCCTTGTGCATTTATTCATCCTTGATACTAAGGGCTTCCTTGCGTAGGCCAAAAGCCTTTCTTGAATTCAATCAATCTTATCTCTTTCTAATCATTCATCCTACTTGTATTCAAGCAAGATCTTCTTGAGAACGGAATGCAATCATTCTAAAACTGACTCATCTCACCTTATATTCACCGTTATACCCTCTGTAGGTTCGATGGCTTTGAATGTCTATCTACAACCGATAGGTGCATGCTCATTGAATTAGAACCTTTAGTGTGGAAAGTATCGGAATTGGTGTTTCAATCTGAATCTTTATTTAATTTATATATATATTCAGTTTATATGCATTATATGCATATGGTGGCAGACAATTTATGTATCTATGTTGTGGTCTTGTAAAAATAGACCCATGCTTTAATAAATTGATTGTAGATGATTAACTGGGAACGAAAGAAAAACAGTATTTACATATCTAGATGAATAAAGAGTTTATTTAGATAGGTAAATTTGGTGTTTAGATAATGAGCTATAAGAAAAGTGTAAAGAATTATAAGAGGAAGTTTAATCTATTCTATAAGGGTTGTTTTGAACTATGAAGCTCTACTATAAAAGTTAGTTAGATATACGTGAGAAAAAATAGTTATATATTTAATTATTTTGGGTTAATTGAGTATTCTAGAGAAATTCTATAAGTGAAAATCAAATAAATAAATGGAATATATATATATATATATATATATAAATAAAATGTATTTATATAATTTATAGAAGGATATTTACATTTAAGGAAGTTAGTTATTTAGTAGATAGTTTGATTACCTAAAATAAAACATTGTCTTCATTTAAGAATAAGTTAATGGTAAGTTTTAATAGAGGATCATTTATTGATGGAAGTTATAATGTAAGTAAATAGGTATATAGAATTATGTTATATGTGTATATGTATGTACTAAAGTTACAATTATAAGTTGTTTATTTGAGATGTGCCTTATAGCTCTATTGATATTCATATACATAGTTCCTTGATTAGTTTAAGGTTTTAAGGGATGTGTAAGCGAATGTTTGATTTATTATTATTCGTTATGGTCAATTTATTTGGTGTATTTGTTTGTCTAGAAGTTGTTTTGATGTTGTCATCTCATTGTGTTTACAATCTTGAGTTAATTGGATTTTGGTGGATATTTTATTCATCGTGTTCTTGTTGGAACAATGAATGATTATGATGGTTCCCTATTAATTTGTCTTCCGTTTATGTCATTTTGGTTAAAGAGATTTTCAAAGGTTAAGATATCATGTTGGAATTGTATTGCTTCTCTTATCTTTGTTGTGGGTAGTTGTTCTTCTTGGAATTCCAAAGGCTGGGGTAATCTTGTTTCATATTGCTTCTTCATTGATTTGATTCTTGCCAAGATTTGGATGGTAATGGTGGTTTTGAATTTATGTTTGGGTTGTACCGGATTTCATGAGCAATTATGTATATGGATAATGGCGAGATGGCATTTTCCTCGCGTGTATTTTAGTTTTGAGATTTTGTTCTTTGCATGTATTGGTACAACCCCTTGGATTTTTGGTTTATGTTTGGGGCTCTAGGGAGAGTGGCTCTTCATGGGGGCTAGCACCTCAAATAGGAGGAAGGGCTCAGGATAACCCACGTAAGAGTTAGATTAATCAGTGATAACCTAAGTAATTAATTAGGGGGGGTGGGTAGTGAAACATTAATCAAGATAATTATGGATGCCTCGACCACCTGTTAGTGCTATCATAGGCTAAAGGTGGGACGAGAAGGTCGTGGTTGGCATGATCGTTGCCTCGTCTTCACGAGAGGTCAATAGTTCTGCATGAGTCACCCTATGGAGCGGCGCCTTGAGATAGGCTGTCAGGATAACCATAGATGGAGGCAGCACCTGGTGATAGGTTGTCAGGATAATCCATGTATAGATGGAGGTGGCACCTTGAGTCAGGATGTCTAGATAATCCATGTAAGGCCATGCGATGACACTCTCCTCTAGCATTCCCTTTTGACTTGTTTTATTGAAATCCTCTGGAAGTGGTCTTTTGATTTTATGACTTGAGATTTATTGAGGTTATGATATTTGATTTATTGTTACTATGTTTCTGAAGTGGTTTATCACTATTGTGAAATGATTTGGATGTCATGTTTTCTGGTCATGGTTTATTGATGTTGTGACTATCTTTGGGTTTCATGTTACTCTTGTATGATGTTGAGTCATATGTTTCTCTATTTGGATGTTCTTGGTTGAGGTCTCTTTCTTGTCAGCTCCTTAGCATGGGGGGTGGGTCTTCGGACCCACGTGGTAGGGTGGAATGTGCTAAGCACCCCATTGGGTCCCCAATCAAGGATTGAGAGGTGCAGATTGGTGTCATTTGCAACGACTCCAGAGTTGTATCCATCTTTGAGCCAGACATGATACTTTGTATTCATCTGATTAGCTACATCATTCTTTATGGATTCCCATTCATGTTGTGGAATGTTGTTGTATCATTGTTACTCTGGACATTGTACTGTAATGTCATGTTAAACCTTGTGTGGATATTGACCCATGACAGTTGTTATTCAATGTGTTGAGTTAATCATGTTTATGTTGTATTTACATACACAGATGGTTTCTTATCAATGATTTATCATGTATGTGTTACATTTGTTAATGTTTACTTTATCATGGATTATATCTTTGGCTTTCATTCTTTATTGCTATTGTATGGAAATAAGTTCGTAATGACTTCTCGTGTACCCCAAGGGACGTAAGTGTTAATGAACTTGCTTAATTAAGTTTCATGACTCATGACTTAATGTGCAACTCCTGTATGTTTAGATTTACTTTAAAAAAAATAAAATTGTACAGTAATTATTGTGTTGATGTCCTTTGGGGTTCGCACGACGGGGCATTACACATGGTAGACCTATCTTTTGGGATTAGATTTAAGGACCCAATCAACAATCTTCTATGTTCTAGAATAACATAAATCAAAGATGAAAACTTGAGCAATTCATTTAGTGACAAAATAATTTCCATATTCATTTACTGAAAAGAAGAGTGAAAGACATGGTCTAACTAGAAAACTTGTATTTAGAATTATAGAAGTTCTGCAAATAAACAATTCAGGATAGCAATGACACAGTATAATGTTTTATCAAATAGCTTAAGAAAATAGAAAAGCTGAACAATGGCATAGTTTGAGAGTCTTATATGATAATCTAAAAGCAATACAAAAGGCCTAGTGTCTTTTCCTATTTTTTTGTATCTTTTGAACTCATTTTTGGAAGGAAGAAACAATGTATATAGATAAAAAATCCCACCACTTGGCAAGCCAATAACAGAAAAGATCCCGTATTGAGAGAAATTATGCCTACAACAATTATTTCCTTCGGCCGATGCAACAAAAAAGATTTGGGCCATGACACATAGTCACTCCTCGAACATATGCATCCCCTTTGAATGACGATAGTGGTCCCAACAAATTCCTTCACAAACAAGTGTTACAAAATCATGAAGTTGGTTAAGACACATGGTAGCCTAGTGGGGCTCGCTGCTAGCTCTTTCCTTCCCTTCAATGAAGTCCCTGCGAAAGAGACACATGGCAACAGGTTAGGGCCTGATCGTTGATTCCTCCTTGCATTGGGAGACTGCGCAGTGAAGACACGTGGAGGCATTCTTTACTATTGGCGCCATCTATGGGGTCCACCAAAAAGTGTATGCGGATGAAAGCTACGTGGCATGCAGACGAGACTCAATTGAAAAGTGATGGGAAGCAGCCTTGAAGAGCCCGCAGTGTTGACACGTGGAAGCATGGAAAGAGCTGGTAGGAGAGCAAAGGAAGGACTTTTTGCGAGGAGTGCCTAGCAGACACATGGAAATAGTGGATAGCATTCAAAAAGATAAGGCGCAAGCCAATACTTAGCAAAAATAAAAACCACCCGGAGGGAGCTCGAGGAATTTAACATTCACAACTACATAGCAAATTAGTTGCTTTGATCTTTCTTGTGTGATGGGATCATTGCTTGAAGGTGATTTCTAGGTGTTGTGGAGTTCAATCATCAACTTCAACAAGGATTTAGACTTATAGTTGGAATAATAAATGGAGAATAAAAATATAGAATTTAAATAAAATAAATGTGATATTCAATTTAAAATTTAGATGGAGGAATATGTTGTTCGGATTGAAGAAACTTACATATTTAGGTATTTTCTCAACTTAACACCAATCAATACTATGAATAGTAATTTTTTTATTAAATGCAAATGAAACTTGAACCTATTTTTAGAAAATTGTATTCCATGTATTTCCTAATATTAATAAAAAAAATATAGGTTATTTCTTATTTAAAAATATTCTTCCAAGTCTAGGTTCTTTGGAATAAATCAATGTTAACTATAATATGCAAGTTATGAGTAGATTCTTTAGAGAAAAATTCATGTCATAAAATGTATAGTATAAATAGTTAATATTTTAATTTAAAAAATGTTATTTTGAGTCTAAATTGTGGAGAATAAGTCCAAATTAATTAGGATTATGTATAGAAACAAGTCTAGAACTTATTTGGAATAATTTTTCTTTAGTCTAGAAAGGGAGCCATGAGGCCATATTATTCAAAATTGATTATCACTATGCATGTAAGTAGTACTATGAGGTTGCACATTAGAATTGTACATAGAGACGATAAACCAATATTATGTGTAGATCCATGTGAGTACTATGTTGCATGTTGTGAACAATGTTGAGTGTGCTAATGAATTTTTTGAAAAGGGTGTGTAAGACTACATTCAAATCAATATCGTTATATAATAACAAGGCCAACAAGATAAAAGAATGTTATATGAGATGAGGTAAGGTTTCAAACAAGCTACAAAGTGTCAAATTCTAAACAAGGAATCTAGAAGTACTACTTGATTAAGGTAGGAACTGGGGAGATCCATCTTGGAATTTAGAGTGTAGGTGAATGAACATCAATTAAAAGGATAATAATATATAGTAGGAGGCTTGATCATATCTTCCTAATAGTCAATCAAATGTACTTAGAATTGTTGACTATTAGAAATCATTTGGGATGAAAACAAGTTGCATCTATAGTAATCAAAATAGGTTCATAAATGCTAAGCTAGGTCATGTATATAAAGGAGTTCATGGTAATTTATTAAAAAAAGGTAATTTCTTATTGAAGATGTTCTTTTTTTATCAAGTTTAAATTATATGATCAACAAAGGTTGTTTCATGGGAAAATGTTTTGATTTTATTGTTAAAAAGTATTTCTCATCAACAATAGTTATCTTCTTTTACAATTTTATATTTTTATTTTTGTAATTTTAAAATTTCCATGGAGTTTTATGGTTCATTGAGTAAATATGTTCCTTTGAGTAAGGTTGTGATTTATTCTGAAATTTTATTAATCATGAAGAAATTTTGTGTTTGTCAAGATATTCTTAATTTTTTAGCAAAAATGTTGAATTTTTAAAGATCATAACTTTTTGGCATAGACTAAAATTTTTCGTCTTTATTTTTTATTTTATAAGAGGCATTATGTGTAACACAAAGGACAATATTTTTTTATCTTGGGTGAAAGTTTAGATTACTCCAAATCACTATTTCTATTGAATTTCCAATCAATCTTATATATTCAAGAATTAAATTTTTTAAAATAATTTATTAGGTTGTTCAATCATTTATGCAAACCTAGGTCATTTAAAATTTAAATAAATTTAGATGTTTGAATGTAAACCTTCTTCATCAACATAACCTAATTATGTCCTTGCTCCATGCTTTACTATATATTTACACAAAATATTTATTTTCACATTTACTGTACTAACACCTTTTCCCTAGTTTGAAATCCATCTACATATTTTTACCATGGTCAAAGAATAGGCATCATTATTTGTGAGAGATTTAGATAAATTTACAAGCTAAGTGGATAACTATACTTGTATCAGATTTTTTTTTGTAAATTATTTTTTAATTGGATATAGTTAAGAGATTTTTGTGCACATACGCAAATGAGAAATTACATTAAATATTCATATAACACAATTTTTCTTAAATAAGGTAATATGAAGGAAGACAATCAACAATATTTTTTTTCAAATGATGACATCCTTGGCATATTCCTCATGGAGGACACTATATCCATTGTCACATGAAAATGAATATCAACCCACAAATTGATAGATCATGCATTGTCTAAATCCATTGTCCACCTCTTGAATGTGGATTGAAACAAAGTGAAACAACAAACTGTTTCTCTTGCGATATATGAGTTGTACCATCTCTACTTTGTAATTAAAACATTTTTTAATTTGTGGTAAAGTTGATTGTGTGCTGATTGATTGATTTATTTATTTTTATATAGTTCAATTTTCAGGTCTTATGTATTATTTAATCTCACAAACATCATTAAAACTTTTGATTTGATTTGATTTGATCTTAATATAGACTGATTTTCATAAGAAAGTAGACAGCCTTGATTTCTTTTTGTCTAATAATGATTTTTACATAATTCAACTCTCATATCTCATAGATTATTTAATCTCGCAAACATCATTAAAAACTTTCATTTGATTTGATTTGTTATTGATATAGACTGTTTTCCATAAGAAAATACCTACCCTTTGATTTTTTTGGTGCTAATGTCAGTGCTGTTGTCATCACTACTTGTATTAGGATATGCTCAAGGCATCTTCAAATGCCCTTTGGATTGAAGCAAAGGTCAAACTAGACATTGTATAAGAGCAGATTAAGAAAGAAGATATGATGAAGGGTTGGTAAATTGCTCCCTCTGTACAGAGGAAG
Source organism: Sequoia sempervirens (assembly GCA_007258455.2). NCBI lineage: Eukaryota > Viridiplantae > Streptophyta > Pinopsida > Cupressales > Cupressaceae > Sequoia > Sequoia sempervirens. The sequence continues at coordinate 127,683,899 of VDFB02000002.1, read as the reverse complement.
CACCACTGCCTAAATGGCTTCCTCTGGTAAATGCATATTGTCGAATGAAAGACAATATGGGTTTATCATATTTTCAAGTATACTTGTGAGGTCAGGTACAGTGAGCTTTTCTTCTTTCCCTAGTCTTCATAGATGATTTATGCACACAGTTTAAGGCTCTTCTGAGGCATTATCTTGTATTCATATTTCATGGCATGGTTATATTGTCAGACTTTGTCTGACAGAGACTTGTATCTGTAATGCAGGGAGCAATTTAACTAGCCTTTCAAATCGGAACAGCTTAAGCAGCTTTGCACCTGTTTATTTTCAGCCCTCCAAATTAGTCCATATTGTGATGTTTTTTTTCATGGAGAAATGAAGGTGGGTAATAATACTAGTTATAGAAAAATTGAGGAAGGTATATATGGCCATATATCTGAATATTTGTTGTAGTTTACAGTAGCATTTATATGTTTAATAGTCTGTGGGCATTGTATGTGCAGATTACAGAGTGGAGGTTCCTTAAGAAAGAGGGTTCTTGTTGTTAAACTCCGAGAATTCTTAGCAGGGCAATTCGGTACACTTTGGCTTGAAATATGTTATAGTTGGGAGAGGATCTTTCAGTTTCAGTTCTTTTAGATCCTCCAATTTGGCTGGTGAGTGGACAACTAAATGTTCACTGCAGTGAATGTCCAATGACCAAGATGATGCTTATCCACAGAAATGGATTGATATGGCGATGTCATTCTCAACCTCCCTTAATAATATGGATAAGCATTCATTGCACTTTGCTTTGCTTCTGTAAAATGTGGTGTTTAGCTCTTATGTCTGTAGATATATGTTTATTTAACAGTGTAAATAATTTAAAAAAAACAATGAATGTTAATTGATTGAGGAAGGAATAATATGATATAAATTTTCAGCAATAATATTTGTAAAAGAAGATAAATATATATATTTTTTTAATTGAGGAGATAACCGATGTACAAGCATTTTAGGGGTTGTGCAATCTTGTCATTAGTGTGTAATTTATAAAACAATGAAAGTTAATTGATTGAGGAAGGAATAGCATGATAGAAACTTTTAGCAATAATAAATTTATAGTAATAGTTTTATTTTAAAGTTAGAAGATAATTGATGTATGAACATCTCAAGGGTCATGCAATCTTGTTGTACTTAAAAATATGTTTAGTGTGTAAGTCATTTATTTGTGTACATATTATTTTTAAAATTTGTGTATATCTATTTCTATGCATTGAGTTTATGTGGCCACACTTGTGTTGGTTTAGATTGTGAAAGATTGTGGCGAAAGCTCTTGTTTGTATGTAGGTGTATATTTCCCATGTTTCAGATAGGACCCTCTACATATATGAATTTAAACCTAGCACACACTTTATGGATGATGCACTTTATTCCTAAGCTTGTGTGTATAGTTTGGCTCAACACAAGGGATGTTCATTCACATAGTTGTTGACATGTGGAAAAATGTAGTAAGTCACAAACCATTTTGGAAGGAAATGTATTACAAGATGATATCAAATGATTAGATAAATGAAGCAATGTGTTAGAAGATGAATTGTCTCAAACTTTGTAATAGGTTTTATCTGGGAATATGTATTAGGTGATCATAATAAGTTTTCTAGATTCTATATAATTGCCTAAAAGTATTTTAAGGGAGGTAAACTAGAGGTTAACATAGGAGCAATTTGTGAGATGTGAAGTTAATTAATCAAGCTAACAGAGAAGTGACATGAATGGTTTGATGATGATTATCAATGGCTAGTAAGTTGTAATCATGAGTTTCAAAATGTTGAATAGATTATCCATAATCATGTATTCCTATTGGAATCATATAGCAAAGAATCTCTATATTTGTTATTGTAATCTCCATATGTGCATGGATAGTTATTGTAATATGAAACGTTTTTTGAAAAATCTATATTCCTCTTTCTCCAAATATTTTGTTTTGTATTTGGGCTAATGCAAAAAATTTGATGGTCAATTATGATGAAATGTGTGTGTACGAAATGTTTGACACCCAACCTTTAACACCCAAGGATTGACACCTAGGGAAGATATATTTGGTCAGGATTGACATGCAAGCTTTGCAAATATCTAGTAACATTGGATATCCAATTAGAATTTAAATAGATAGTCTCAAGAGGCTAGATATCTAGTCATAATAGATTAGATATATATGGTTGGTATTGAGTAACTTCACTATAATTGATATGATTGACAACTTTATATTGCTATTTTTAAAACAAAACTAATGAGTTTTGTAGAGTAAAATATCTACTTGCCATGGGCCTCATTGCATTTTGTTAAACTTGATTTGGTTTTGAATAATGAAATGTGATAGTCATTGATTATTGTTGAGAACATATATGTTTGGTTTCCCAATTGATTGTTATCAGTTTTCATTTGGTTTATACTATGGAATTAATGGTTGTGTTGATTTTTTTTTTTTGTAATAAAATTGTGTCATAACATAAGAATTTTACTTCAAAGAAGGGGCATGTGGTAAGGAATAAGTGGTTTTGATCATTTGAGTCAAATTTTCTCTGTTGTGATATCACTATTGTGATTATTGTTTGAAGTATTTTTCCTTTGGTCATTTGATGTTTATATATAATGGATTCACAAGTTTTCACTAGGGGTAGCTCCTATTTTATTAATAAAAAATAAAAACTACATAGCTTATAGAGAGAGAGGTGGTGAAGATATCCAAGGCCAAAATCCTCTACTTCGATTCATCCTCGTCGTTCATCTCACTTCACTCATAACCCCATGGAAGTTGTTATGCATGATATACAAAAGGCCTTGAATAATCTCATTTTACTTACCTTGCTACTCCTTTGCTAAGAGTGACAAATTGCTACTCAAATAGCTGCTAAAATCCTATTGATTGTATTTTAAATGAACCATGTAAGGATACAAAGAACTCCCCTCAAAATGATACTATCTTTCAGATCATATAATGAGAAGAAACTAGCTATGTAACTTGACCCCTCATCAATAGTGTAACATTTTGACTATCTTAAGGTAAGTGCAAAAAGTTAGGTCTACTTTTAGTGGAATTGTTGGACTTGAAAAAAATATTGATAGGAACAAGTACTTATTTCATAAAACATAGGTACTTGCTAATGATTGGGCTCTCGAACCTAAATTTATACTCGTACGAAATGATTACCTATTTTAAAATAGATCGTACCCATTTATATTTACATCATATTTTCACTCCTTTTTTATAATGGGTATGAATTTCGTAAAATTTGAAATTTAAAACCCATGGTTTTTCTTTTGTTTTAGGCTTGGAAACCCAACCGTCAACCTTGGAGGTGCAAGTACAATGCCTAAAAAGCAAGAGAAAAACTAACTTTAGCAATATAGTTGATGACTTTTATTTTAGAATTTTTTGAAAAAATTAAAACCCATTTTAGATGGTGATGTCTAGTTTTAAAATATGTAATTCCTTTTAGGATTGAACTTTTTTATCTATTTATTAATTAACTAATGAGGAAACTAGTCCATAGACTTGAAATGTCATGTATTCATATTTTTTTAATAACCTTTAATTTTTAAAGTTTCTTTTAAAAATTAAGTCAACAATGTAAACATCACTCTTTACAAAATTAGAATAATAATAATCATTTTATGATTAGTTAAGCTCAAATTGTGTTTGCCATACAAGAGGGGTTTTCAAAAATAGCAATTAGGCCCAATAAAAATCAATTCAAAAATATAAATTTAGAAAAAAATATAAACAATATCCTCATCAAATTTCACTATAATACACGTCATTCCACAAAAGCAATTAGTAAATTTTATTTAATTTAGGTCAAATTATGCTTGTCATACACGTGCATGTTATGGCCCTAAAAATGACTTTAAAATAGTGATTTTTGTACATCTTATACAAAATTAGTCTGTATCATCTAGGCATTAGAATAAATTATTTATTTGAAAACTAGACTCAAAATCCTAAATTTCATATTACTAAACTTTCTAAAGATTCTGTGTAAATGCTTCAAATTTTTACTCCAAGTATGAATTTTTTTTTTTTTTAGGAAAAACACTTCCACTTTATGGTAAAAAATTGGAACCAACTTCTTTCACTTACCCCTCAATTGTAGCTAACTCAGAATCCTTCTAGGCATAGATAGAAATGGTCAAATTGCTCCATGTTTTCTTAGCTAAATTTTTCATAAATTATCTAAGAAGATATCCAATATTTATTGGTTATACATATTGCCAATCTGAAGGCATATGAAGCTAATAACAACCACAATGGGGCTATTGCATTGTTTACACCTATACAAAAATGGTGTCTTAGTTGGGTTGGGAGGGAGGTACCCTTACATTCACAAATGCATCCCTTGAAATAAATTTTGCATGTCATCTTATAGTTGTGGGAAATTTATAGGTGAAATCTATTAATATTGCAAGTTAATCCCACACTTGAGAAGGATGTCAAAACAAGAAGTTTGAGAAGGGGTATTAGTCATCTACGAAAGATCTAGAAATATTTTCCTAAATCCACTTTTATTATTGATATGGATACAATACTTATGCAGAAAAATTAATACAATCACAAATTTCACGTGTAGAGAATGTTGGCATACCAAGCCAAACTCTTAAAATCAATAAATCTCATTGATGTGGCTCTATACACACTTCCAATCAATGATAATGATGTTGTATCTCTAATTAATTGTATATTTTGCAAGAAAATATACTATAATTTTTTTCTCCTTGTACACATGCATATTTCCTATCTAGACATCAAGATACACATTTGAGTTTACATATTAATTAATTACAAATCAAAATATAATGTGTTTTTTAATTAATTAATAAAGATAATCAAGTGTGCATCTTGATGTCTAGGAAGACGTCGTACACATGTTGTATAGAGTAATTGTGTAGCTTTTCTAAGATTGGATAGATATGATCAATCACAATTCTTAATTTCTAATTGGATGTTTTCTTTATTTTTTATGGCATTCATACAAATCAAAGAATATCCTTCAATATCATTATTGTTAATATTATTTGTTCACAAAGTTTAAGCCCAATAAAAAGGGCCTCCATTTCTAATTCATTATTGGTGCCATGTTGATTTTTTTTTATAAATACCAAATAAGATTTCTTGAGTTGTCTATAATGATGTAACCTACTCTTGAGACCCTTAGATCATCTCTTGATGCCCCCATCAAAATTGAGTATGACCATACCTCATAGAAGATGGTACCACTTAATATTTTCTTTCTTGGACTCGCTACACTTCTCACTACGTTCATGAATGTGGGGGGATTTTCAACAAGGGCTATCTTCTCATTATATATTCATACAATTGGGCAAGTTTTAGAGATATTTTATTTGTAGCTCTCATTTTGGCCTTAATAACTTCATAGATCCCTTAAATTTTTTTATTATTTCTTCCACCCCCAAAATTTTCATTGAAAATTATTTTATTTAAACTTTTTTGGTTTTTTTTATAATTTAAAGTTTTATGTGTGAGAAACTATATGATAATGTGGTTGATGAGGCATTTGGGTGTGTATAATTAGTTTGAGTGAGTTGTTTTGTAAATTTTAGGATATGTCCAAGAGGTTCAGATTGGTTTGAAGAAGGCCCAATAAGGACAGAAAGCATAGTTTGATGTTGGGGAACATGATTAGAAAGGAGGCTAAATGATACGCTTTGGTTCGAGACATCTCTTGAGAGGGGTAAAGGGAAACATATGAGAAGATGCAAATATTAGGCAAGAAATATTGTTTGGATATTATCCGCAAGGGAGAACCAAGCAAGTTGGCTAATATTTTGATCACTTTTAGTGGGCGGCACAATAAATTTTAGGAAAATACAATGAATTAGGTGAATTGAGGCCAAAATGGCAATCCACAACAAAATACATGGATGTATCAAGACAAACTTCCAAAAATAGGAGCCAAATCTAAACAAATATCATAGAGTAGGGGTTCACACAAAAATTTGAGGTGAAACTAACTTGTCAAGGGCGTGGGTGCCCTAGACTCCAAATTAGGGCTTTTTGAAATCTCAAAACATGCACAAGTGTGTAATAGTTTAAGGGTCTTTTTATGAAAACCTAGGTTTGAGAACTGACAGAGTTCAGAAAATTAATATGCCCTAATTTGATTATTAGAGGCACATGAAGGCATAAATGAGGGATTTTGAGCATTCAAAGGAGTTGATTAATGAAATTAGCTACACACTTGAGTGCCCCTAGGAGGTATGAGGTAAGGGAAATTGTTGATAAAACATATATATGCTAATTAAAATGTGGAAGACTGTATTTAGGTTTATGTTTTTATAAGGAACAAAATGTTCCAAATTCTCTAATTTTCCAAATTAAACATGTAACATTTATAAATTGAAATGAAATAACTTAGATCTAAGCCCTAAACAAGAAAAATTAGATCTAAAATTATGTAATTAAATCTAAATATTTTACAATTTTGATGTAAATTGATCTCACTAAGGTGTTTAATGTGTAATGAACAAAGAATACAAATGATTAATTTTGAAAATGAAACAAATAACAATCAATAACAAGATATTCAAATAACCTAGGTTTTTTATCAATTTTTAGAATTTATGATATAAAAATAAAAAAATTGTAAGTGTGGGATATGTGGGGTTCATCAAAATGTGGAGTAGAAAAAGTGATCCTAGTTCCAACAAGTAGATTAACTAGGATAATTAACTCTTTTTCTTTGACTCCACATTCGAACACAAACCAACTAAGGTTATTGGCTAGCCAGATCAAAGGAGATCCAATCTACTAGGGTTTTGTTCTTTTGAGTTGCAAAGAGGAGAAATTTGATGTGTGTTTTAACAATCCTATTTGAAAAAAATACTAGATCTATAAATGTCATTTATCACATAAATGAAAATGAAAACTAATGAAACAAACATAGATCTGGTAAATGAAGATAGAGAGGAACTTGGACATAAAAGTTAGGCCTGAATGTGAGGGTTAGGGGTGTGGTCTATATAGACCAAAAAGGATGCCTTTTAGGATCTTCAATTCTCAAATGATGTGTTTTAGTCTACTCTATATTCCTATGACTTGTTGCTAATGAAACTTTTGTATTTGACCTACACACATGAAAAGAGGGGAAAAGGTTGTGATTTATAGGGGCTTGCCTTTAAGTCAAACCCTATTTTGGTGTTTCCACCTCCATGAACAAAAGATGATGATGATAAAGAGGAATGCCCTAGGTTAGGCAAAGGCCAAAACAATAATTGATCGAAATGAAAAATAGAAATGAAAAATTATACCTTAGGTATGGAACCCTTTTCAAAGTGATTTCCACACCATAATTTACCACCAAATCTTGTTGATGATAGATGCTTGATTTCTTGAAGTCCTTCAATAAGTTGTTTCACAAAACACAATAGATTGATATAGTTAGCATGAGGATAACTCAATACATCATCATGATAGGGCAAATTGTGATCCTTCTTATTTTCCAAGGATCAAAACCAAAGCATTAAATTTAAGATAGGCCACTTTTAAGGTCAAGGGTTCCCTCGCCCTTGAATAGGTGCTTTAGGCCCAATTTTTTTAAGATGTTAGGGATTTTAATTTATTTTCTCAAATTGACACCAAAATTAATGGATTATTAATACAATTAATGCTATAGGCCAAATAGGGTTTCCATGTAGTGTGAAATTATCAAGGCCAACAATTTACGATGCAACATCAAGCAACCCATTTCACATTTGAAAATTTGTTACAACTATATAAGAAAATAATTACTTTCAAAAGTGTTAGGTTTTATCAAATGGAATGCAAAATACTTTATCAATTCAAACCATTAATAAAAACCATGTGATTACCTTGCTAATATCTTGCTAGAGGCATGAGATAAGATTGAACTTTTTCATAATTTTTTTGGGTGAAATTTTGTGTTTGTATGTAGATTGTGCATATTTCTCATGTATTAGATAGGCTCCTTTACATATATGAATTTCAGCCTAGCACACACTTTATGGATGATGCACTTTATTCCTAAGCTTGTGTGTATAGTTTGGCTCAACACAAGGGATGTACATTCACATAGTTGTTGACATGTGGAAAAATGTAGTAAGTCACCAACCATTTTGGAGGGAAATGTATTACAAGATTATATCAAATGATAAGATAAATGAAGCAATGTGTTAGAAGATGAATTGTCTCAAACTTTGTAATAGGTTTTATCTGGGAATATGTATTAGGTGATCATAATAAGTTTTCTAGATTCTATATAATTTCCTAGAAGTATTTTAAGGGAGGTAATTCTATATAATTGCCTAGAAGTATTTTAAGGGAGGTAAACTAGAGGTTAGCATAGGAGCAATTTGTGAGATGTGAAGTTAATTAATCAAGCTAACAAAGAAGTGACATAAATGGTTTTATGATGATTATCAATGGCTAGTAAGTTGTAATCATGAGTTTCAAATGTTGAATAGATTATCCATAATCATGTATTCCTATTGGAATCATATAGCAAAGAATCTCTATATTTGTTATTGTAATCTCCATATGTGCATGGATAGTTATTGTAATATGAAACCTTTTTTGAAAAATCTATATTCCTCTTTCTCCAAATATTTTGTTTTGTATTTGGGCTAATGCAAAAAAGTTGATGGTCAATTATGATGAAATGCGTGTGTACAAAATGTTTGACACCCAACCTTTAACACCCAAGGATTGACACCTAGGGAAGATATATTTGGTCAGGATTGACATGCAAGCTATGCAAATATCTAGTACATTGGATATCCAAATAGAATTTAAATAGACAGTCTCAAGAGGCTAGATATCTAGTCATAATAGATTAGATATATGGTTGGAATTGAGTAACTTCACTTTAATTGATATGACTAACAACTTTATATTGCTATTTTTAAAACAAAACTAATGAGTTTTGTAGAGGAAAATATCTACTTGCCATGGGCCTCCCTCATTGCATTTTGTTAAACTTGATTCGGTTTTGAATAATGAAATGTGGTCATTGATTATTGTTGAGAACATATATTTTTTGGTTTCCCAATTGATTGTTATCAGTTTTCATTTGGTTTATACTTATAAGTATATGGAATTAATGGTTGTGTTGATTTTTTTTTGTAATAAAATTGTGTCATAACATAAGAATGGGGTGAATTGTCAATTTAGGGGTTTTTGGCCTAGCCTCCCTCAGTTGCATTCCTGGATCTCCAATGAATGGGAGCCTCTAAATTTTGGTAAAGTTCATATTTTCCCCATGGCTAAGGTGTTTTTTTTTTCCAAGTTTGACAATTCTCAAGATAGAAATAGAATTTTATGTGACAATTTTTTTAGCTGGGAGGACAAATATTTGTTGATGATTAAGCCTTGGCATTTTGATTTCAACCCTACTTCTGAAACTTTCAATAAGATCCTGATTTGGGTTCGGCTACCTAATCTTCCCCTCTACTTATGGACTGACCCTTTTCTGGAGGAAGTGGGTGAAGCCCTTGGTGATTTTTTGTTGGTGGATGATGAATCCTCTAACATTTTTCCTTCCACCTTTTCCCACATACTGGTTGAAATGGATGTTTCAAAAGGGTTGCCTGCTGATATTTTACTTAGATCTTCTAAGGGGTCTTGGGTCCAATCTTTGGACTATGAGGGGATTCCCTTCCATTGTAGAAGATGTTTTAAAATAGATCATGCTGCTACATAATGCAGATTTGAGAAAAAAACTATCAAGGCTACATGGTAGAAAGGTGCCTCTCAATAGCATCATACAGTTGAGAAGAAATTTGAACAACATGGGAGTTTTTTTGAGGTGGTTGCGTCGGAATCACAGGTTTTTGAGGTATCTCCTCCAGATGTCTCAAATGGTGGGGCTATTGATGCTGTACAAGATTATCATGTTGAAATCCCTAAAGAGCATGAGTTTGGGTCTCAGGCTGCCATTTTTGGTGATAGCACTTCGGCTATCATTTTTGGTGGCTTTTCTATTAAGTATTTTCCTACACAAAGGAATAATGATGAAATCTCTGAGACAATGGCTATATGAATTCATCTTCAGGAAAATTGTGGGTTGACTTGGCATGATAAAATAGTGCAAGTGGAGGAAGGCTGGATTACTGTTAAGGGAAAGAAAGCTAAATTCTTTAGGCCTTCTTTAGACATGACTCTCCATTCCCACAAGAGTAGTTCTAAATGTAAATCTTGACGAGTCTTGTTTGGGGGTTGGCTTTTGGTTGGCTGCAAGCTATTCTTTTTGCAGCTTTGTTTTTGGTTGTAAGGGTTTCGGGTCCCTTCAAAACCTGCTTTTACCTGAATCAAAAACATAAGAATTTTACTTCAAAGAAGGGGCATGTGGTAAGGAATAAGTGGTTTTGATCATTTGAGTCAAATTCTATCTATTGTGATATCACTATTGTGATGATTGTTTGAATTATTTTTCCTTTGGTCATTTGATGTTGATTGCACGAAGTGTTGTAAATTTTTTTATCATCCATTCTTGTTTTTTTTCTTTGATATGTCCTTATTTGCATATATATATATATATATAATGGATTCACAAGTTTTCACTAGGGGTAGCTCCTATTTTATTAATTAAAAATAAAAACTATACATAGCTTATAAAGAGAGAGGTGGTGAAGATATCCAAGGCCAAACTCCTCTACTTAGATTCATCCTTTTCGTTCATCTCACTTCACTTATAACCCCATGGAAGTTGTTATGCATGATATACAAATCTTGACCTTGAATAATCTCATTTTAACTAGCTTGCTACTCCTTTGCTAAGAGTGACAAACTGCTACTCAAATAGCTCCTAAAATCCTATTGATTGTATTTTAAATGAACCATCTAAGGATACAAAGACCCCCCCTCAACATGATACTATCTTTTAGATCATGTAAGGACAAGAAACTAGCTATGTAACTTGACCCCTCATCAATAGTGTAACATTTTTACTATCTCAAGGTAAGTGCAAAAAGTTAGGTCCACTTTTAGTGGAATTGTTGGGCTTGAAAAAAATATTTATAGGAACAAGTACTTATTTCATAAAACATAGGTACTTGCTAATGATTGGGCTCTCGAACCTAAATTTATACCTGTATGAAATGATTACCTATTTTAAAATAGATCGTACCCTTTTATATTTACATCATATTTTCACTCCTTTTTAGAATGGGTGTGCATTTGGAGTGAGTATGAATTTCATAAAGTTTGATATTTAAAACCCATGGTTTTTCTTTTTCTTTTAGGCTTGGAAACCCAACCCTCAACCTTGGACATGCAAGTACAATGCCTAAAAAACAACTTGAGAGAAAAACAAACTTTAGCAATATAGTTGATGACTTTTATTTTAGAATTTTTTGAAAAAATTAAAACCCATTTTAGATGGTGATGTCTAGTTTTAAAATATGTAATTCCTTTTAGGGTTGAACTTTTTTTATCTATTTATTAATTAATTAATGAGGAAACTAGTCCATAAACTTGAAATGTCATGTATTCATATTTTTTTAATAACCTTTAATTTTTAAAGTTTCTTTTAAAAATTAAGTCATCAATGTAAACATCACTCTTTACAAAATTAGAATAATAATAATCATTTTGTGATTAGTTTAGCTCAAATTATGTTTGTCATACATGAGGGTTTTTCAAAAATAGCAATTAGGCCCAATAAAAATCAATTCAAAAATATAAATTTAGAAAAAAATATAAACAATATCCTCATCAAACTTCACTATAATACACATCATTCCACAAAAGCAATTAGTAAAGTTTATTTAATTTCTAGGTCAAATTATGCTTGTCATACACGTGCATGTTATGGCCCTAAAATGACTTTAAAATAGTGATTTTTGTACATCTTATACAAAGTTATTTTGTATCATCTAGGCATTAGAATAAATTATATATTTGAAAACTAGACTCAAAATCCTAAATTTCATATTACTAGACTTTCTAAAGATTCTATGTTTAAGTGCTTCAAATTTTTACTCCAAGTATGAAATTTTTAATTTTTTTAGGAAAAACACTTCCACTTTATGGTCAAAAGTGAACCCAACTTCTTTCACTTACCCCTCAATTGTAGCTAACTCAGAATCCTTCTGGGCATAATTAGAAATGGTTGAATTGCTCCATGTTTTCGTACCTATAATAATTTTCATAAATTATCTAAGAAGATATCCAAAATTTATTGGTTATGCATATCGCCAATCTCAAGGCATATGAAGCTAATAACAACCACAATGGGGCTATTGCATTGTTTACACCTATACAAAAATGGTGTCTTAGTTGGGTTGGGAGGGAGGTACCCTTACATTCACAAATGCATTCCTCTAAATAAATTTTGCATGCCATCTTATAGTTGTGGGAAATTTATAGGTGGAATCTATTAATATTGCAAGTTAATCCCACACTTGAGAAGGATGTCAAAACAAGAAGTTTGAGAAGGGATATTAGTCATCTACAAAAGATCTAGAAATATTTTCCTAAATCCACTTTTATTATTGATATGGATACAATACTTATGCAAAAAAATTAATACGATCATAAATTTCATGTGTAGAGAATGTTGGCATACCAAGCCAAACTCTTAAAATCAATAAATCTCATTGATGTGGCTCTATACACACTTCCAATCAATGATAATGATGTTGTATCTCTAATTAATTGTATATTTTGCAAGAAATTCTACTATAAACTTTTTCTTCTTGTACACATGCATATTGCCTATCTAGACATCAAGATGCACATTTGAGTTTACATATTAATTAATTACAAATCAAAATATAATGTGTTTTTTAATTAATTAATAAGGATAATCAAGTGTGAATCTTGATGTCTAGGTAGATGTCATACACATTTTGTATAGAGTAATTTTGTAGCTTTTCTAAGATTGGATAGATATGATCAATCACAATTCTTAATTTCTAATTGGATGTTTTCTTTATTTTTCATGGAATTCATACAAATCAAAGAATATGATCCTTCAATAGCATTATTGTTAATATTATTTATTCACAAATTTTAAGCCCAATAAAAAGGGCCTCCATTTCTAATTCATTATTGGTGCCATGTTGATTTTTTTTTTAAATACCAAATAAGATTTCTTGAGTTGTCTATAATGATGTAACCTACTCTTGAGACCCTTAGATCATCTCTTGATGCCCCATCAAAATTGAGTATGATCGTACCTCATAGAAGATGATACTACTTAATATTTTCTTTCTTGGACTCACTACACTTCTCACTACCCCCATGAATGTGGGGGGATTTTCAACATGGTGTATCTTCTCATTATATATTCATACAATTGGGAAATTTTTAGAGATATTTTATTTGTAGCTCTCATTTTGGCCTTAATAACTTCATAGATCCCTTAAATATTTTTATTATTTCTTCCACCCCCAAATTTTTCATTGAAAATTATTTTATTTAACTTTTTTTGGTTTTTTTTAATTTAAAGTTTTATGTGTGAGAAACTACATGATAATGTGGTTGTTGAGGCATTTGGGTGTGTATAATTAGTTTGAGTGAGTTGTTTTGTAAATTTTAGGATATGTCCAAGAGGTTCAGATTGGTTTGAAGGAGGCCCAATAAGGATAGAAAGCATAGTTTGATGTTGAGGAACATGATCAGATAAGGAGGCTAAATGAGAAGCCTTTGGTTAAGGACATCTCTTGAGAGGGGTAAAGGGAAACATATGAGAAGATGCAAATTTTAGGCAAGAAATATTGTTTAGATATTATCCCCAAGGGAGAACCAAGCAAGTTGGCTAATATTTTGATCACTTTTAGTCCAGGCGACACAATAAATTTTAGGAAAATACAATGAATTAGGTGAATTGAGGCCAAAATGACAACCCACAACAAAATATGGAAGTATCAAGAAAAAATTCCAAAAACAGAAACCAAATCTAAACAAATATCATAGAGTAGGGGCTCACACAAAAATTTGAGGTGAAACTGACTTGTCAAGGGCATGGGTACCCTAGACTACAAATTAGGGATTTTTGAAATCTCAAAACATGCACAAGTGTGTAATAGTTTGAGGGTCTCTTTCATGAAAACCTAGGTTTGAGAATTGATAGAGTTTAGAAAATTAGTATGCACCCTAATTTGATTGTTAGAGGCACATGAAGACATAAATGATGGATTTTGAGCATTCAAAGGAGTTGATGAATGAAATTAGTTGCACACTTGAGTGTCCCTAGGAGGTATGAGGTAAGGGAAATTGTTGATAAAACATATATATGCTAATGAAAATGTGGAAGACTGTATTTAGGTTTATGTTTAAATTATAAGGAACAAAATGTTCCAAATTCTCTAATTTTCCAAATTAAACATGTAACATTTATAAACTGAAATGAAATAACTTAGATCTAAGCCCTAAACAAGAAAAATTAGATCTAAAATTATGTAATTAAATCTAAATATTTTACAATTTTGATGTAAATTGATCTCACTAAGTTGTTTAATGTGTAATGAACAAAGAATGCAAATGATTAATTGTGAAAATGAAACAAATAACAATCAATAACATGATATTCAAATAACCTATATTTTTGATCAATTTTTAGAATTTATAATATAATTTTATTTTTTGTAAATGTAGGATATGTCGGGTTCATCAAAATGTGGAGTAGAAAAAGTGATCCTAGGTCCAACTAGTAGATTAACTAGGATTAACTCTTTTTCTTTAACTCCACATTCGAACACAAACCAGCTAGGGTTTGATGATTGGCTAGCTACCTCAAAGGAGAGCCAATCTACTAGGGTTTTGTTCTTTTGAGTTGCAAAGAGGAGAAATTTGATATGTATTTAAACAATCCTATTTGAAATAAATACTAGATCTATAAATGTCATTTATCACATAAACGAAAATGAAAACTAATGAAACAAACATAGATCTGGTAAATGAAGATAGAGAGGAACCTGGACATAAAAGTTGGGCCTGAATGTGAGGGTTAGGGGTGTGGTCTATATAGACCAAAAAGGATGCTTTTTAGGATCTTCAATTCTCAGATGATTTTTTTTAGTCTACTCTATATTTCCTATGACTTGTTGCTGATAAAACTTATGTATTTGACCAACTCACATGAAAAGAGGGGAAAAGGTTGTGATGTATAGGGGCTTTCCTTTAAGTCAAACCCTATTTTGGTGTTTCCACCTCCATGAACAAAAGATGATGATGATAAAGAGGGCATGCCCTAGGTTAGGCAAAGGCCAAAACAATAATTGATCAAAATGAAAAATTCTACCTTAGGTATGAAACCCTTGTCCAAGTGACTTCCACACCATAATTTACCACCAAATCTTGTTTGTAGATGCTTGATTTCTTGAAGTCCTTCAATAATTTAGTTCACAAAAAATAATAGAGTGATATAGTTAGCATGTAGAGGATAACTCAATACATCATCATGATAATATACATGATTGATTATAATAGCTTCTTGTTCATAATGCTTCCTAATGTTCAAATGAGAAGACAACTTGTTTATATATGCATCTCAATTGAAATTTTATTATTATAGGCCAACTTGAGATCCTTTCTTATTCTCCAAGGATCGAAACCAAAGCATTAAATTTAAGATAGGCCACTTTTAAGGTCAAGGGTGCCCTCACCCTTGAATGGGTGCTTTAGGCCCAAATGTTTCAAGATGTTAGGGATTTTAATTTATTTTCTCAATTTGACACCAAAATGAATGGATTATTAATATAATTATTGCTATAGGTCAAATAGGGTGTCCATGTAGTGTGGAATTATCAGGGTCAACAATTTATGATGCAACATCAAGCAACCTATTTCACATTTGAAAATTTGTTACAACTATAAGAAAATAATTACTTTCAAAAGTGTTAGGTTTTAGCAAATGGAGTGCAAAATACTTTATCAATTCAAACCATTGATAAAAACCATGTGATTACCTTGCTAATATCTTGCTAGAGGCATGAGATAAGATTGAACTTTTTCATAATTTATTTTGGGTAAAAGTAATAATCAATAATGATACATTAGGATTTAGAATTACAAATGGAATAATAAATGAAGGATGAAAATATCTAGATTTTAAATAAAATAAATGTGGTCATTCAATTTAAAAAATTTAGATGGAAGAATATATTGTTGATATTGAAGAACCTTACATGTTTAGGTATTTTCTTAACTTTATTAAACATCAATCAATACTATGAATAGTAATTTTACTACTAAGTGTAACTTCCTATTTTTAGAAAATTGTATTTCATTTATTTCTAATATCAATACAAAAAATCTAGGTTATTTCTTATTTAAAAAAATATATTCTTCCAAAGTCTAGGTTCTTTGGAATAAATCAATGTTAACTATAATATGCAAGTTATAAGTATATTTTTTAGAATAAAATTCATGTCATAAGATTTATAATATAAATAGTTATTATTTTAATCATAAAATTGTTATTTTGAGTCTAAATTGTAGAGAATAAGTCCAAATTAATTAGAATTATGAATAGAAACAAGTCTAGTAAATATTTGGAATAAGTTCTCTTAAGTCTAGAAGGGGAGCATGAGTCCATATTATTCAAAAATGATTATCACTATGCATGTAAGTAGTACTATGAGGTTTCACATTAGAATTGTATATAGAGGTTATAAACCAATATTATATGTAGATCCATGAGTACAATGTTGCATGTTGTGGTCAATGTTGAGTGTGCTAATGAATTTTTTGAAAAGGGTGTGCAAGGCTACACTCAAATCAATGTCATTATGTAATAAAAAGGCCAAAAGATGTAAAAATTTCATACAAGATGAGGTAAGGTTTCAAACAAGCTATAAAGTGCTAAACTATAAACAAGGAATCTAGAAGTACTACTTGATTCTTAGGAATTTGGGGGGCGGGGGGGTCCATCTTGGAGTTTAGAGTGTAGGTGAATGCACATCAATTAAAGGGAGGATAATATATAGTAGGATGTTTGATCGTATTTTCCTAGTAGTCAATCAAATATACTTAGAATTGTTGACTATTAGAGATCATTTGGGATGAAAAATAAGTTGCATCTATAGTAATCCAAATAGGTTCATAAATGCTAAGCTAGGTTATGTATATAAAGGATTTCATGGTAATTAAATTAAAAAAAGTGATTTCTTATTGAAGATGTTCTATTTTTATCAAGGTTGTTTCACAGAAAAATGTTTGGGTTTCATTGTAAAAAAAATATTTTTCATCAACAATAGTTATCTTCTTTTACAATTTTATACTTTTTTTGGATTCAAAGGGGGAGGTTTATTTGAAAACATGGCTAGGAGGTGTCTCAGGCACAGGCCTTGTCACCAGTTTGGGCTGATTGTGGAGATAGACATCTCCAGATTTTTCATGTCTTCTGTTTTTATCTTCCTTATCTACAACACTACGCACTTGCCAAGTTTGGCAAATTTCCTTTTTAGCAAAACAACTTTGCTTTGTTTTCTTCGTTAATCTCTATTCCACCGTAGGTGATGAGAGGTTATAAAAGAGAGATCGATGTGAGTGTTGCTATATACAAATAAAGTCTTTATTGCAGGAATGACACAAGAGAAAGGGAGATTGAAGTGATCAGAAGGAGTAGAAATATTATCCAGGATTGCAGTATTGCTGTGGATGCCAAGTTCTGGCAGTTATTGTAAATCTCTTCTTTTCTGTTATAATAAAATCTCTCATTGAATGCTGGTTTTTCCCCAGAGTTAGGGGTTTTCCAGGGTAAATCACTGTGTCAAGTGTGATTAGTTTTCTCTAATTTTCTACTGCATTTAGTATTTTTAGTGAATGGTGTTGTGCATGCTTTAGTTCTTTGTTTCAGTAATTTAACTTCTGTTATTCAAATTCCTGAGTTTAAACAATAGCGAATTTATTGTTGGGTTCACAACACCAATAGAGGAGGCGTATTTTTCACATGGTATCAGAGCAAATACTCTGAAAGAGAAAACTAGGGTTTAATCACACAACTGCAAGTTTCGATTTTCTTTTGTGTTCAGGGAGGTTTAAGTTAAGGGTTTCAGCAATGGCAGCAGCTGGATTAAGAGATTCAAACAGACTTGAGGGGGCTTCAAACTTTGGTGTGTGGAAAGCAAGAATTTTTTTGTTACTGGAGGAGAATGGTCTGAAGGAATATGCAACCACTACCGTTTTTGTTCCAACAGATGCTATGCTACTGGCGACCTACCGGAAAGAAGATGCCAAAGCTAGACACATTGTTATGGATGGGGTCAAGGATCACCCTGTTCCTCATATTGCAGATTTAGACACCTACAAAAAGATGTATGATGCCATACTCAATCTATACCAGAGTTGAAATTTGAACAGGCAACTGATTCTCAGGGATAAGCTGAGAAACACCAGAATGAAGAAAGGGGAGAGCGTTGTGGACTACCTTACCAGGATCAGAACAGTAAAAGATGAGTTGATAACTGTCGGGGTAGCAATACTAGATGATAAGGTTGTCAGGATTGCATTGGCAGGATTCACAAAAGATTGGGACATCTTTGTTAAAGTTGTATCCGGACGGAAAATATTCCTGATTGGGATCGTTTGTGGACTGATTTCACTCAGGAAGAGTTACGAATGAGTTATGTTAATGGAGGCAGCAGCAGTGGTCGTAAGGGTGAGGTGGAAGAGAATGTTGCTCTTGCCAGCAAAGGCAAAGCTAAGAAAGGCTCAAGCAGTGAGTCTACCTCAAAAGGAGACAAGAAGAAAAAGAAAGACCTGAGTAAAATTAAATGTTATGGTTGTGATCAGCTAGGACATTATGTCAGTCAATGTCTGAATCGGAAGAAAGGAGACA
Source organism: Sequoia sempervirens (assembly GCA_007258455.2). NCBI lineage: Eukaryota > Viridiplantae > Streptophyta > Pinopsida > Cupressales > Cupressaceae > Sequoia > Sequoia sempervirens. Next base: position 127,665,120 of record VDFB02000002.1, on the reverse strand, counting down.
AGAAGAAGAAGCAGACAGCAACTTCAACGGATGTTGATGAGCTATCCTCTAGACTAAAATATGAGTTCACTCTTCTAAACTGCTTATCTAGCTCGAGCACTACAGGGGTCTAGTATATTGACAGTGGTGCGTCATGCCATATGACAGGAGTTAGAGAAAACTTCTCCAACTACAAAGCAGAAGAAATAGGCTTCCAGATAAAAATGGGAAACAAGTCCACATGCACTCCAGTTGGGAGAGGGACTGTTTCATTTTAGAGGGAGTCAAGCAGTGATATTAAGATCACAGATGTATTGCATATGCCAGGGATGTACATGAATATGATTTCAGTATCTGCCCTTGAAGATAAAGGGTACAACGTACTCTTTCAAGGACAAAAGGTGTATTTAAAACACAAGGACTGGAAGAAGGTAAAGCAGATTGGAGTTAGAAGTGACAATTTATACATATTACAGTTTGAAACTCCAAAGGCACTAGTGAGTAGTAATAGCAGTAGGGAAATAGGAGAGCTATGGCATAGATGGATGAGACATATACACCATGGGGCATTGAAATTGCTCAGAGAAACCGTGATAGGAATTCCAAAGTTGAGTGTAGAGCATGGTGACGCATGTAAAGGGTGTGGACTTGGGAAATTTTCAAAGGAAACCTTCCCAAGAAGTGACAGTAGAAGTACATGTGTTCTTGACTTGATACATTCTGATATTTGTGGTCCCATGTCTACTTAGTCTTTGAGAGGTTATGAGTATTACATAACCTTCATTGATGATTTCTCTAGGAAGACTTGGATATATTTCTTGAAGGCCAAAGATGAGGTCTTTAGTCGCTTCCAAGAATTCAAATCTCTTGTGGAGAATATGACATGCAGGAAGATCAAGGTTCTTCAGACAGACAACGAGGGTGAGTATAAAAGAAAAGTCTTCCAGGAGATCTGTACCAAAGAAGGAATCAAGAGAGAGTGGACTGTTCCCTACAACCCACAACAAAACGGGGTTGCTAAGCGTAAGAACAGGGCAATTGTTGAAGCAACCAGGGCCATGTTGTTTGATCAGGATCTGCCTAAGTATCTTTGGGCAGAGGCTTGCAGCACAACAGTCTATATTCAGAATAGAGTACCTCATAAGATTTTGGGAAAAATGACACCAGAAGAAGGCTTTACAGGGAAGAAGCCTGAGGTTGGGCATTTTAGGATCTTTGGCAGTATAGCATATTGTCACGTACCATCAGAGAAAATAACCAAGTTAGATTCGACTGCAAAGAAAGGTTTCTTTGTTGGATATAGCGAAACCTCCAAGGCATACAAGATCTTTATTCCAGGGCGAGGAGGATCATAGTGATATGTGATGTGAAGTTTCTGGAGGGGAAAGCCTTCAGAAAATCTCAGCATTTGCCAGCAGTTGAGCAGGGTCAGCAGATTGTAGCTCCAAAAGTGGATAAGGAGTCTCAGGCACAGGGCACTGTGATAGGAACAAATGTAGATACAAGTACCTTGGGTGAGTTAAGTCCACAGGATTAGGAGCAGGAGAATAAGGAACAACAAGCTCCATCTATTGATGTATCTCCTACTGGCGGGAGAAGGACTAGTCGAGTGGAAACTTAGATTGCGCGAGATGCTCAGGAGTTTATGGGAGCTCCTAGAATGAGTGGCAGGGAGAGGAGACCACCAGCTAAATATTTAGATTATGTGGCATTAATAAGTGAGCTCATTGATAGTGAGCCTTCCAGTTTCAGGATGCTGCACAATGCAAGTTTGGCAGGATGCTATGGTGGAGGAATACAACTCCATCATGAAGAACGATGTCTGGGATGTAGTGCCAAGGCCTATAGATAAGGCGGTGGTTGGTTATTGTTGGATCTATAAGATCAAGCATGCTACAGATGGTAGCATAGAGAAATACAAAGCCAGGTTCGTGGCCAATGGGTTCTCTTAGAAGGAGGGAATCGACTATGATGAGACATTCGCTCCAGTGGCCAAATATACCTCCATACGAGCTGTGATCTCATTAGCAACACAAATGGGATGGCAGATCCATCAGATGGATGTTAAGATGGCTTTCCTAAATGGAATCATAGAGGAAGAGGTGTACATCAAACAACTAGAACGTTTTGTGGTGCATGGGAGTGACTCTCATGTTTGTAGGTTAAAGAAAGCACTATACGGACTTAAGCAGGCACCCAGAGCATGGTATGAGCGCATAGATAGCTACTTGCAAAGCATGGGATTCGTGAAGAGTGAGGCAGACTCCAACCTTTACTATCTCATGATGGGGGGTGAACCACTCATCCTAGTTTTGTACGTGGATCATTTATTTGACTAGTTCACCGAGGCTCATAGAGGATTGTAAGAGGGACCTAGCAGCAGAGTTCGAGATAAAGGATTTGGGGTTGATGCACTATTTTCTGGGACTAGAGGTGTGGCAGACAGAGGGAGAGATTTTCCTTGGTCAAGGGAAATATGCTATGGAAATCTTGAAGCGATTTAGAATGCTGGACTGTAGACCCATGTCTACACCAATGGTTACAAATTAGCAGAAAATCAATGCATCAAAGTAGGAGGCAGTAGACCCCACCTTGTATAGACAACTTATTGGGTCATTGATGTATCTGGTCAATACAAGACTAGACATTTGCTTTGCAGTCAACTCTCTTAGTCAGTTCATGGTAGAACCAAAGAGAGTACATTGGACAACAACAAATCATGTGTTGAGGTATCTACGTGGTACAGTTGAGTATGGGTTGAGATATACTCGGGGTGATGGTGTCAGGTTGATTGGCTACACTGATGCAGACTGGGTTGGTAATGCAGTAGATAGGAAAAGCACTTCAGGGTGTTGTTTCAGCATGGGATCAGGGGTTGTCTCTTGGTATAGTAGGAAACAGAAGTCTGTTGCATTAAGATCTACGGAAGCAGAGTACATGGCAGCAAGCATGGCAACATGTGAGGCCATATGGCTTCGGAAGTTGTTAGTGGCATTGTTTGGTCAGGAGCTAGAATCGACCATCATTCACTGTGATAATCAAAGTTGCATAAAACTCTCTAAGAATTATGTGTTTCATGACAGGTCAAAGCATATTGACATCAGATATCACTTTATTGGGGATTATGTACAGCGTGGATTAGTTCGACTATAGTATATATCTATAGATGAGCAGGTTGTAGACATCTTAACAAGGGCCTTGATGAAAAGCAAGTTTGTCTTCTTTAGGGACAAGTTAGGTGTAGTAGAGAACACCTTCCTCTCTAAGAGGGAGTGTTGAAAATGTATCTCAGAGGTGTCTCCAGCCTGGAACCGTGTCACCCAGGCTGGAGCAGTTGTGGAGATAAACATCTCTAACTTTCCTGATTTTTTATCTTCCTTATCTTGCAACGCACTTGCCAAGTTTGGAAAATTTCCTTTTTAGGAAACAACTTTACTTTGTTTTCTTTGTTAATCTCTACTCCACCGTAGGTGATGAGAGGTTATAAAAGGGAGATCGATGTGAGTATTGTAGATATAGATGAAGTCTTTTTTCCAGGAATGACACAAGAGAAAGGGAGATTGGAGTGATCAGAAGGAGTAGAAATATTATCTAGGATTGCAATATTGATATGGATGCCAAGTTCTGGCAGTTATTGTAAATCTCTTCTTTTCTGTTATAATAAAATCTCTCATTGGATGCTAGTTTTTTCCCAAAGTTAGGGGTTTTCCAGGGTAAATCACTGTGTCAAGTGTGATTAGTTTTCACTAATTTTCTGCTGCATTCAGTATTTTAGTGAATGGTTTTGTGCATGCTTTAGTTCTTTGTTTCAGTAATTTAACTTCTGTTATTCAAATCCCTGAGTTTAAACAATAGTGAATTTATTGCTGGGTTTCACAACACCAATAGAGGAGAGGTGTATTTTTCATGGTTTATGGTTCATTGAGTATATTTTTTCCTTTGTAAGGTTGTGATTTATTGTGAAAGTTTATTAATCATCAAGACAATTTGTGTTTGTCAATAAATTCTTAAACTTTTAGCAAAGATGTTGAACTTTAGAAGATCACAACTTTTTGGCATAGACTATTCAATTTGTGATTAACGTTTTATTTCATAAGAGACATCATATTGTATTGCAACAACCAATACTTTTATGTTGAGGTAAAGGTTTAGGTTACTCCAAATCACCTTTTCTATTGAATTTCTAGTCAATATTATATGTGAAAGAGTTAAAAAATTTAAATTAAGTTTTTAGGTTGTTACTCAATCATAAGGATTATGCCAATCTACTTCATATTAAAATTTAAATAAATTTAGATTATTGTGACCTAAATTTAGATGTTTGAATGAAAACCTTCTTGATCACCATAACCGAATTATGTCCTTGTTCCATGCTTGGTGATCTGATGCAGAGTCTGGAGGCTCAACCTTAATCAACTTGGAAACCTGCCTTCAAGAAGTATCCAGAAAGATTAAAATGACCACATAAAGTAATTCAACCAGCCTTCCAAGTTCTACAATCATCAGAAGCACAATTTCCCAATTTCACTCCTAAACCCCAGTTTTAGTGCAAACCAAGTTTAGGCATTTTCACCAACATTTTCCAAAACACCTAACAAACTCAAGGATGATTAAGATACCCTTTTGCAAGTTATAAAACATACAGGAAAACCAATATCAACTCTTTTGGACAAACTCAAAGATCCAATACTCCTGCCATGGAAACGGCTAGTGGATTAGCCCACTTTTACAAAGAAAGTACCCTTTAAACTCCACCAAAATTTATGAAACCTTGGGGCAGCAATTAAAATGCCCAAAAACTACCAAATCCACCAATAGTTTCCAAAAATCACTCTTCCAACATAGCACAGCCTAAAACCCTTGATTCTAGGCCTTCAAAAGGAGGGTTTATTGTAAATCATACCTCCAGACCTTTCCAGACTCTACCACCTATTCAAACACGCATAATTATTCCTGCACAAGCTTTATACTTCATCACATAGGTTATTTCTTCCAGAAAACTCATAAACCATCATTTAGTTCCTCACTTTCACAAGGAAAATCACCCAAATTCAATCTAGGGCAACACCCAAAACCCACAAACACACTTCCTCTGACCTTCAAATAATTTGGAAATCTATTTTACAACAAATGGGGCCATTCCACCGAGTTACAATTGCTACAGTAGGTGGAATGCCCTAAAAACTCATTTTAATACTCTCAAATCACCAATTTACACCAAAACAAGGCAGTTTCAGTAAAATGTCAATAAAACCCTCTAAACTTAATGAAAATTCACCAAACCACTTTCAAATGAAAGCTGACTCTCTCCTCTTTCCAACCATACCAGGGTTGAGCACGTACAGGTCGTACAAAAGTCGTACCACACGTTTTAGCAGCAAATTTACACACAGAAATTTCCAGAAAGCAGCCTATTTTTCATTATAACTTCAAAAAAAATGATTCAACAACCATACCTCGACCATGAGAGGCTTATTTAACATCTAACCACCCTTACAAACATCCTCCAACTGGAATTTTAATTAGTTGGACATTGGAAACCAACTTTTTACCAATTAGACCCCTAATTGCCTAGTTTTGCACTTTTTGCAATTTGTTGACAATTAGTACATTTTTATGCAACCTTTTGCATTTTTTGAACTAAATAACATCAAATCCCCTAATTACATCAGTAATAGTCTCAAAGACCTTATTTAACATAAAAATTACTCATACTATCACTAACTCCTAGACTAACCCTCATATAATGCACTTTGCAATTACATGTTTTTAGGTGCCCCTGCACCAAAGAATGACAGTCACTTGAGATGTGACAGTCAAAAACAGGCTAAGCAGTGACAAAATAATAAAGCTCAAACCTTGCATAGTAAAGTGGAGATTTTAACAGTGAGTTTCCTTACCCCCTTGCTGACCTTAAGGGTTTTTTAAATGCTTTTGGTAGTGTTAGACAAGGCAAATGCAATCAGGGAATGACTATCCAAATGAAGTAACAATGGTAATCATAGGTTCAATGTTTCTTCTTAGCCATTAATATTGTATAATGGAGGTAGTGGATTGCATGTTTGAGGAGTGTTTTGAGACTCACCAAATATGGGAAAATAGTGAATAATACCTTGTGGAATGTGAAGTAGTGTCAATAAGGTTGAAGGATCTTAAGAACTACAATACTATGAAACAATGAGTCCCCTGTAGTAAGTAGGCAGTCTATAGGGCATAGTTTGATTTTATAGAAGGATGCTCATGAAAGGAATCTTCAAGTGATAGTGAGTGAGCTATTTAAGATTGCAGCTGAGGGTGCAATACCCAATCATAAAGGAAGTTAGTAAAGCAGTAAATGTGCAAGAAAATTGAATCGTACACAATGAACAATTCATAATGTTATCTTCCATAATGCCTTGAGTTTGAAGACAAAAATTTCATTGTATCTTCATGATGAAAGTGGTGAGCTTAATGGTCAATCACTGGCAATCATTATTTTAAAACATGCTATTGTGCTTATGGAGGCAACATTTTCAGCAAGGCAGTGAGTGATGGTTTGGAATAATGGCAGGTATGAAGGACTTGCTTTATATGCATACTATGCAGTCTAGCTTAAGACAGCGTTCTTAGAAGAGATTGAAGGTGGATTATGGAACTCAAGGGTTACCATGAAAAGGATTAAAGCAAAGACTGAGATCTATTTAAAAGCCACGGTCATGAAGATATTAAAGATGTCACATGCAAAAACCTAGTAGCTGGAGTAATGAATACAGTGCCAAAGAGGATAGTGTGCGGGATAGATTTAGGAGATCTCCACATTATCTAATTACAGGGAAATACACCATTTATTTATTTTTTTACTTAAAATAAATCATTCTAAACCCTATATAGGATACATTGATACTTCAAAAGCCTTTGAAGGAATTTTAGATTATGCAAATATATGTCAAGTAACATTCATAAGGTTTAGAAAATCTTGATCACTCTCTAGAATAGCCAGTTAAACATGGGTTGTGCTTGAATGCACTACATAATTGATATAACACAACCACTCTGCATATCAACTAGAGTTATAGGTTCTTTATTGCAGCAAGAGGTAATCACTCTTTGATCATGCTATAATTACATCCTATCCTATTAAACTTGAGACAACCTGAATGCACCCAATGATGATTATTGACACCTACATTATACAACCTGAATTAACTACATTATATGAGTGCCTCAATTTCTATCACAACATAGCCACATTAAACTTGGGTCACACATGAATGCATCATGTATTTGTTATAGCACAACTATGCCACATGACCAATACAGTTATGGATCACATAATTACATTCATAATAATTTGTTCCTCCGTTGTGATCTTATGGTGATTTCACACAACAAAATCTGGACATGAAATTCTCAAAACCCTTAACCTCTAGAAATGAAATCTAATGAGATGTTGCTTTAAAATATGATTTTCAAACCTAGAACTACAAATCTGACTTCACAACTGAATTCTGCAAAAAGACAATGACTACCCTCAACCTGGTGAAAGCTTCTTGAATTTTTTCTAATTTTTCCCAAGAAAATCATCCTTAGTTCTCCACAAACTGTCTCAAGTAGAGCAAAACACTGTCACAATAAATTAGGCGCAAAGTCACTTTTTTTTATGTTGGCCACAATTTTATTTTTTTAATTTTTCATGTTTGTCGAACATTCGACGAAAATAATAGCTGACGTTTCGATGAACACTAGGTTCGTTGATATTTCGACGAACGTTGGGGATAAACTTTCAAAAATTGGAAATTACACATCAAATTTTACAAGCACCCGGAACATCAAATTTTACATATTTTGTCAGCAGTTTAGTTGTATTTTGCAGTCAAATGTATTAGTGTCGGATTCAAAAATGTGATACCATTTGAAAGTTATAAATGTTTTTCAATCAGCCTATCAATTAGGACTTTAGTCATAATTCTAATAGAAAATCAATAATAATTATTTATGAAATTCAAATTAAAACATAATTTATATTGGTGGAAATCTGAGAATCTCCTCTAAAAACCCTTTTTGTTTCATCAATTTTGTGTAAAAAAAAAGTCGTCGGCCACATACCCTACAAATACCCATAATATTGCCACTTTTTGGCCCACCATGATCCTGCACATACCCATGAAGAACATTCTTGTTATAAGAAGGATATTGATGAGATGAAACATCTTCTTAAGAAGAACAACATTGATCTACCTTCTAGAATTTATGAGTCTACTTCTTCTTCTTCACATTAAAAATAGTCAAGATCTAGTAAGAATAAAGGTCATGCTGAATTTGCTTCTAATTCTAAGAAAAAATAAAGGTAGAGCTCTTTGTGCTTCTACAAGTCATGAATCAAGGAAATGGCTCCTAGATTCTGGAGCTTCTCATCGTATGGCTTCTTCACAGTCTATGTTCTCTTCTTTTGATCCTTGTGTTATGCCACCTATTTTTATGGGAAACAACATTTACATGAGTGTAATTGGGAAGGGTTCCATTGATATTGGGGATGGAACCTTCAATTATTTTTGGTGTGCACCTCACTTGACAAATAATCTTCTTTCCATCTATCAGATCACTCATGGTGGAGTGGGGAAGATTGTGGAATTCACACCTGATTCTATTATCATCAGATACTTGGAGAGTAGAGAGTTAATTGCTACAGGGATAGTTGATCATGAATCTTGGTTGTATACCTTTTCAGACTTTGCACCTAATGATGGTTTCAATCCTTTGGCTGTTGATCACACTCCTTGTGTAACATTTGATTTTGAGGAGAATTTTGGCTATTTGAATCTTGGTATTCTCACATCAGATCTAGTTATTGAGCCTTACATTTGTTCTCCTCTATCGACTATTTCTTCTGAGGATACTTGTGTTACATTCATGGCTACTTGTGATTTAGTGCAACAAGATCGACATCATCTTCTAGATATAGGTGCTTGGGATGACTACTTGATAGACATTGCAGGTTTGTTCATAGAGTCTCATATTTCAGACTTGGGAGACAGTATTCATGACATCCATCTTCTCTTTGATGAAGTTGATTCTTCTTCAGTTGTTATGGAAGAACCTTTCGATCCTCTTGTTCATTCTCCACATGATCATCCATCATAGTTTGACATGAGTGTGGGTACTTTTGAGCAACATTTGGAGGAGGCATCTTTGTCTTCAAAGGAGGTAGTTGAGTCTTTGGATTTTGTTCTACACACATCTCTAGGTTTTGGATTGTCATCTTCAACAGTGTGGCCTAGAACACCTGATTTGCCGGTGGAAGCTTTCAACATCGACGTGGAGACAAATGATCAATTTTTAGAGACTTCATACATTTTGAGTTTTCTTCTCTCATATTCATTTTAGGAATGGGAAGACATTCTTCATACACCTTTGGTTTTGTTTCTTCCTAAGGTGAGGAACATTGTTCAATGATCGTGGACCATGTTCTACATTCAGTTTCGAGCTTCAACCATTGGCATAGTTGACTACTTTGGGGAAGGTTACATGGTCTTTCCTATCCTTTCTATTTTGGATGGGACTTCTTCCTTGCATGGGATTCTTCTTGTGTTGGGATTCTTCTTGTGTTGGGAAACTTGTTTTCTTTTCTCTCTTTTGGGGAGGAGTTTTGTCCCACTAGGTTTTCTCTGTTACTCCATTTGTGAGAGATTATTTTGTACATGGGTACCTAACATGGCCTAAAAGTCAGGACCCATATTTGCATCTTTGTGTCTTCTCACCCACCTAAGCTATGCTTAAGGGGGGGTGTTGGTGTAGGTTTTTTATTTTCCTTATGTTAGGTAATATTTATTTTTCCTACACACATTATTAAGCTTGCTTAGGTTATATTTTAATGGCTAGGAGGAGCACATGTGGCATAATCTTACAATCACATGTGTCATTCACACCCACCTTTAGGTAGTTGAATGTCACACCCTCTTTTGGACTTATTTGCCACCTCCCCATAACCATTTTATTTTTACTTGAGTTGGCATAACTATGTATTTGGCATTTACCAAGTAGGTAAAACCTCCCACCTATTATGGGTAAAGGGGAGTTATTATTCCTCTTGGTTTTATATGCCTATATTTTTCTATATAAACAAGCCCTCACCTCTCCCTATGCTAATGAGAAAACTAGCTCTAATTGTGAGTCTAGTTCAGTGCTAGGAGAGTGTTGAGTTTTGTTCATCTCTGGGTTCTTGTCTTTCTTTCCTTCAGTCACTTTGATCTTGGGTGGTTTCACAACCAAATCTAACAATTTTATCTTGATCTTGACAAAGATTTGGCATATCCTTCAACTATACTCATGGAAAAAATTTCACAGGATCTTTACCATTTTGTCTCAAGAAGTCCAATAGCCCATATCTAGCATAATATAACTCTGTCAAACTCTTCGCATATACATTACCTATCTTGATTTGTTCATTGATCTATGAAACATTGCCAAACACTGGGCTAGGTTATTACACTTTTGTTTTTGAATAACTCTTGATCCATGTCTTATATCTCACAATGTGACATCGACATTGTGATCTAGGTATCGTTTTCCTTAAAATCTCATCAAAATCCAAAAACATCAAAATATTGTATAGAAAAATCCAAAAACATCAAAATCTTGTACTAAAAAAATCCAAAAACATTCAAAAATTGTAAATTCAAAATCCAAAACATTCAAAAAATATCAAAATCCCTAAAAAGGTCAAACATTGAAAATCCAAAAATAGTACCTTGTTAAACTACATCATCTCTGAGCTTGAACATAGGAAAGGCAATCATTGATGTGCCCCCAAGACACCCTAGGTTAGTCCTTTAGGAGTTCGTCATAATAATCTAACATCCATCAACTGTTTATATCTTCATTTGTTAAAAATTCGAGTCAGTCAAACTACATGGTCTCTAAATGTATAACATAGGTAAGAGTAATATTTGAACAACCCCTAAGGCCCCTAGGATAGGTCTTTACATTAGGTTCTTGGTCGAAACTCTCAAAAATCCCTAAACATTTAAATATTGAAAAAAACCCTAAACATTAAAATATTAGAAAACACAAAAATATTTGAATACTCATAAAAATCCCAAAAATATTAGAAAACATTCAAAAGAACTAAACAACCTCAAATATCTCAGAAAACCCTAAATAGCCTCAAATAGCCAAAAACCAAAACATTCACATAAACTTTCAAAAAGACCAAAAACAACCTGAAAAAAATTTTAAATACCAAAAATATTGAAATATTGCAAAAAATCCAAAACCATCCATCCCATTTTTCTTTCACCCGGAATAAACCTCCATCCATAATAAATTGATCATCACCTTCAAACCTTTGGAAAAACAAATAGAAATCACTTGTCACAAGTCATAAAGTGAGAAACTAAGTGTCAAAATCTAAAGTCTAAACCATAGGTAAATATGTTAGTGAATTTTATATCAATGACTTATCATAAAGCTCGTCATCATTCTAACATCAAAAAAACCTCTAATCAACATGCCCTAGGATGTATCATTCTTGTGATGGACATTAGTATCAGACATCACCCTAGATAAAATAAATTGGCCAAAGATATAGGTAACACTGACTGTTTGTCTTTGATCTTTTCTTATGATTTATCTTAATGACCTATTTTGAGGACCTCTCGATGATTTCTATAAAAATGATTTATAGAGAAGGGAATGGTGCATTGATCATTATCTTTCATTTACTATACTTATGGATACTATTGTAAAATAATCTTGGTGCATACTTGCTTAGTTGTGTGTAGGGAAGTTGTTTGGAGTACATTATTGACTATTGTGTATGCTTTGGTTTGATATGTTCTAAGCTTCTAACTTGCATTCCAATGAGGTTTATGTATGTCAATCTGTGAACAAGAACTATCTTATATGTATGTGGAGTGAAATTCCATTACATTGGATACAACACCATCTTGGTTATCAATACCTTGATGCATTGTATCTATGTATTATATCAAACAATAAGTAAGGACATAAAATCCCAATCCCAAGATATGAGCAAATTATCATCCTGATGATGTAAATATAACCTCATCATCATAATGGCCTCAATGTGAAAATCTAAACCTTTAGGAAAAATAATTGCTCTCTTTTTATGAATAAGCGTACAAACTTTACTTCTTGAAGTTAGGTGAATTAAGCTTATTTATGTTGATTTAATGGTTTAGTCTTCAAACATTTTGCAGGTCAACTCCACTCCCAATCACCATTCCAATCAAAAGGGAAATGAATGTAGATCTTAATACTTTTGAATACAATCAAGCAAGTGTCAGAATTTTAGGAGCACGCGTTTTGGGCCAAGTCTTCATAGTCTATTATTTTTCAGTTTCAAAAACTTTATGGCTCATGTGAGCCTCTTTAATATTGTATGTCATGGTCTTTAAATTCCATCTATTATTGGGAATCTGTTAAAAGACTCTATTAACTAGAAAGTAGGATTTTTTTAGTTCTCTTCATATAAATATATAACTATGGAAAATAACAAATAGAGAAGAAGATTATCGTTATGCTGCCAATATTTCTTTCGAGTAAAAACTACCATATGAATAAAAATGAGTTTTCCTCTTACTCTTTGAATTACTGAGAAATGTGAATGAAGTCTTTGGAATAAATTAACTTAGATATTTCCAGTGCATGTGATCTGAGATAATTGTAGACACACTCGAGAGCTAGCCACTCGAGGGTTATAGATAGATAGATAAGTATTTTATTTCTTATTATATATTTTCTTTTAGTAGATAACAGTTGGAATTGCAATTCATCTTCATGAGTATATTTTATGTTGTTAGTGTCAAGCCTACAAGTTGTAACTAAGTCCATAGTTTTTGAGCTTCACATTTCAATGTCCCAATCACCTTTCTTCAGTTGATTTTGTTAAATTGTTTTATGTTAGCAGTTGGCTTGTTACCTTTTTCATTAGATAATTTTTTGATAATTCCTTTAAATGTTTTGCTTCTTCATCAATTTATGCATTGATTAGGTTAATCATTTCCATGCTTTCTAGTTTAGTGGTGATTCTTTTCAGATTTATAATTTTCTATTTTCTGGTTTGAGTCATTTCCCACTTTCTAGATAGGCGATTCATTACTTTCAAGGTTAGAGGCCCTTTAGCTTAGAGTTGTTATTCAGTTGGTTAGTATTGAGGAAACCTAATAGAGAGAACTTGAAATTTCTTCTATTGCATATAGCCATTGGACACTACTTGATTGATATATTGATGTGTTTATTCACTAAAGTGTTAGGACCTAATGATAGCCTATTACTTTTTGGCATCATTATCAGGGACTCCTTTTCCTAGTATTAGTAGGTGATATCTTGAATACCTCTTTTAGGGATAGAATTAGCTCTATGGCTTCCTTTCTGCATGGTTAGTAAATGAGGCCCCCACAAAATATTCATACCAAAAACCCCCAGTCGACGTACCAACAACAAGTAGGGATGAAGGAAACTCAGATCAAGAACTTACTAAGGAATTGACAGAATAGGGTCAACCTGAGACCTTCCCACATACCCTGTAAAGAGAAAAAATAGTGATCGAGGAGCATATTCTTTCACAAAATCCTAAACCTTGTGCCACTGAGAAAATATTGGAAGAGGATCACATCCCATTCAACATCATGGATGACCATAGAAATGTCACCAATAAGAACAACAATGATAACCCTCCACCACACACATTCACTTATCATATTGCTATTGATGTAGATGATGATACGATAATGAAAAATATCTCACCAACCTTCTTTCCAACCTTTCGAGGTTTGTCTACTGAGGACTCTAATCAGTTTCTATTTGAATTCAAAGTCTTGTGTTAGACATATGACTACAAGAATGATATTAGCAAACTAAAGCTTTTCCCTTCCACTCTGAGAGACTTGGCTATGCACTGGTTTATGGGGTTAGCTTCTCAATCTATAACCTCTTGGGATGAAATGGAGTTTGTATTTTTGGAGTAATACCAAAGTTACTATAGGGTGAGTGATAGGAAAGAACTGTTCAAAATAAGGAAAAATGAGGATGAAAGTTTAGAAGATTACCTTGATAGGTTTATCTTCTTATATAAACATTGTGGTGGAGAAACTATAAGCCTTGATATTTTGAAGACCTTATTCCTCAAAGGTCTACATGATGAAGCTTGCAGGAGTTTAGAATTAATGGGAAAAGGAGACTTGTCCTAATTGAGACTGGAAGAGATTACAAAATTATGTTAGAATTTCTCTTGAACTCGAGGAGGAATTAGGAAGTCCACCATTTTTAGAGGTTCTAGTGACATTCTCAAACTTCATGAAAAGCTCGCCAATTTCAAGACTAACATTCTCATCTAGTTAAACACCACCTTAGATGGCATACAGGCTAAAACACGAAACTCTAAGACCTTGTCTGATCTAATTAAGATCTAGACTAATTGCATTTGAATGCTTAATGTTTACAAATCATGAAATCCAAATTACATAAAAAAAATTAACACATTAACATGTAAATTAAATGGAAATATAATTCATGCATACATTATTGAAATTTTGCATTAAAAACTGAAGGTGAAAAAAATGAAATTGAGAAAGAAGAAGAGAGAGAGAGTGCAAACAATCTGATAATGGAGTTCGCCATAATCATGACTACGTCTTCGGGTCCACTACAATAGAGTGAGACCAATCCGATTAATCTCCAAAATAGAAATTACAAATGCACCAAGACCATTTCTTCTAGCACTTCGGCAGCATAACAATTCTTTGACATACAAAAATGGCTCAAAGAACTCCTTAGAAATCCCTCTTTCGCATAACCTATTTCTCTACATCCACACTTAACCAAAAACTCTCCAAAAATTACTCTATCTCACACCCCCCATTCTACCCTTTTTATACAAAAAAATTACTCAAATTGGTTCATAACCAATTGATTTTCAAAACCTCCCAATATCCCCTTTACATAGAAAATATTATTTGAAAATCCCCCCTTATTTACATAGGGATATCCTCCCGTTGAAACAACCCATCCAATTTTACATAAAATCTTCACAGATGGCCTCTTGTAATTTTATTCCATAATCCGTTTCAGGATTTATTAGAAGATCTTAATAATTCACCTTTGAATATAAAAGGGCTTGATTTTATTAAGGATTTAATCCTTAATTATAGGGGGTGAATTGGTTGGAATTTTTTTTTTTTCTTTAAAAATAATGTTTAAGTTCCCCTTAAAAAGGGGATCTCCCAACCACATGTATTTTTAAATATTAAAGGGGTTTTATCCCATTTAAATAGGGGTAAATTTGTTTTGTTTTAAATTAAGACCCCACCTACTTTTTCTCACGTAGGCCTTAAATTAAGGCTTTTAAATGGGAGGAGTGGTAGGCTTTTATATATATATATATATATTTTTTTTTAAATAAAGCCATGTCCAACAAATTGCTGCTACATGTAACTTTGGGAAGCCACCATGTGTCACCCCATGATTCATCCATGTCAGCATTATGACGTCATTCTAATGTCATCATTGTACCTTCAAGTCAACCTAGTCAACCACGAGCTTTGACCTTCCATATCTTGCACATATGAGCTCCGATTTGTGCAAAACAAACACCATCGGAAAGCTCTTGCCAAGCTCTTCACATTGACATGAATTTTGACAGCTTTTGGTGACATCAAATTTTGACCTTTTTTCTTGCCCTGGGCCTTGAGTTGACTAGTTGTTGACTGAACTTTGACTAGCAATAACTTGGGCTTCATAGCTCTATTTGACTCTATTCAAGTTGCATTGGAATGAGGACATCGAGCTCTTTCTGATGGGGCTGAAATTTGGAGTATTGGATATTCTTCAATTTTTAGTGAAAATATCCCCCAAATCAGGCCTCCCCACTGGAGAACTTTTGGACCTCCAAAAGTGGCATTTATTCAGACATTAAGTGAGGACTTGGCCTCCCCACTTGTCCTGTATCCTTTGTGCATCTATATACCTAGCTCACAAATACAATGAAGACTGCAACAACATTGTTGATTATAAACATCATTCTATCACTTCCATAAGCATCTACATCAATTGTCGTAGCCACTAACCAACAAACATTGACTAGCATCAAGCTTAACAATAATGCAGAGATGAAGGAGAATAAATCAACAACATATCAATCTTTCACATGAGAAACATTTTTACCCAAGGATCAATTAATGCTTTCAATCATCATTCCCTCATGATGTACTATGGTATCAGGACATAATAACCTGGCCAAAATAACCCTGGACAAAATAACTCGCCCAAAATAACCCAAGGACAAAATAACCCAGAGTCATAATAACCCATGGACAAAATAGCCCGTGGTCAAAATAACCCATGGACAGAATAACCCATGGTCATTTTAGATCAAGCTAGTAAACTAGAAATGACATAAAATAAATTATAAATATGATTGTGAGGCACCATAGAGGCTATTTAGGTCATTTTTAGACTATATATCCATTATATACCCCTAAAATAGCCTTAAAACACCTTTAATATGCTTAAATAACCTATAAAATGGTAAATAATTATAAAAATAAAGGCAATTTTGTGGGAATAAGTTGATTAAGAGGTATTATGAAAAGATATAAATGAAAAGGCATTAAGAAGATATATAAAATGGTAGAATTAAGAGAAGTAAAGAAAGGAAGAAGGGGAGAAGAAGTAAGAGTGTGTAGAGTGATAAGAAGAGGAGAAATCTAAATTCATAAAAGAAGATATTTTGTAATATATTTTTTTGAAAATTATTTTAAATTTTCCTAGGGTTTTCTAAAAGAGTGTACAAAAAATCAATATACTTTTTAGGGAACCAACACATTCTTCATAATTTTTAATATATACAATGCCTCTTCAATTTTTAATAAGTCAAAAAAACAAGAATTTACTTATTATAGATGGTTACACATTTGTGTTTCATCGACAAGGCATCAATAAAATGAACTAGCGTTGTGTGGAATATTTTACAAATAAATGTTTAAGCCGATGCTATACTATGACACAAACAAAATTTGGTGATGTGATCCAGGATTTAGTGAATTGCTTCAAGCTTCACATAGCTCAGTCTAGAAATTCATCAAAGTAGTGAAAAAAGAACAGAGTCTCCAAGAGAATAGAATAGAGAAATATATGGTTGAATACACTGGGCAACCAAGTAGGAAAAAATATTGTGAACTCAAAGAAAGACTAAAAATATTGGTTGATGGTTATGACAACCATAACATTTTAGATTATATAAGAGGCATCGCTCATAATTTGACACTTTAATTGAAAATTTGAATAATAAAGTTTTTTTTAGCAACATACATGTAATTTATAAATTTTGTTTTCCTTTCTTTATATTCTTATGGGGATATTTTGTCCATGGGTTATTCTGACCATGGGTTATTTTGGCTTGGGTTATTATGACCCTAGGTTATTTTGTCCCTGGGTTATTATAACCGGGTTATTCTATCCAGGGTTATTTTGGCCGGGTTATTATGTCCTGTAACCATGTACTATGGGTGCATCCTGTGACATTGGACCTTGGTTAACTACTCCAAGTTCTTGTCTAGAACCACCTGTGCTGATAGACATAAGAGTTAAATCTTTACTTGCATTAATCACCCTCTTAAATTTCCCTATGTTTGTAAAAGAACAATCAACCTTAATTTTGTGAGAATGTACAATATACTGAATGTTGTCTTTAAACAAATGATAATGATTCTTTTCCCTATAGAAAATAGCTTTCTGATCATATAGATAAGGGCTACCCAACACTATCCCACAGATATCTAGTGGAACCACATCAAACTGTACTTCATCCACAAACTTACTAGTGATTGCAAATTTTAAAGTGCATTATCTTGTTACTTGCAATTTATCATTCTCGCAAATCCAACCTAGTGGATAAGGTTTCTTATGTAGTGTAGTTTTCAATCCCAAGTTTATAACAACATCTTCATAAATTAAGTTAACTTGAGAACCACTATCTATGAGTGCATCAATCTTAATTTTCTTAGCAACAACCCTTAAATGAAAAACCTCATTCCTTTTCTTTTCTTCAGAGACATCATTCACTTTAGAAGTAGAAGCACAACTATCAAAGGAAACACTAGAAATAGGAGCTTTACCTTTCAATGCCATAGTTGTTATCTTAGTTTCACCATTAGAATTAGAACCAAGATCCATAACAACATTTGTGGCTTTCTCCTTACCCTTTTGTTTCTGATTCTGTCTCTAAGCCCACTTAGGCTTCAATTCGGAATGCAACTTCCAACAATGATCTTCATCATGACCCTTCTTGTCACAATGAGAGCAAGAAAGCTTGTCATCCTTCTTGACTGTAGTTGTCTTCTTTCCTTTCCCTGTCTATACAACCTTAGAAGATTTCTTTACCAAGTTATCATTATCAATGAAAGAACCCTTTCCCCTTGACTCTAAGTGTGTAGCTTGAATAGAAACTTCATCCAAATTACAAGGGTTCAAAATCAAAATGGAATGTCTAAGATATGAATGAAGACCTCCTATGTACTTTAACAAGGTATCCTGGGTGTACAAAGGTACATTTAATGCAATAGCCTTCTTTCTGAATTCATGGGTGTACTCTTGGATAGTTTGACCTTTCCCTTTTTTAAACACTTTCCAATTCATCATTAATTGTTGCATGTGACCTAAGGGATAAAATTATTTTTTAAGAGAATTAATAAATTCCAACCAAGATAAATTGACTCTACCATGCTGTGAAATTTCTACTGTAGTCCTACTCTACCACCAAGTAAGAGTTGAACCTCCCAACCGAAGAGTGGCTAATTGGATCCTAGAAGCATCATCAAAAAGATTTTGAACTCTATAGTAGACTTTTACTTGCTAAATCCAGTCATCTAGTTTTTCAGCATCTAATTCACTAGAATACTTAGGTAGTTCAAATTTAACATCCAATTTAATTTGAGGCTTATTTACACCCTTATAAGGATTACTAGAAAGAGAATGTGTACAAGAAGAAGGAGAATGAGGAGAAGGAGGAGTAGATAGAGTAGATTTTGGGGGTTCATCACCACCTCTAGATTGCTTCTTCTTGCTTTTACTATCTCCATGATCTTCTTCACATTTCATGCATTCTTCCTTTTCCTTGAGTAGCATCTCCAACACAACTTTGATCTGCCAAAAAGCTCTTCAAAACTCTTGCTCACTGAGTTCTTCAAGTACCTCCATTCTAGACACAGACATCTTCGAAAAATTTCTCTGTTTCCCAATCTCAGGATTATATTCCTCAAGCTTGCCTTCACCCTTCTGAATCTTGGATCTTGTTAGTATTCAAAACCAACTGCAATAATAGTCACCAAAAGCTCTTATACCACTTGATTTGATTAATATCTAGACTAATTGCATTTGAATGCTTAATGTTTACAAATCATGAAATCCAAATTACATAAAAACAATTAACACATTAACATGTGAATTAAATGGAAATATAATTCATGCATACATTATTGAAATTATGCATTAAAAACTGAAGGTGAAAAGAACGAAATTGAGAAAGAAGAAGAGAGAGAGAATGCAAACGATCTGATAATGGAGTTCGCCACAATCGTGATTATGTCTCCGGGTCTGCTCAAATAGAGTGAGACCAATCTGATTAATCTCCAAAATAGAAATTACAAATGCACCAAGACCATTTCTTCTAGCACTTTGGCAGCATAACAATTCTCCGACGTACAAAAATGGCTCAAAGAACTCCTTAGAAATCCCTCTTTCGCATCACTTGTTTCTCTACTTCCACACTTAACCAAAAACTCTCCAAAAATTACTCTATCTCACACCCCCCATTCTACCCTTTTTATACAAAAAAAATACTCAAATTGGTTCATAACCAATTGATTTTCAAACCCTCCCAATATCCCCTTTACATAGAAAATATTATTTGAAAATCCCCCCTTATTTACATAGGGATATCCTCCCATTAAAACAACCCATCCAATTTTACATAAAATCTTCATAGATGGCCTCTTGTAATTTTATTCCATAATCCATTTTAGGATTTATTAGGAGATCTTAATAATTCACCTTTGAATATAAATGGGCTTGATTTTGTTAAGGATTTAATCCTTAATTATAGGGGGTGAATTGGTTGAAAATTTGTTTTTTTCATTAAAAATAATGTTTAAGTTCCCCTTAAAAAGGGGATCTCCCAACCACATGTATTTTTAAATATTAAAGGGGTTTTATCCCATTTAAATAGGGGTAAATTTGTTTTATTTTAAATTAAGATCCCACCTACTTTTTCTCACATAGGCCTTAAATTAAGGCTTTTAAATGGGAGGAGTGGTAGGCTTTTATATATATATTTTTTATTTTTTAAATAAAGCCATGTCCAACAAATTACTGCCACATGTAACTTTGGGAAGCCACCATGTGTCACCCCTGGATTCATCCATGTCAACATGATGACATCATTTTGACGTTATCATTGCACCTTCAAGTCAACCTAGTCAACCACAAGCTTTGACCTTCCATATCTTGCACATATGAGCTCCTATTTGCGCAAAACAAACACCATCAGAAAGCTCTTGCTGAGCTCTTCGCATTGACATCAATTTTGAAAGTTTTTTGTGACATCAAATTTTGACCTTTTTTCTTGCCCCACTTGAGTTGACTAATTGTTGACTGAACTTTTACCGGCAATAACTTGGGCTTCATAGCTCTATTTGACTCTGTTCAAGTTGCATTGGAATTAGGACATCGAGCTCTTTCTGATGGTGCTAAAATTTGGAGTATTGGAGATTCTTCAATTTTTAGTGAAAATATCCCCCGGATCATTGTCCATCTATAGCCCCAAATGTTGAAATAAACATTTACTGAGAGAATTTCCCTTGGATAAAGTTGATAAGATTAACATTTGTCAAGTGTGTGACAAAAATCACCCCACTGACTAGTGTGAGCTACTAAACTCCATCGAAAATTCCAAAAAAATAACAACTCCACTCGAGGAAGAAGTGAATGCTATTAATTAGAGAACTGGTCCAGGAAATTTTTCCTATGGCTAGAATTCCAATCCTAACTAGAGACCCCAATCCAATTGGAACAAAAATCAATGGGTAGCACTCTAGCCTCAAGCACCACCTCCAGTACCCTCTAATTTGGGAACCTATCCCTGGGGACCACTAGAATGGATTAACGAATCTTAAGGTAACCCTTAGTAGCCTAATCAACCTCAACCTTAGTAGTACCCTCAAAATCCCATTCCTCAATGGAATCAACCTTAGCATCAATTTTACACTAGCCCCAAGAGAATTCCTACCCAACAACAAACTCTCCTACCACCACCTTAGAATACTCCACAAACTAAACAAGTTAACCAACCACCACTTCTCGTGCAACTAGTCC
Source organism: Sequoia sempervirens (assembly GCA_007258455.2). Lineage (NCBI taxonomy): Eukaryota > Viridiplantae > Streptophyta > Pinopsida > Cupressales > Cupressaceae > Sequoia > Sequoia sempervirens. Next base: position 127,643,775 of record VDFB02000002.1, on the reverse strand, counting down.
CTAACTCTGGTGTATTCCACCGAACAAGACAATGTCACTGGACTTAATTCCATACACTATGGAAACCTAAAGTTGAGGTCTAGTAAAACACTTTCACAATCGACTATTGAAGAAATCATCAATGAACCTGTCAAGAAGTCTAGTGAGAAAAATTCCATAACACACACATATGTAGAACCTGAGCCCAACCTGCCATCTTCAGTTGGAGCTTATGTCCTACCTCAAGAGGAGGGGGGTGAATATACAACTAAAATTCTAAAGGATTCAACACTAAGATACAAACAATCTTCAACCAAACTTCCAAAGCATCCTACATCTAAGGACAAAATCAAAACACCTTTTCTGGAGCAATTGAAACCAATTCATGTGGAAGATGCTATGGAAGTGATCTCAACCATTGAGACCACATTGATACAAGAAATTAAATAATTGTAGATTGAATTTCCCTTTTTACAGTGGATTGAAGAGATCCCTCAGTTAAATCCACTAATTAAATAGTTGTGTATTAAGACCCTGGGGAGAAAGCCAAAATGAATTAACACTATTCATATAAATGGGTACCTAGCTAATTTATTAGCTAGGACAACCACTACTTCGAAATATGATGACCTAAGAAGTCCACTTATAATAGTGGAAATTAATGAGGTAGCAATACCTAACACTTTAGTGGACCTTGGAGTAGCCATTAATGTAATGACTATTGATATGATGGAAAAATTGGGACTTAATGATCTATGTCCCACAACTACAATCTTCAGATGGAAAACCAATCCATAGCTATTCCCAAAGGTATCATTGAAAAAATTCTCGTTAAGGTGGATGGATGGGAATATCTAGTGGATTTCTAGATAATTGAATCCCTTACACCTAAAGATAGTTATCCAATAATTCTAGGATGACCATGGTTGGCTATAGTTGCATCCAAAATTGATTGTAGGGAAGGAGGAATGACCATTTCACATGGCTCTAATAGCAAACATTTTTTTTTGTACCCTCCTACCAATCTTGTTGAACACAGTAAAGTATGGGTTGATGAACCAGAAAGCCCTAATGGACAGGATAATTTGGCTTCACTAGTCATAGTAGTTATTAAACAACATGGTGAAGAGATAGAGGATGAATTGGAAGATGGCATAAAAAATCTTGTCATTGATTCAGTCAATGAGGAGATGTCATACATAGAAGAAATCCTAGGACACCCAATCAAAATAGATCAAGTAGAATTTGATGGTGCTAGTTTTATTGGATTACCTTATCCTTTGATAAAATTAGTTCCAAAAACTTACCATTTCTTTGCAGATGTTGTTTGACTTCATAAAATTGTATTGCATAGTTGTCCACTTAACATCTTGATAAGGCCTATGTACACTATCATGTCCAACCATCTGAGAGTCAAAACCATCATGTTGCTACCAAAAAAAACTTTGAACATCAATAGTTGTTTGACTGAGATGGAAGAACAAATATTTTTTGATACCCTAGTGAGTAGATCTAAAGCATTCGCCTAGGACTATAAAGATATGAGAGTAATACACCCTAGTGTGTGTATGCATCATATCTATACTGAGGATGTTTTACCTATTTACCAACCACAACAGAGACTCAATCCTACCCTCAAGGACATCGTTAAAACTGTGATTGAGAAAATCTTGTAGAGATGATTTATCTATCCGATTTCTGATAGCAAGTGGTTGTCACCTTTGGTTTTCATTCCAAAGAAGAATGAGAAATGGAGAGTGTGTGTAGACTATAGGAAGCTCAACAAAGCAACACACAAAGAATACTTTCCCCTACCATTCATGGTCCAAGTGTTGGATAACTTGGCTGGGAGGAAATATTTTTCATTCTTGGATGGATTTAGTGGATATAACTAGATACAGGTAGCAACAAAAGAACTGGATAAGATTACCTTTACCCAACCTTGAGGGACATTTGCATATAGGGTTCTTCCCTTTGGCTTATGTAATGCTCCTACCATGTTCCAGAGGGCCATCCTAGCTATATTTGTTGAGCTAGTAAATGAGTGTGTGGAAGTTTATATGGACAACTTTATACGGTTCAACTTTTAATGAAGCCCTCACAAATCTATACAAGGTGTTAAAAAAGAAACACACAAAGACTACTTTCCCCTACCATTCATGGACCAAGTGTTGGATAACTTGGCTGGGAGGAAATATTATTCATTCTTGGATGGATTTAGTGGATACAACCAGATATAGGTAGCAACAGAAGAACTGGATAAGATTACCTTTACCCACCCTTGAGGGACATTTTCATATAGGTTTCTTCCCTTTGGATTATTTAATGCTCCTACAATGTTCCAGAGGACCATCCTGGCTATATTTTTTGATCTAGTAAATGAGTGTTTGGAAGTTTATATGGATGACTTTATACAGTTCAACTTTCGATGAAGCCCTCACAAATCTAGACAAGGTGTTAAAATAGTGTGAGGATCATCAGTTGTCCCTCAGTCATGAGAAATGTTTGATCATGGTGGAACAAGGAATAGTGTTAGGACAACATATTTCAGCTGAAGGAATTAAGGTTGATCCTAAGAAAATTGAAGTCATATAACAACTCGAGATCCCATAAACATAGACTAATGTCAGGAGTTTCTTAGGGCATGTTGGATACTATCAAAGATTCATATAAAACTTTAGAAAAATCACAACCCCTATGTTTTCTCTCCTCCAAAAGAATATAAACTTCATTTAGACACCTGAGTGTTAGTCTTCATTCAAAACTATTAAGGAAGAACTCATCTCTACCCCTTTCCTTTGAGGACCTAATTAGAATATTTTGTTCCATATTTATGTTGATACATATAATGATTCCATTAGAGTGGTTCTAGGGAAAGAAGATGAGAATGGGGGAAAATATGCTATATACTTCATCACCAAGAACATGATGCCAATAGAAGAAAACTATACCACAATAGAGAAAGAATTCCTAGTTGTAGTGCATGCAATCAAGAATTTTTGACATTATGTCATGGGATATAAAGTTACAGTGCATACAGATCACTTGGCCATTAAGTATCTTATGAATAAACTAGTGGTAAACGAAAGGATAATTAGGTGGTCACTTCTCCTCTAGGAGTTCAATGTCACAATTATTGACAAACCAGGGAAATCTAATGTAGTCGCATATTTCTTATCTTGGATTAAACATGATGGTGACTATGCTTCGGTACAAGATGAGTTTCCATATGAAAATATTTTTCCTGTTTCCATTAAAACCCCATGTTTCACTTACATTGCAAATTACTTGGCCACCACAGAATTTCCACCTCATTTCTCATCAAAACAAAAGAAACGCCTTGTTAGAGAAAGTCCCCCTTTCAAATGGATTAATGGAATCCTATTTTGATGTGGACTCGATATGGTTTTATGATGGTGTGTTAGGGAAGATGAGACTTATAGTATTTTGAGAGCCTGCCATGATGATCCTTTAGGATGGAATTATTTTTCTAAAAGGACAACTCACAAGATTTTGGGAGTAGGATACTACTAGCCCTCAATGCACAAGGACATCAAGAAATGCGTTCACTGATGTGATGAATTTTAAAGACTAGGTAGGCCAACTACTTCTAACAAAATGCCCATACAGCCTTAGGTAGTGCTTGAACCATTCAAAAAATGGGGATTGGATTTTATCAGGCCAATAGACCCTCCTTCACAAGGAAAAGAATGCATTCTGGTTTGTATTGATTACCTAAGCAAGTGGGCATAAGCCCAAGCCCTATGTATTTCCAAAGAGGAACAGGTAGCTGATTTCCTCTATAATAGAATTTTCCTTAAATTCAGAGCTCCAAGGAAAATTTTCATAGACCAAGGCCCTAGTTTATTTCCAAAGTTTTGTTTGCATTCATAGATCACTTCCAAGCAAGTCACAAGAATTCCTCACCCTACCACCCATAGGAAAATAGACAAGTTGAGGTCACTAATAGGGAGTTGAAAAATGTTTTGATAAAAATAATTTCTTCAGGAAGGAAAGACTAGGCTAGGAAACTACCGGAAGCTTTCTGGGCCTACAACATTGCTTGGAAATCAACCACTAGCTAGAGCCTGTATGAGTTAGTCTTTGGGAAGAATCACCTCTTACCCATTGAATTCAAACTCTAAACCCTTAGGACAACCATGAAATTGGGTATGGATCTCAAACGAGCCCAAATTGAGAGAGTCTTAAAGCTTAGTGAACTAGATGAACTCTGTTTGGATGTCATCCATCAAATCAAATTAGGAAAATAACAATGTAAGGTTTGGAATGAAAAAAATATCAAAAAGAAAGAATTCCATACTAGAAATTGGGCATTATTGTTCGATTCTAGATACAAGGATCATCAAGGGAAATTCAAGACACACTAGCTTGGCCCATGTGAAATTTTTGAAGTGTTTGCTAATGGATCAGTCCTATTGAAACCTATTGATGGTGATACTTGAACTCTCCTAGTTAATGGGCATCAATTACGTCTCTACCATAAACATTTTAACAAGGAAGAGTTTACAAAAATAGTGGAAACATAGGGAGAAATCCACTACATTGACTCTATTGTGGTAGGGTCAACATAGTTTTGCCAACCTAATAAACAAATTAAAAATTAAAAATTAAAAAAGAAAAAGAAAAAAAGCATCTTCATTTTAAAAATTTTCTTTGATTTCCTCATTTGTTTTATCATTTGGACTTGACTAATTTTTTTTTTCTATTTTGTAGGACTTCACCTTTTTTCAAGTACAATTTTGGCACACCTTGCTACGGTGCTCTGGAATTTGTTAACGTGGTCACTACAATGCTCCATAAATTGTTACTACAATGATTAGGAATCTACACAATAGATTGGTGCCACTCATCATTCCAATCTTGCATCCTGATGCATCACTCAATGGTGCTTTCGGAAGCCAAGGCCAAAATGTCACAACTTTCTTCCTTTCGGCTGCATCTTTTCAGAGATGCTCTGGAATTCTGTTGTTTCTTCCTTATGGTTACATCTTTTCAACGATGCTCTTGAATTTTTTTGTTCTTCCTTTGGTAGCATCTTTTTAGCGATTCTCCAGAATGTTGCTTGGGTGCTCCAGAATTCTGTTCAGATGCTCTAAAAATTTTGGTTGTTGCTTTGGCTGCATCTTTTGACGATGCTCTAGAAAATTTGGTTGCTACTCTGGCTACATCTTTTCAACAATGCTCTGGAATATTCAATCTGGTCACCATGTTTTGATGACATCTCTCTATGATGTTCCATAACTCTCTTCTTCTTTACTTCAGTTGCATTTATCGGTAATGCTCTAGAGTTTTTCTATAAAAATTTTCTTTACAGATTTTTTAATTTTTACTAAGTTTCATGCATGCCCATCCTTTAATGTTGCTTTGAGATTTTCTCCCTTATGATTATCATGACACATCATACCAAATATTTCCATAATAAATAAGATTATTATGACACCATTTTTCCATAATAATCTCCCCCTTGTCACTTCAACCATTCAATTTGTGTTGTTATTATCCGCCACCATCCTTGCCAACCATATGACTATCCAATTATGTCAGCATAGGTGAGAGACATTTGATCTAATGACAAGACTTAAGGTATGTGCAAATTTATTTATTTAAAGGGTTAGTACTTATTTTGAATAAAGGTTAATTAATTGGCATGATCCATTCCTCCTTATAATTTTGAAACTTGTGCCCATTAAACAAGATTGCTAAGAGTATGATAGTGGTTGTAATTCCTCATTGAAAGGTCACCATAATTATGCAATAAGGTGACAAGAAATATGGTAATTAGTTGCTCCCATGTTGAGTATATCAACACATAACTCATCTTTCATTTGCAATTCAATGAAGAGAAAATTCTAGAGTTCTATAGAATCTCACCAAGAGATAAAGGAAATGGGAGGCACTAAGAAGAAGTCTGAGCCAACTTCTGTAGTGCCATTTTTGTCATTGGGAAATATAATAGCTTTAGTTCAAAGAGTTGGATGGTTGGACTTCATGAAAAAATTTGAAGGGTACAAAAAGTAGCTTGTGAAGGAATTCATCAAGAATTTCACAAATGGGTAGACCATGGTGCATGACAAATGATTAGGGTAAGTATGAAAATCATTGCTTGTCTTTCTAGTCTCAAGAATAAAGAATTCATTTGAATGAGAATACTCACATTCCCTATCAAGATTTAATAGAATTGTTCCATAGGTAAGGGGAACCCCAACCTGTAATGACCATAAACACTAGAGGACAAAATAAGGGAATCAATAGAATGTCTCTTCCAGAACTCTAGAGGTTTGTTGCAACCTGGATTATTAAATATTTCATTTGAGGGAAAAATGACTATAGTTGTGGGACGCCCCTTTTTCTTGTTGACTCATTTACACCACGACATTGAGGACACTACTCTTAGGGTAAATTTACCATCTTTTCTCTGCCATTCAGTCACCTCTATGATGGAAAAGTATAATGTTGGGATGGGGCCCTTTAAACATCATGGTTTGATATAGCTAAAATTTAAATACCATTTCCACAAAAATCTAGAAAAGAAGTGGAATTTTTTTTTGCAGAAACTTGAAAATGAGGGGCCAAGAAGGTCACTTGAGGAGGGAGAATCCTCTAAATAAAAAAGAGTTATTTGTAGAAGAAACCTCCTCAAAGGAATTAGAATCCCCTGAATCCCAGCATACCTCCACGAATCCTAGTAGTGATGCAATGGAAACTTTGCTAGATGAATTACAAACCCCATGATAAGAAGGGGAGGTGGGATTTGTGCATTCTGGAGGAGAAAAGGAATCTTCTCAGAAGAGAATGAAATGAAGTAGAGTTACTTTTCAAACAACTCCTCTATGAAGGAGTAAAAGGTTATCTTCAAGGACCAATGAAGCTTAACCTCCAGACGTAAGAAATACTTCAAAAAGGAAGAAGGCCATGACTCCACTAAAGATGGTAGAAATTGATAGTCCACCTAATAATGAGGAAATAAATGAAATAGAAAAGCAAGGTGATCAACTTCCTTGGGAAAAGGACAAGGAACCCCTATCACTTGAAGAACAAGAAGGGGAGAAAATACAATCCCCACATTCAAAGTAGAATGAAGATGAACCTGTGGGAGGATTTTCTCATTTTCTTGATAGAGCGGGGAGTATACCGGAAGTTGAAGAAAATATACATCATATTAATGAAGAAATAGAAGTTCTTTACTCATACTTTCTTGAGAACACTAAGGAAAAAAATGTACTTCATATTGATGAAAATGTGGAAGAATTTCCTCACTCATCCCTCCCTAAGGACACTAAGGAGGAAAATGTGCCTCATCCTAATGAGGAAATTCCTCATGCATCCTTCTCTATGGACATAGAGGATATAAAATCCAATCAAAAAAATGAGGAATTAGAAAATTTAAAGGAAAAAATTGTGGGGTTGAGAGCTAGGTTGCAGGATGATGAAGCACAAATTAACTATAAAAAAGAAGAAATTGAGGTGCAAACTATCATTGTACATAAAAAGATCAAGAAATTACAAAATTGAGAACACAAATGGAGGAAAAGGACAAGCTTATTGAGTAGTTGTAATACCATATTTAGCAATGGGATAAACAATGCAAGCAACATTAGGTTGCTTTGTGTGAAAAAGATAAGTGTATTCAAGATTTGAAAAATAATTTTATGCAATTATTCAATGCTTTTGAATAAGAAAAGAATATATGGGAAATTGAATTAAATGCCTCTATGAGTAAAATTGTGGAGCTAGAAAAATATTTGTAGGAGAGTGACACTCAACCAATCATGGAATCAAAGGGGACACAAACTGAACATATTGTTATAGACTAGTTCCACGTATGCATTCCCCCAATATTAATGAAATGGATAGAGCATTGCTATCTCTTGAAGGATGTGGAATTTGAGAATAATAGGTTAAAAAGGGAATTGGTAATGTTAAAAGAATATTTTTATCAAGCATATAGGGGTAAATAGGATGCTTGTGAAATTGGTGAATTATTATTAGCCTATAGAAGGCCATCTAGGTTGTACTCCATGTTTCTTAATGAGCAGCTTTTAAGATGGAAATTGCAAAGAATTTTCCAAAACCAGCCACATGATCTTGATGACAAAGAATTTGTAAAAATATTTGTTGAGTCACACCTTGAACAACAAAATTTGTTGTATGAGTTCTTTGGTCATAATTTTCTCCTATAGAAATATATACAGATTTCTTTATTAAATTCTTTGTGGGAGAAGTAGAATTGAGATCATTCTTGTCTACAATGAAAAATCAACTTCACTAGCAAGACAGATCAAGAGAATATGCATAGGTAGAAAAAACTATGGGGTTGCAAATGAGGTATCCTCATAGAAAGGCTTTCTCTTTCAAGACACAATTTCTAGGTTTCAGACTTAAAAAGGAAGTATAAGTCAAATACAATAACAATATTTGGCTATGTCATGATCACTTTTAGGAATAGGGGCCACAATTAATAGGATTAGCATGGCATGCATGTGAAGAGAGGTATACCCATCTTTCTATGCATCTCAAGAAAAGGGAAATAATTCCACCCCTTAATATTATATGGTCCTACATAAGAGCAATAGCTTTGGCCAAAATTATTGAAGAATTGAAGATTAATTGGATTGGGATGAGGTACAGACCCCCCTTGCTTCTTTCACCACCTCCTTCAGTATACACCAATCTGGACCAAAGTGAGGATAGTTTTGCTAGGTAGAAACAAAGAGTCACTTTTCATAAGGGATTCTTGAGTAACCAAGAGACATTGGGCATAGAGGAAAATAATGTGTATGATCTCAGTCCCAAGTATGAGGAAATGAATAGGAGGAATGAAGGATAGGGGGCACACTAGAGAGCAGAAGGACCTGCTCAAACTTAGGAAGGGGAGAAAATGATGAGGTGAAAATAACCTCATCAACATAATGGCCTCAATGTACAAATCTAAACCTTTCTGCCCAAATTACCTTGCCAATTGATTACCTTTAGGAAAAATAATTTCTCTCTTTTTATGAATAAGCATACAAACTTTACTTCTTGAAGTTAGGAGAATTAAGCTTGTTTATGCTGATTTAATGGTTTAGTCTTTGAGCATTTCACAAGTAAAATCCACTCCCAATGATCATTCTAGTCAAAACTGGAATGAACATGGATCTCAATACTTTTAAAATCAAGTGAGCAAGTGCTAGAATTTCAGGTGCACACATTTTGGGGTGAGTCTTCATAGTATGTTATTTTTTAGTTTCAAAAAATTTATGGCTCATTTGAGCCTCTTTAATATTGTATGTCATGGGCTTTAAATTCCATTTGTTATTGGAAATCTGTTAAAAGACTATTAACTAGAAAGTTGGATTTTGTTACTTCTCTTCATATAAATATGTAACTATTGTGAATAATGAATAAAGAAGAAGATTATTGTTATGCTACCAGTATGTCTTTTTGAGTAAAAACTACAATATGAATACAAATTAGTTTTCCTGCCACTCTTTGAATTACTAAATGATGTGAATGAAGTATTTGGAATGAAGTAACTTAGAGATTTCCAATGCATGTGATCTGAGATAGTTGTAGACACACCCGAGAGCTAGCCACTTGAGAGTTATAGATAGATAGATAAGTATTCTATTTCTTATTTTGTATTTTATTTTAGTAGATAATAGTTGGAATTTCAATTCATTTTCATGAGTATATGTTTTTTTGTCAATGTTAAGCCCATAGGGTGTAACTAAGTCTGTAGTTTCTGAGCTTAACATTTGAATGTCGAGAGCACCTTTCTTCAGTTGATTCTGTTAAATTGTTTTATGTTAGTAGTTGGCTTGTTACCTTTTGCATTAGATAAATGTTTCCTAATTCCTTTACATATTTTTCTTCTTCAGAAATTTATGCATTCATTAGATTAATCATTTCCATACTTTCTAGTTTAGTGGTGATGATTTTCAAATTCATAACTTTCTATTTTCTGGTTTGAGTAATTCCCCACTTTCTAGATAGACGATTCATTGATTTCAAGGTTAGAGGCCCTTTAGCTTAGAGATTTTATTTAATTGGTTAGAATTTAGGAAAACTAAGAGAGAGAAGTTGAGATGTCTTCTATTGCATATAGTTGTTGGACACTGCCCGATCAATATATTGATATGTTTATTCACTAAAGTGTTAGGACCTAATGACAACCTGTCACATCCTATATTTCTCATCACCATCTCTAATAAAGTCTTGATGGATCATGGACTTGTATCTTTGAAGAAATTATCAAAAGCAATGATCAAACATTCTTGTTTCTTCTATCTTCTCTCCACACTAACCCGGTATCATGATAGTCAATAAAAATAGCATCAATGCATCCATCCTACATCCCCAAACCATCAGCATGCATACATCATAACATATCACATCATACATCTTGCATCATCATTATCATTTAGGTTGTGATAAATAATATAGATTTTTTATTCTAATCATCTTAAATTGTTGCATCACATATCATACATCATATCATAAGCATATACATCTGCATTATCCATCCATATGGATACATCATCATAAAATTGCATAGAAAATACACAAAAGGAAAATGCATCAATAAAATTTGCATCCATCAACATAATCATAGCATAAAATTTGCATATCATATCATCCATTCCATAACATATCATGAGAAGATACTAAAAATAATATAACATTGCATCCATTCCATATCATTACATCTCACATCATCATATATCACATATATCATCACATATCACATAGCTAAATAAATTGCATCTATACATAAGCATATATAAGTAACACATCATATCAAAGTGCATCCATAAATTCATAAGCATGAAATAAGAGAATGCATCACATCATAAATGATTTGTGTCATCTCATATATATATATATAAATAATTTTCATGGTACAATATTTGAATTAGTGTATGTATATCAATCATAAATACAATATCCATAGGCTATCAAAAAGGAGCCCATGAGTGTATATTTATGTAAAGAATTAGGTAATAAATCAAAAATTATTTGTACAATTGAGCTAGCCTTCATGGATGCTCCCCTCTCTAGCATGTCTCTCTAGTTGATCCTCTGCTCTAGTGTGTGCCCCAATCCTCTAGGAGTAATCCAATTTTTTAAGCATCATGAGGACATCTCTATGATAGTGCATCCTATAGTAGGTTGCCTCAATCACAACCTCTTTATATAATCTTACAGACCTGTCCACCCCTGAGATGTAGTTGTCATCATCTCAAGTTGTTGACATCACTCGACCTCCTGTACTAACTGCATCTCATTATTCTATTAGATCTACCACTCATGGTCTCTCTTTGTTGTGACAACCTATACATATTGTTGTGCTTGATCTCTCTCAATAGTAATCACAAAAATCTATTGACGAGCTTGATCCCTCTCACTTGTAATAGTCTAGACCTACTGTTGTAGCTATTGAAGTTGTACATCTCAGGGATTTGGCCCCAATAGTGGTTGATTTATTGGTTTTTGTTGAATAGGAGGCTACTATGGAGGTTGCTGACCCACTAGTGGTGCCCCTAAAATTTTCCCATCCTTTCCATCCTATCATCCTATTCCCTACCTTTTCCTCTTCCCGCTCCCCTCCCTTTAGGTATCCCTCGTGGGGGAGCACCTATTAGATCTATCAACCTGGGAGGGGGTGTAAACCATGCATCATATGGAGGCATCATCTAAGCATCTGCCTATCCCTAATCATAATCCCATGGATGAGCTACCAAATTCTAAAATCCCTCAACCACCTCAAGAGTTGGGATCGTAGGTCCCCATGTAGGTGTCTCTCACACTGATTGAGAAAATATGGCTCTATATGCATCATCTGGCCTATCCTTCTACTCACCAAAATGTCAGGCCACCCTGTTTGGTAGGTACCTCTTAATAATCATGTGCTCTTGACCCTACATGTACTAGGTCTGTCTAGTGAAGAATAGTTGTTGAACATCATCAAACCATGTTGGCATCTGAAGCTAGGGTCACCGTCTGAAAATTGTCATATCATCCAACACCCTACACCAGTAAGGAATCCCAAGATACCCTGTATGCTAAAGTGTAATGGTGCCTTTGTATTGCCAAACCACTGGATCATCTAGCTCCACATGAGACATTTGAACTATTGGTCGAATCACTACGATGTGCTCCCATGCCCAAATGTGTAGTAAGGTGACTCCTATGCTGATGGATTTTCCATTGTAATATACAAAATCATGCATGTCATGGTATAAGGAGGCCAGTATCATTGGCCCCCATGCAAACAAAGTCCTCTTGAAGAGCATCTAATGCCACACTAGGCCCCATCCTGGGCTGAACCCTTTGCTTTGTTGATATGGAGCAACCAAACTAGAGATGATCAATACAACTATCAATTTGAAGGTGGGTACCCAACCTCTGTACATCTTGAGGTTAATTTGTGAAGTGAATAGAATGATATCCTCCTGATCCACCACCTCATGATAGGAATCATAATCATTTTTGATATCTAATATAAAACATTCACCATGTATTGATAAATATAGTATCCACCATACATCCTCCAATGTCACTATCACCTCATAGGTCAGAAGGCAGAATGAAGAGGTCTCACTATACCATCGCTCACACAACATTGTCATCATCACCAGATGTGTCTGGATGATGGGCATGTATGCAACATACCATAGGTCTATCTCCCCGAAGTGCTCCTATCACAACTCAAATAAATCACCAAGTCTCTCTAAAACTATGGTTCGATGCTCATGGGACATTAAAGGTGGGATCACCTCTTGCACCCATGAAGTGTACGGTGTCAAAATTCAAATTTTTTGACTAAGTTTACAATTTTTATCTCCAAAATAACAATAGTGTCGCTATTTATGATAGAGTTTCTATAATTCAAATTATAAATTGTGATGCTCAAGGCATTTAAAATACAAATCACAAGTCACATCGTTATAAATGTATGCGTCATGCTTTAAACTTTGGAAACGCTAACCCTAATTTTCAAATTGAAAAGTGCGTCGCTATAAACATGTGTCATGATTTATATATTAAATCCTTAATTCTAAATTGTGAACTATGTCACAATACACATATGCGTCACTATAATTCAAATTAGCATCAATGATTCTCAAATTAGTGTCACTCTAAAGTGATGTTGCCAAAGTTTAAATTCTAAAAGGCATTAAATGCATTAAAAAGTCAAATTTCAAATCAAGTTTTGAATCACATACAAGTGGTGATGTGCCTGGAAGCCTCTGGTACTCTCAAACTCGGTCAAAAATATGTTGTGGGAGCACTCGTTGTTCCATTTCATTAGAGGGTCAGAGCTCAAAAAAGAAAGAATACTCTAAGGTGTGAATGCACAAATGAATTGAAAGTGACCCTTCTTAGCTTATTTATACATCAAAATTAGGTTTTTTCTCTAATTTAATTTTAAAGCTAGGGTTTATCATCATTTTCACCAATTTTTCCAAAATGAAGCTTATTTTGCATATTTTTTTCATTTTTGGCATGTTTCGTGCATCCCAAATCCTTCCTTCCACTGGGGCATCTAAAAAAATCATAATTTTTTTATTTTTTGATTGAAGTAGCAATTTTTAATCCGAAGAGCATCAATCTTTAAACCGAAGCAACATGTACCTCACTTCAAATGGGGGGAAAATGTAATATTGAAAAATGTCCTAAATGATATCATACACTTGAGTTAGTTATACTAAGATCATTTCCTCTTTAAACCCATCCTATTTTCACTTAATTGATTAAATTAGCCTAGCTATTTAATTAATTGTCTCATTTTCATCTATTAACCTAATTAATCTATTCAAGTTAATTCCCCCCTTTTCACACTAACATTTCATCTCATTTAATTAAATAAATCAAACTATTTAATTTAATTCCCTAAGTCTTCTTATTTAATTAAATAACCCTAAATTATTTAATTAAATGTCATTTCACCTTTCCCCCATTCATTAAATCATTTAATTTAATGAATATCATTTTATTCTTCTAATTCCTCTAATTACATGATTAAACCCTTGTTTAATTAGTAACTATCTAATTAACCTAATTCCTCCCACTTGCAAAGGAATATTCCTCCTTTGCACAATTTGATTTAGTTTTAATTAACTAAATAACCTTTTTTCCTCACCCATGAGAATATTCCAAATTCTATTTTTTCTCCTCCAATCATTTGAGAAAGGGAATATTCTCACTTAACTTCAAATGCAAGTTAACTTGTGACTTCTTATGCAAGTTAACTTTTGACCTCTTGTATAGGTCAAAAGCGTGCTTGTTTGGAAGGAATGAGAACCCTTGATTAAATATCATCTTGTATTCTCACTCGTTGATGATAATCCATGATCCAAGCCTCCAAATTCTTCCATCCTTGATTGTTGATTATCTTTTTCAATCTCAACCCTTCATTTCTCATTTTCTTTCCTATAAATAGGTCACTATTTGGAGACAAATGGATCCATCTTTCAAAAATAAAAATTATGTTGTTGAAATCACTCACACTCACTCATATTTAGCTTACATTTAGCATATTTGGTTTAAATTAGTTGAATAATAGCTTAGCTTCCATTAATGGCTTCTATAATTCATCCATTTAGCTAATTAGATAACTAGGGTTTGAATATTTTTAGTTTAAATATTATTTAGATTAGCTTAGCATTTGTATATATAAATCATTTTAGCATAAATCATGTTTTCATTCACATCTCACAATCGTTTCATCGATTCTCTTCAATAAAATTGATTCAAACAAACTTACTAATCCATGGGATTGGGAAAGGGTCACCATTCCACATCAATGCGATACCACTCCCAAAACAAGATAAGTTTTGAATGGATTAGAGTAGATATCTTAATTTTTTTTGTAATTTAGAATGCTTTGTTTTAATGAATATCTATTTGAACTTCAATTTGATCGATCCTATTTAGATTGGGCATTAGTGGCTTTGTTATGTTTCAAATCTTCATGGATCAAGCATAATCGACCCATAATAACCTTCTTATTTAATTAAATAACCCTAAGTTATTTAATTAAATTTCATTTCACCTTTCCCTCATTCATTAATTCATTTAATTTAATGAATATCACTTTATTCTTCTAATCCCCTAATTGCATAATTAAAACCTTGAGTAAATTAGAAATGATCTAATTACTCTAATTCCTCCCACTTGCAAAGGAATATTCCAAAAGAATATTCCTCCTTTGCACAATTTAATTTAGTTTTAATTAACTAAATATCCTTTTTTCTCTACCCATAAGAATATTCCATAGAATATTCTCTCTCCTCCAATCACTTAAGAAAGGGAATATTCTCACAAAGCTTCATGTGCAAGATAGCTTGAAACCTCTTGTTCAAATTAATTTTTGACCTCTTGTACAGGTTAAAAGTGTGCTTGTTTGGAAGGAATGAGAAAACTTGATTAAATCTCATCTTGCATTATCTCAACCCTCCATTTCTCATTTTCTCTCCTATAAATAGGTCACTATTTGGAGACAAATGGATCCATCTTTCAATTTTAAAACTTATGTCGTTGAAATATTTCACACTCACACTCATTTTAACTCACATTTAGCATATTTTAGTTCTTTTTTAGTTGCATAATAGCTTAGCTTCCATTAATGGCTTCCATGCATCCATTTAGCTAAATAGATAATTAGGGTTTGAGTCTTTTAGCTTAATCTCATTTAGATTACCTTAGTAATAGCATATCTACATCTTTTAGTATAAAATCATTGTAGATTAACTCTTGCATCATGTTCAATTTATCCTAAATCATGTTTTCATCGATTCTCTTCAATAGAAACAATTGAAACAAGCTCACTAATCATAGGATTGGGAAAGGGTTGTTTTTCCACATCAACGTGACACCAATTCCAAAACAAGATAAGTTTTAAATGGGTTAGAGTAGATATTTAAATTCTTTCGTAGTTTATAATGTTTAGTTTCAATAAATGTTTAGTCTAAATTTCATTTGAATGATCTTGTTTAAGATTGAGTATTAGTGGCATGAATATGGTTTTATTCTTCATGGATCAGGCGTAATCAGCTCATACTAATATCCTTAGTTGACACATTAAAGAACCAAAAGGATTTCAGTTATCAAACAAGTCAAATATGGTCTTTAGATTGAAGAAGGAACTCTATGGACTAAATTAAGCTCCCAAATCTTGGTATAAAAGATTAGATAGCTACTTGTTACAACAATGATTCAATAAAGGTATCATAGATAGCTATATTTATTTCAAAGTAGAAAAGGATCAAATCTTAATTATGGTTGTATATGTTTCAATGATATAATTTTTGGAGGGAATGAAGTAATGTGTAAGATATTTGCAAAAGAGATGCAGAAAGAGTTTGAGATTCCTATTTTTGAGGAGATGAATTTCTTCTTTCGACTACAAATCAATAAAAAAAAAAGGTGCTTTTATTTCATAAAAAAAGTATGTCAAGGAAATATTGAAGAAGTTTGAAATGGATGACTTTAAACTAGTATGTACTCTTATGGTTACTAGTTGCAAGCTAAGGAAAAATGATGAATCTCCTAAGATTGATTAGAGAAAGTATAGATCAATTATTGGAGGACTACTATATATAACTGCTACTAGACTGGATATCATGCATGTAGTTTATATTGTAGCTAGATTTCAAGAAAACCCTAGAGAGTCACATGTTGCAGTAGTAAAGAGAGTACTTAGATTCTTTAAAGGAACTCTAGATCATGGCTTGTGGTATTCAAACGATATTGATTTCTCTCTAAGTGCTTATACAGACGTAGATTGGGAAGGTTGTGTTGATGATAGGAAAATTAAAAGTGATGGTGCGTTCTTTCTTGGATGTAGATTTGTGTCTTAGCTAAGCAAGAATCAAGATTTGATGTCACTATCTACTAAAGAAGTAGAATATATTGGAGCAACATCTTGTTGCACACAAGTTTTGTGGATGAAGAGAACTTTGAGGGGTAACACAGTGGTATATGATGAACCAATTTATATTTTTTTGTGACAATACAAGTTTTATTAACATTTCAAAGAGTTTTGTAATGCATTCAAGGGAAAAACCATATCTCAATCTGGTATCACTTTTTTAGAGAGAAGGTTGCAAAAAATGAAGTGAAGGAGTGTGTGTCTACAAAGGATCAAGTTATTGATATTTTCACTAAAGCTCTTCCTAAGGATACTTTTGAGTATCTTTGGGAGAAGTTAAGGGTTATTACCCCTCCTTTAAACTAGATACATAAGGATATGCATCAATCTAGTAGATCCCAAGATTCATTCTTTGTTTTGGACTATTGTTGGAGGCTACCTCTCAAGGGGAGAAAGTAGTGGCATTGTTGGTTGTTGCATTCAGGAAGAGTAAGTTTTTTTTGCACTGTAGATGATATGTGAAATGGTTTTTGATTGGTTTAGAATGTTGTGTACTACTAAGGGGGAGTGTGAAAATATGTAGAGGTGTGAAGAGAATAAAGTATACTGAAAGAAAACAAGGTGCAAAGTAGTACAAGTATGAATGTCAAAGGGGAGAGAAAGAGAGAAAGATGTAAATGTGTTTCCCTTTTCCATTGATATCAAATGGGGAGAGAGTCATGTGAAAAAAAGAAGAGAATAATCTACAAATGGGGAAAGATTTATTTGACAAAGGGAGAAAGTAAAAAGAGAAAGTATTGGATGGAGGAGTGTCCACTAATGTGCAATATGTGTTGATGATCAGAGCTATTATAGTTGTTGATGGTTTTTCACATCATTTTTTTTCATCAATGATAAAAGGGGATATTGTTGGAAGTATGTGTAGTATGTGTTGTCAAAGATGTCAATAGATCTATGGTGTTGTCATCAATATCAACAGGTCTATGACGAAGTTATTGGAATTTTATGTTATTATATTCTTTCTTTGATTATTTTTATTATGTTATCATTAGTAATGAAAGGTGGAAATTTTTTTGGTTTTCACCTCTCTCTAGGGTTTACGACCTAGAAGGAAAATTTTCACTAACTTTTACTCAAGAACAAACCCTTGAGATCTCAATGCAAAGAAGAAAGAGATCTTACAAGAGGGTTTTTCTAGGGGCTAGGCTAATAAGGGGTTCACCACCAAGTTTAGACATGGAAAGAGAAATGAAATGAAAGATCCAAAACAAAACCCTAATTTGATGCAAAGACCTACAAAATGACCTAGAAATGCAAATAAAACATAATAGAAAAGTAGTAAGATGAATGGTGTGCACCTAGAAATCTAGAAATGATTGATTGTAGCTCTGAAACACTAGAAAATTTAAATTTTTAACCTACTGGGACTCATTCACCAACTTGGTCGAATTAGTCCCAAATCTAGATTTCTACACAAGAACCTACTTCAAGAAAAGGGGTATTAGAATTTACAAATAGCTTTGAAAAACACCTATAGCAGGACTCATTTTCCACTCTTGGAAAATCAATCTCATTCCAATTTTTAGAGATTTTAAAGTTTTGATGTACACTTCAACACCTACTCTTTCCTTCCAACTTGAATTCTAGATCCGAATCTATGAAAAGACCCACAAAACAAAATGTAGACTGAATTTTCTTATGGGGTCTTTTCCTCATTCAAAACCCTAGTTTGGTAATTAAACCTTGATGGAACTAATGAAATATACATGCAAATACGAATGTAAACCCTAGCCTTATGTGTGTCTAAGACTAGGAAATCTGAAGCACAATGCAATCCTATTCTAATTTGTAAGAATATGATGCAAAAATGGAAATATTAAGATGAATTCCTCACTTTAAGAGATCTCTAATCACCCAAATAATCCCTAATGATGCTTATACCTTCCTTAGGTTGAATGTATACTTATAATGGAGGATGAAATCACTTAGGAAACAAGTATTTAGGCTTGGCTTGATGGCTATTTGCATCTCCCCAACCTAGAATCCATCATGATTCACCATAGACAACCATGATCGACCCTTGAAAATGCTAGATATTGAATGAAAGTGAGCTTTAAGACTTGCAAAAATACTTTAATGCTGCTCCAAGACTTCAACTTTGCTTGCTTTTAAAACTTGAATTATCTTGCTTAAAGATTCTCAATACTTGTCTCTTGAATTTTCTCTTTAAAATGCTTTCTTCAATTTATTAGATGATAAAAATGACTTATAGACTTGATTATATAGGCATTAACTCCTATTTTACCGTTATTTAGATCTTGAAGGATGACATCCACCAAAAAATTGAATTAAAAAGGTGAATTTCCTTCTCAAATTTGAAAAAGACCCCAAATGGGACTCATTCGCCCAAGGTGGTGAATGGGTCACACCTAGGATGACTCATCCACCCAAGGTGGTGAATGGGTCCCACCTAGGGGTACTCATTCGCCCAACATAGCGAATGAGTCCCACCCTAGCTTTTTGGGGTGTGTTTTTGGGATTTTTGATGTTTTAAGTGTTTTTGTCAAGTTTTTAGGTCAAATAAGCCTTGAGATCCAAAATAATGGGTCTTAGGGGCCTATTAATGATGATTTTAAAGGGTAATTAATGCAAGGGTGCCAAAATAGGTCCAAATTAAGTGTGAAATTGCATCACTTTCGAGAGTGTACAATTTTATACACTACAAGTAATATCACTGGTGTCAACCTCTAGTGCTTCTTTAATAAGCATGTTGCTATGTTGTAGATGGTTTGGTTTTGTTGAGGAAGTGTTGCAAGTGATAAGAATGTTTTTATGTTGCTTGGTTTTCAAGTGCTTTTGAGAAAATTTGAATAAAAGAGAAAACAATGTGGTTGAGTGATGCTCTGACATATAGAGTAGTGTTCTTTCTTTGCTTTGATAGGTTGATCAAAGGTGTTCAAAGGTATTATATCTATATTTTCTTTTTTTGGATTGTTGTGCAAAGAAAGTTGTGTTCACAAATATGTGAACAATGTATTCAATATTGTTTAGAAAAAATGGGTTTTCTCCACACTCGTCCACAGTATGGTTTTAGGTCTTGTGTATTTTAAGGTGTACTCACAGTGCTCAAATTTATCCTCAATTGAATTTGTTTGGTTCTTCACAAGTTGGTTTCTTAAGTTATAGTGCATGGAAGGCTAACACTTTTTGTATAGGATGAGTATGATCTTCAGATGGAAGATGTTGTGAAGTAATTTTTTGGTTTTTAGGGTGTTTTTGGAATATTCTATAATATGTTCAAGTGATAATTGCTTTCCATAAGTTTTCTTTTGTCATAGGAAGCATGAGCTTAAAATTTTAATGGTGTTTACATGGGTTTGGCCGACCTTGGTTGTTTTTGCTAATTGTATACTTGTTTCAATGATTGTGGAAGTGTGGTATGGTGTGTGTGAGTGGATTTAGGTTTGAGTTAAGGTGTGTTCTAGTCCACCTTCATTACTTTCCACTATAGGAATGACTTAGTGCCAATCTAATTTATATTTTCACAGTTGAGGTGTATAACCAACCTTGGAGAATGTTTTCAAGGTTGAGGAAAATATAAATGAGTGTTGAGATGATGGATGATCAATGAATGATATGTGTGATATGTGAGATATGATGTGAAGTATGAAAGTGTGAGTGTGAGTTTCAATGATTTATACTACTAGATGTAGTGAGCAAAAGATGCCTGCTATATTCAAAAAGGTTACAAATGTACTAGTGATGTGGTGGAACTCTTTTGTTTCTTTGAGATGGATTCCTCATTGTAACATTCTTCTTTTTTATTTTCTATAATCTAGTAGTTAGCCTTTGACAATGAGCTCTTCTTTCTATTAGGAAATGAGCCTATCGTATTTGGTGTTGTAATCACTTTATATTGTGAGCTAATCCTCAATGTGGTTTTTCCTTCTTGGGTTTTCCATGTAAATATAGTGCTTTCATGTTTTTGGATGAGTTTGCATTACTTTTTCTCATGTTTATGTTCTACTAAGACATCATAAGGGCTTAATGGTTGGTTTAAGAGACTAATGTATATCTAAATTTTAATGAGGTTTTTGATGTTTTAATGTACAACTGATTCACCCCCCCTCTCAATTGTCTTGTGCATTCAAAAAGCTTTGTTTTCTTAGCCTCTTTAGTGCAATGATGAGCTCCATTTTTCTCAATGTATAGAAAAATAATTCTCAAGCCCAAAACCTATGAACTATATGAATATTCTAGATTTCAAGCCCCTATAACCCTAGCTAAAGAAAGCCCTCGAGAATTGAGAAGGGATTTGTTGAATCTAGGATTTGATGCCATGATAGATTTTTGAAAAATACACATGATGCAAGATAAAACAGAAAATGAGAACACCTTCCATGCATGAGAGTTGAAAATAATATTTTTATATTTCCTCAAAAAATAAGAACTTGCAAAATGTGTCTCAAGAGTGATAATATAATGGAGGATGGTGCTTATAAGAGAAAACCCTAGATAAGAAAGGGATTAGATCATAAAAAGTGTCAACATCACATGTGATGAGACAAAATGATCTAATAATAGCTCAAAATAATAAAATAAAAAAGCACTCCTAAGTTTAGCTTAAGTGCATAAAGTGAAATTATCCTAATGATCAATTAAAGATTAATTAATTATTGGCTAATAAATGATTACTCTAAAAAAAAAAGAGATGGCACTCCTCTAAATCATCCAATAGAATCCCAATTGGATAAATATGGAAATGGAGTTGATTCTTCTTTACCCACCACATCCTCATGAAGAACAACAAAAAACTAAGAAAATTAAAGCTTTAGGAGCTCTTAAACAAGAGGTGCTTGATGAAAACATAGGAAAGTTGAATAAGGGTGAAGAGGAAGAAAAAATATGCAAATGAGGAGATAATAAGTGAATTCCTACCTTAGTGGAAATTTGAAATAGAGGAAGTGGAAAATGATATGAAAGGTCAATAAGGGGATAATATTGTGCAAGAAGAAGGAAAGAAAGAACTAGAAACTTCCAGATTGTAGGTAGAGAAAATAGTTGAAGAGTTTTTAAGAGAACTATAGGAAAGTCATGACATACTAGATTGGTTAGAAAATAAATTGTAACGACAAATGCAAGTACAATATTTCCCTCTATATTTCAAGAGAATTATGCAAAAAAATAAACCCCAAAGCCTAAGATAAAAGCTAAATTTTGGCATACAATAAAGAGAAATATAGATGGGGTGAGGACAATGCAGATTGTTACACCTGTAGGGGAAAAAAACAAAGATTTAATAATTGTCCAAGATTATCAAATACCAACAATAATTAATGTACATACTTCATGGGAATAAGATATAGAGGAGATGCAGAATAATCTTGAGATAATTATTGCTAGTTTGAGAAAGAAGAAAAATAAGGAATTGAAGGAGTGAATAGTTTAGTTGAAAATATTTCTCAAATTAGTAGCTCAACCTAACCAATCACCAGTAGATTTTCCTCCCAATCTAGTGCTAATGTCTAAGGATCAAGTATATTCCATTGAAGGTGTAAACCATAAGGAAAATATTCTTGATGAATTGATTGGAGATCTTGTTATTCAAGGGGAAGAGAAAAAAAAAACCATTAGGAAACATAAGGAACCAATCAATGGGATAGGTAAGTCAATAAATTAAAGAAATTGTGAAGACCACCAAGAACAAAATGACTTAGAGTTGTGGAGAATGACAATGATACATAAAGTGGAAAACCAACAACTATCACAAGAAAGGGTGGTGAGGGATGAACATATCATAAGGTTGAAAACTTGTGAGCTTTAGTTAAAGTGGGAGAAAGAGCTAGTACAATAATTTCGAGAAAAAATGGATGTATTTTCTACTTTAACTAAAGTGATTCTAGATGAAGACCTGATGTTCATTGATTCCCTTACCCAATAGTTAAGTGATAAATACAACTTGGGACAAGGGGATGCCAAAGTAAATAGGTTCAAAACTCTATTTGTATAGGTAATGAATGATCACACATCTAATATGAATAAATCATTAATGAATGATGTATTCAAGGTCAAAGACTTGATTATAAAATATAAGAGTATAAGGAATAAGAATTTTAGGATCAAAAATTTTCACCCTTGACAATTTCACACTATTTTTTTTCTCCCCCTTAAATTATTGGACTTGATTGGACCCCTAGTTTCCTAAACTATGGCATATTTTTAAAAATTACAAAAAAAATTGCAATAACAAAACAAATACATTCATCCAATACTTTTCCCTCGACACTTTAATTTCTAGAAAATCAGGTTGGAATAGAGATGCCCTATGGTGTTTATGTCCTCTTATTCTATTTCACTCAAAATTCAAATATGTTAGTGTTGGAATTTTAACATTTACAATTCAATTTTTTAAACTTGGTCATCAGGATTTAGTTTGTGAGAAATTAGAATAATTTCATATAAATACCCAGTTATTGCATCATTTCAAATCTAACAACCAAGAGGTAAACATTAAGAGCAAGATTTATTGTCAAGATCAAGTCAAGATCATTTAAGAGCAGAATTTTATTGATTCATTAAATCCATTCAAGGTCCAAGCATCATGCCAAATCATATGTGAGTTTGTGTATGTTCACATTATCATTTTTTGTGAAGGATAACCATTTTATAAGTCTCCAAGCAATCCAAACAAATCAAGAAATCAAGATCCAAAACCTTGAGGATATGTGAAAGACTTCATCCCTTCAAGGATACCATTTAAGGGTGGTGAGTTGTAGCACTTTGTTGATTCATCATTCATTCATATTATTTATCCATTTATCATTGAAACTTCCATTATGGAAGTGGAAACACTAACACACGTTTTGACTAAGACAAGCCCCTAAATGGAACAACCCTTCCTCTCTCTCTTTAAATTTCTAGTTTCAGGTTTGGAAAGGATTGAAGGAATTTTGAAGATCAATTATTCATTGTTGCATTCAAAACCCTACACCTTTTCAACTCACAAAAAATCACCTACAAAATTATCTGATGGCGATCTGATTAATTTGCAAGTGGGAATCAAAAGCCTGGATTTTGAATTAGAGGATTATAGAAATAGAACCAAAATATCCCTATAAGGACATAGAATCCCTTGGGTGGTTCTAGCCTCCTATCATGGTCGATTCCAAATTCACAAGACAAGTGCATAGGATTCTGCCTTTTCTAGATCTACATGTGATTTTTTGTTACAATTTCTCAATTGTTAAAACCTTGCATTTTCATATTGGGACACATAGTCTAATTAGGTTAATCAAGGAAAATTAATTCCAACTGATCCCCTCTCCCCAAAAATATGCATATCTAGGTCTAATTTGCTCACCTTCATAGTTGAAATTCAATTTAATCACCTTTTTGATTTGCATCCCAATAATCCCTTGAAACAAGAAAAAATTATCCTAGGTTCTTTACATTAGATCTTAGGATCACTTTTTTCTATGATACATTTTGGTGAACTTGACATGTTAACATTATATACCTTCTAAAATTGAAACATTCCACCCTAGATCTAAGGTTTTCCATTTCTTTTCTTTGCATTGTTCATTTATGGTTTCATTTTTACGTCATAAAAAACAAAAAACAAAAAAACTCAAAAAATTGCATACAATATTGCATCATAGGATTAGTTCTAGTCATTTACTTCAGATATACATTCAAAATTTCATTCAAAATTGTTAGTTGTTGTTCAAGAATTGTTACACATTTCTATTTGAGTTACATTGTCTTAAATTGAGAAGATTCTAGAAAAATATTCACTATCACACCTATTTGAACACAAATATAGAAACCTTAAAAAATATAATAAATATTCAAACTCAAATTTTTAAACCTTTTCCAGGGAAAATATTCCATTGGGTAGCTTTTTCTTACTATTCTAGGCTCATGTCAACATCTCTATTTTTGTGTCCTTGGTCTATTTCTTCTTGTTGATTTTTTTATTTTTTATTGGTATGGTATTTCCATGTTTCATTGTGGTGATCCCGAGTTTGATCATTGCATTTTTTTATTTTGGATTCCTCTTTCACCCTAGATTTATATCTTGCATTCATTTTCATCTCTTTGAATTGAATTGAGTCTCATTTAGGGTGTGTAGTTTCCATTTAACCTTGCATTTCATTTAAAGGTTTTAGGATTGCATCTTTGCATTCTTTAAATCTAAAAAATACAAAAAAACTAGTCATTTTTCATATCATTTACATAACATTGCATCATATATTCATTTGCATTTGAAAATTGAAATAAAATAAATCATATCAAATTAGGGTGTAAAATCTTGAGACGTCAATGAGCAAAGTATTTTCATCAGACTTTAAACTTTAAAGGTTGTGTAAATTAAAAAATTTCCCACTTAACAATCACACAAATAGCCACCTTATCCTAGGAATTTTTCTTCTACTTCTAGGCATCAATTGTCATAGGGATCGAGTTAATCAACTTTTATACTTGATTTCCATTGGTTTCTCTTGCTCCAATTGCGGCTCTAAATCAATTTCATGGGTCACTTTAGATTGTAGTTGATTTCCCATATTTGCATTATTGACCCAAGGGTGTTTTTTTTAAGCTTTGAAAATTCAATAATTGGAATTAGTTAGATTGTTACCTAAGAAATTTTCCACCACCATATATAGCATATATGTTATAGATGAGGTACAACTAATAACAGAGACCATATATGGAATATATTCTAGAGAAGTTTTATAATGAGCAATATGTATAAGAATGTTAATCATTTGAAGGTTGTGATCATGGGAGATTTAGTTTGTTGGTCAATATATTGCTACTATCATATCAAGTCTTGCTTGTCAGTGTTCTCAGAATTTCACTTATACCAACATCCCCTATATTTCTTTTGTTTGTACCAACACTTGGGCATTACTTGGGTTGAGGCTTTGAAGTCATTGTCTACACTCCAATTCTTCACCTTCTTCACTTTCTTTCCTTTCACTTCTATTATTATGTTAGATCTATGATTCTATAATTATTTTAGAGAAAGTATATTTTTTAAATGTTTTGATTTGTATCAAAGCTTTGAATAGGTTGAGAACATAGGGCATGTATAAATGTTTGACTTTGGAAGAAAACAACAATATTTATTATTTTATATATGGTATTTGAGACAAACTATACTATTAAGAGTTTGATCATTGAATTTTCTGATTTTGGAGTCCTCTTTTACCCTAGATTTAGATATTGCATTCATTTGCATCTCTTTGCATTGAATTGAGTCTCATTTAGGGTGTTTAGTTTTCATTTACACTTGCATTTCATTTAAAGGTTTTAGGATTGCATCTTTGCATTCTTTAAATCTGAAAATATTTAAAAAATAGTCATTTTGCATATCATTTACATAGAATTGCATCATATTCATTTACATTTGAAAATTGAAAGAAAATTTCATATCAAATTAGGTTTTCTAGGTTTTCATTTTATCACATTTTGCATTTGCATTCAGCCTTCATTTCACATAAAATTAAACCTATGACTTGTTGTATCGGATCAAAATTTGGAAACCACTAAAATTAAACTAGAAATCTCTTAAAAAAAGTAAAAAACCCTAACCTAGGACCCATTCACCCTAGGGCGAATGAGTCCTTGATCAGGGTCATTTCTTGATTTTTGAGGCATTAAAATATTTATTTCTACATTTTGCTTCGTGTTCTCAGATTTATGTTTTTGTTTGTAGAATTTCCTTTTCTTCAATTTGATCATATTTAGCTTCATTTGATAAAACTGGTGCATTTTGTGATTTTGAATTGTATTTATAAGACATTATTTTCAAACTTTTTGCATTATGTAATCAGAAAATTACCTTGTTTAGAGTCTAAAAATTTCATTTACATATTACATTCTAGGTCATTACATTGCATTTTACCCTCTTTCCATTTTGTGTTGACATTGATTTTGTGAATCTTGTATGAGCTTTACAATTTGGTGTCCTATTAGCAATACTATTGTGAGATGTAGTTTCATACTCATGCCATCCCATGATACATCATTCACTGTTGATTTTGGGTTTTCTAACTCTTTTACTAATAGTGTTGATAATCAACCCTCTAAGAATCAAACTTGGCAAAAAAGGCATGCATTTTTCTCCTTTCCATGTAATGTTGTAGGATCATATCATCCTCCCTATTACATGTTTTACATTCATTTCAAATCATTCTCTTTATCACAAGGAGCTCATTCTCATCACCCATCTTAGCTCATCCTTGTCCTACACTTAGTGGGGGCAAGGGGTTGGATAGCCTTGTCC
This sequence comes from Sequoia sempervirens, assembly GCA_007258455.2. Classification (NCBI taxonomy): domain Eukaryota; kingdom Viridiplantae; phylum Streptophyta; class Pinopsida; order Cupressales; family Cupressaceae; genus Sequoia; species Sequoia sempervirens. Next base: position 127,616,629 of record VDFB02000002.1, on the reverse strand, counting down.
TATTTTGGCACTTCATGCTGTCCCTTTGGCTATTTTTCTACCTTCCATATATACTAAAAAACATTGGGATACAAATGACCTACTCTAGGTTGACTCACATGTGTCTTACTAGTATTTTTCTTTATTTTCTTTTTCATGTTTCTTTGCGCAATTGTATGTGCATAATGCAATCCCCCATAATGTTTTTTTTTTATGTATCTCTATCTTTTTGTGCATTCCTCTATTTGTACCTACATTCTTCTCTATGTAATAAACATTTTATCCTTTTCATTTTTCTTGTGTTTTCCTTTCAGGGATGATGCAAGGCATTGATACATTTAGATCACTTCCATGTTGACCCAAAATCTTTTTATTTCTTTTCACTCTCAATGTGTCATTCTTCTATTTCTATGAGTATTTTGGGAATGATGGCATTTATCAGCTCTATAACAACATTGTACCAAAGATATACTAACCCCAAATCCATGGATCCCCTATGTATTTTTGGGTGCAACCCTCCTTCATTTTTCATGACGTAGCTTCATTTTGGAAACATATGAATTGGCATAGGGCTTTCCAAGTAAGGTTTCATGTCTTAGGATTGAACATTGGCTACTTTAAATCAATTTATCACATCATGGTGTAGAAATTTATTTAAAGTGGGGGCATAAATTGACAATATCTTTTGACATTTTTCATGTTTCATGGTGTGATTTTCTTTCTTCTTGTGATGCTTCCTTTTTTGGTGGTGTGGTGCAGGAGCACCTAAAACACATGATTGCAAAAATCCATTAAGTGTGGGTTGGTCTAGAAATTAGGGGGGTGAATTGTTAATAAAAGGTCTAGTAAGACCACTTTCAATGTATTTTGGGGTGAAAGTATTAGTTGATTCAAAATAAAGTGCAAAATATGGAATTTGAGGGGGTTAAGGCAGTTTTTTGGTCAGTTTTAGGCATTCCATAGGTATTTTACATTGAAAAATGTTTAAATTACCTCTTGAAGGCTCGAGAAGGGTTGGTTGAAGCAATTTGAAAAGACTAAATTAATAAAAAGTTCTGTTTTCCAGTTATTTTCTAGTTTTCTCTCATTTTCTTGATTGTGTACGGGTCTGTACAGCAGGTACTGGTCATGAAAGATTGGATTTTGATATAGGATTGTGTTTTCCTTTGTTCTTAATTGGTTCTTGGAGAGTAAACTTGTATTTCAAGCAATGTATTGACTGAAATTGAAAGACAGGTCAGAAAATAGGGTTGAGGGGTTTGAGCCTCAAAATGAGTTGAAAATACCATTCCACCTTTCTGTAATTACTGTTTCTTGGTGGAATGGTCATGTTAAGTGTAGGAATAGGTGTAGGAATAGGTATAGGAATGTAGTCTTGCATTGATAAAGAGATTTGAGGATTCTGAGAACACTACCCCAGTGCAAAAGATAGATTTTATGCCCTTTAAGCATGGTTAGGGTAGGGTTATTGAGTTGTGTAAGGAGAATAGGATGGAGGTTGTTAGTTTTGGTGTTTTTGGGTATGCTTAGATGTGTTTTGATGATTTGAGAGGTTAGGGAAGACCTGGAGCGAATAGAAGCTAGAAACCCTATGGTGAAGGGGTGAAAAGAGTGGAAAATTAGGTGGTTTACAAAGGAAGTATGTACAAAACATGAGAGCAGTCAAATGTTAAGGTGTGTTGAGCATGTGCAGGTTGAAATTAGAAGGATTCAAGTGGTTTTGGGTTGTCAAGTGATCTGGGTATAGGATTTACAAGAAGCCCTAGGTTTTAGGAAGGAAAAGGAGGGTTTGTTGGAACAGCAGTATAGAAGGGCAGTATGGAGGTTTTGACCAGATATTCTATTGATTTGTGCCACAATTTGTGACTGTCCAAGAGTTGGTAAGGTGAAGAGCAATTTAAGAGACATTTTGTTTGTAAAAGTGGGCTAATTCTACTAGCCCTTGATCACGGTGACTTAATGATTTTCTATGTTTTGACAAATGAATCTGACTTGTAAGCTTGGAAATTTCTTTTTGATGCAATATGGATGCTATATGGATGATCAGTGGGTGTTCTTACAGTTGTCTTTGAAGAATTGGTCTTTCAGTTGCTCAGTTATGAATTGGAAAGCCATAGAGTTGACCCTATGGAAGTTGTGCTAGTTATTTGATTTTTTGTTGGGGTTTGGTTTTCAAGTTTGGTTGATTGTTCCTCCATCCTACTCTACATCAGAGTGGTATCAGAGCAAGGAAGTAGATCTCTTGAAGATTGCAGGAGAAGCATTGGAAGATACAAGGCACTATGGACTTCAGAAGGTTGGATGAGAAAGAAGGACAAATGAGACATGCTACCTTCCAGACCAGATGCAAATGCAGAGGTAAGATCTATAAAGTAATGATTGAATCAATTTCCTTGAGTAATGTTGTTTCAGAAGAAATGGTTGAAAAATTGCATTTGACAAGGCTAAAACATGAATCACCTTATAGGGCATATTGGGTAAATGACAGTCAGCATGTTGTGGTTAGAGAGCAAGCATTGGTAGATTTTGAAATTGGTCCTTATAAATATGTTCTATTATGTGATATTATGCCTATAAGGGATTGTCATATGATACTAGGAAGGGTTTGAAAATATGATAGGTTTGCTATGCATGATGGGAGGCTTAATGTGTATGAAATTGAAAAGGATGGGCAAAGGTACTTTTTGAGTTGTTTGCAGGAAGAAGGGACACAAAGAAGGATAGGGATGTGTGGAAAAAGAGAGATGTTGGAGAAAAAGGAACAAGGGAACCTGGAAGAGACAATAGGGCATAGCATAGTTGCAATGGAGAAAGAAAAACACCATGAAGAAGCATTGGGAAGGACAGTGCAGATTGAAGACATAAGAGAAACAAGGGGAGTGGAGGTCAAACATGAAATGACCTTAAAAGAGAAAGGTAAGCTTGAAGGTTGTGTTGAAGATAAAGGACCTAAAGAAGTTTTTTCATTGTAGGTTAATGGTGTTCTAGGGCAGACACCTATGAAAAGTACAGTGGTACAAGAAGCTGAGACAGAGTATTGTGAGTAGGAGGCAGTTGGGGCGAAGATCCCTCAAAGAGAAGAGAATAAGAATGTAGGAGAATTATCAATGGAGAGCCAAGGAAGGCCTAGTGAGGTCTATAAAGGAGATGAGAAATGTCTACTAACTGGATAGGGTATTGAGTAGCCACAAAAGTCTGGTAACAAAGAAGATGAGCTGTAGCAGGGCAGAACATCTGATGACAGGGAAGTTTTGAAGGCTGAGAATGTTAAAGGAGAAAGAAGAGATGTAGATATGATAGGTGGGAAGGTTGGAGAAGGCCATGAAAGGCTTGAAGATTATAAAAAGATCATGATTGGGGTAGTGGAATGTCCCTTGACAGCAAATGTAAGTGATAAAAAGACAGGGATTATGAACACGGTGGACTGTGTGACAGAGGATAAAAAGGTCTTGGAAACTGAGAAAATGAAGAATGAGGAAGTGACTAAAAAGAAAAATGATGAGAGGAATGCAAGAAGTCTTGAAAGGCTTGAAGGTGATGAGCAGGTTGTAGAAGTCAGGAAAAAGACAGTAAGCTATGAAGATTGGCAAAAAACAGTGAAGGAGACTATGGAAGAGTTTGGAGAGTTTATAGGAGTTGAGTAGAGGTTGGTCACCATGAGAGGTGAAGAACATATGGCAAAGGTTTTACAGAGCATTGCAATAAGGACAGAGGCTAGGATTGAGAGGTTGAAGGTGCTAGGCTAGGGAATGGCTAAGAGAAGATAGTGTGTGTGGTCTCCAACTAAGTTGGAGAAGAGAGGAAAATCTGAGATTGGGACAGTGAGTTGTCCTTGGTTGCTTAGTTTAGTAATTAGGATATTGTGTGCTATTGAGACAGAGGATCAAACCATAATTCATTTGAGTGTAGGTGTGAAGTGGAAGGGTAAGAGGCTAAAAGGATATCTCCTTGATTTTTTCATTCTTTGGACAGAGGTTAGACCAAGGGTTAAAATGAAAGTGGAAGGACACAATGTAGGTTATGTTGTAGAAAGTGAAGTTGAAGGGCAAGACTACATGTATGATTGGCTCATGGAAGAGCATGCAACAGGGATACTAATGCATGGTTGTTTGGTTTGGTGTACTAAATTTTTGTTTGCAAGTATCAATGAAGACAAAATGCAACAAGAAGATCTCATTGAGCAGGAGCAAGTATGGCAAGGTAAAGTCAAAGCAAAACATGAAGGGTACAAAGTGCCTTGGTGGAAGATTTCCATGCAAGTGACTTGGAGCAGGTTTGAAGGGATTTTCCAAAAGGTTGGAGTAGTCCTATGGAGTGATTTATGGGGCATAAATCTTTTGTACCCGGGGAGTATAGTGCAGGAGCACCTAAAACACATGATTGCAAAAATCCATTAAGTGTGGGTTGGTCTAGAAATTAGGGGGGTGAATTGTTAATAAAAGGTCTAGTAAGACCACTTTCAATGTATTTTGGGGTGAAAGTATTAGTTGATTCAAAAAAAAGTTAATTATCAAAATAAAGTGCAAAATATGGAATTTGAGGGGGCTAAGGCAGTTTTTTGGTCAGTTTTAGGCATTCCATAGGTAGTTTGGATTGAAAAATGTTTAAATTACCTCTTGAAGGCTCGAGAAGGGTTGGTTGAAGCAATTTGAAAAGAGAAAATTAATAAAAAGTTCTATTTTCTAGTTATTTTCTGGTTTTCTCTCATTTTCTTGACTATGTACGGGTCTATACAGTAGGTACTAGTCATGAAAGATTGGATTTTAATATAGGATTGTGTTTTCCTTTGTTTTGAATTGGTTCTTGGATAGTAAACTTGTATTTCAAGCAATTTATTGACTAAAATTGAAAGACAGGTCAAAAAATAGGGTTCAGGGGTTTGAGCCTCAAAATGAGTTGAAAAGACAATTCCACCTTTCTGTAATTACTGTTTCTTGGTGGAATGGTCATGTTAAGTGTAGGAATAGGTATAGGAATGTAGTCTTGCATTGATAAAGAGATTTGAGGATCCTAAGAACGCTGCCCCAGTGCAAAAGACAGATTTTATGCCCTTTAAGCATGGTTAGGGTAGGGTTATTGAGTTGTGTAAGGAGAATAGGATGGAGGTTGTTGGTTTTGGTGTTTTTGGTATTCTTAGATGTGTTTTGCTGATTTGAGAGGTTAGGGAAGACAAAGAGCGAATAGAAGCTAGAAACCCTATGGTGAAGGGGTGAAAAGAGTGGAAAATTAGGTGGTTTACAAAGGAAGTATGTACAAAACATGAGAGCAGTCAAATGTTAAGGTGTGTTGAGCATGTGCAGGTTGAAATTAGAAGGATTCAAGTGGTTTTAGGTTGGCAAGTGATCTGGGTATGGGATTTACAAGAAGCCCTAGGTTTTAGGAAGGAAAAGGAGGGTTTGTTGGAACAGCAGTATAGAAGGGCAGTATGGAGCTTTTGACCAAATATTCTTTTGATTTGTGCCACAATTTGTGACTGTCCAAGAGTTGGTAAGGTGAAGAGCAATTTAAGAGACACTTTGTTTGTAAAAGTGGGCTAATTCTACTAGCCCTTGATCATGGTGACTTAATGATTTTCTATGTTTTGACAAATGAATCTGACTTGTAAGCTTGGAAATTTCTTTTTGATGCAATATGGATGCTATATGGATGATCAGTGGGTGTTCTTACAGTTGTCTTTGAAGAATTGGTCTTTCAGTTGCTCAGTTATGAATTGGAAAGCCATAGAGTTGACCCTATGGAAGTTGTGCTAGTTATTTTATTTTGTGTTGGGGTTTGGTTTTCAAGTTTGGTTGATTGTTCCTCCATCCTGCTCTGCATCATGGTGTTAGTGGGTTTGATGTCCTCCAGGAGTACAATATTTCTTAGTGTATGACTTTCCTCTTAGTGGTGATGTGACCCACTACATTCCCTAAGTTGCAAATCTTTTAAGTTCTTGAATTGTCCTCTCTTGGAAACATTAGGCACGATGTTCCCTAAGAAGAAGACCTTACACAAACTAAGAAAAATCCCTTTGAATAAAACCTTTACTAGCATGATTGTTCATAGGTTCTTAGAATAACACAACTTGTTAAGCCCTATGGAGCTCAAAACCCTAAATTCAAGGCCACCTAGCATAACATACCTTGCTTGCCAATGGACCCTTGCCTTGTGGCACCTTATTGAAGTTTTTAGGAGGATTCCTTTGATATGGTATGGGATCCTAATATGATTCTCTAATTTTCCACTCCTTTTGGGAGACTCACCTAGTGGACAATTTGAAGTTTCACTTCCTTGGAGTGAGTACAAAACAAAAAGCTTAGATATGTTCTATGTCAATAAAATAGTCTTGGCCTAATCTTCCTAGTCTTTGATGTTGTATGATTGTATATATTTGTTATTACTACATACATAAGTGTCTTGAATGTCTACTTTAGTGTGATTTTTACATGGGGTCATCCTCTCACTAAAGTTGACGCTAAATGTAGTGTAGGAAAAAGTATCCCTTTTTCACACTTAATTTGGGAATAAATATTAAATAAAAGGACTTAATGATGCCTTAATTTAGTGTTGTAATATGTATTTTACATATGAACACATTAAGTTTGGGGCACTTTAAATAAAATGGACTTAATTGTGACTTATTTTTGGTGGTGTAAGGTGTACCTTTACACTTTCACACTAATCTAGGGATTCATTAATTAATTGAGGTTAATTGTGCCTTAATTGGCCCCTTTAATTCAAATCCAAGCCTAATTAATTGTATTTTCTGGGGGATAAAAATTAGCATTCATAAATTTCCTAACATGATGTTTAACATTGATCAATGTGTGTCATAGGTAAGTGACCTAGGACCTATTACCCATAGGTGAATGGGTCCTCACTTAGGCCTAGGACCTAAATTCAAACTATGTTTTTTGGTGGGTTTTCAATGATTTCAAATGTGTATTCACATTTCATCTTGTTTAAATTTGAATTTTAGTGATTAATATTAAGATATGTATAAATAAGACATCATTTCACTATACTTCACCTAGAAGATTCAAGCTGTAATGTCGCGGAATCGCACCTAAGGGAAATTTCACATTTTAGCACTTTCTCTAACATTTATGACATCTAAATGAATTAATGGCAAAAACCCCATGTATCATAATTTCACAATTATAGCTCCATGTGGTCCAATGGTGAAGCAAAAATAGCCCAATGACCCATTTCCATAAAACTTGTGTTTTGGATGCCTACATGGTGCACAGACATCTGTGGCACACTGGCGTCCTAGAAGTTTTTTGAGTTTGAAATAGGGAATCTAAAATCTTGGCTCTTGACATGTGTCCTTGCAGCCAAGTGTTTGGGTGTAATGACTCTTTAATGCCCTTGCATGCAACAAAAACCCTCATTTGCTCTCATTTTGGGGATGTATTCATTTCATTCAAGGTTTTCTCAACTTGACTTCTCAATCTCTTCTACTCTTGGCAACAACACTTCTACAAGTGAAGCTCTATTGGACTGAGGTCCCTCCAATAGCCAAAGCTCTCTAGCAAGCATTCAACAATGCATCTATGTGTTCAATAGGGGGTTGAAGCATGTTGGTAATGCTCTCTCACTCTTTTCTATTTGTGGGTAGCTAATATCTCTTTGTTCATTTACTACTCGGTGGTGCGAGTTCTCCTCCTAAAGTGGGGATTACTTTAACCACTTCCTTTTGTCCATTTAAGTTATCCTCTCTATCTATCTGGTTATCCATAGAGGTGGGAACACCACAATAGGGGTTTTGACTATGGAAATTCCCTATATAGATCAACATGTTTCCTCATTTATCTTGTGTACAAGTTGTTAAAGCAAAGCTCAAAGTGAAATTTCAGACATCTAATTGTTTATAAGCTCCCTCTTAGCTCTCTTTGTGCTTACTTTTAATTTATGTTTATCATATCATTTTGTTAAACAAACCTTGGATCTAGGTTTGATAGTGAATCCTTGGTCTACCCATTTCAGTCCTTGAGCCCTCTATTGCTTAGGATTCTAGTGTGCCATTTGGACTCCAACACATTGTATTGGCATCCTAAATTCACATTGTAGTCCTTTGGCCAAGAGCTACCTTGTCAGAGGAAGAAATCTAGAAGCTTTACTCTCTTAGGTTATGAAGTAGTATTTTCTGATAGTTAATCGGTATATACTTTCTTTGCAATTTCTTCATTTAGTTTATGTTGAGGTGGATAAGGGAATTTTTTTCCATGTAATTCTCTTAAGAATGAAGAGACACGTGTGTAGCGAATCCCCCTTATCTCACATTTTGGTGAACCCAACATGAAACATGTTGGATCTATTTTTATAGTGTTTTAATTTCTGTGATAATGTTTTCTCTAAGGATGATTTCGATATGTTGGATGATTCTCTAGATGATTTATTAGAAGTTTCTTCCCCTATCTATAAATATTTTGAGTAGACTCCTTCTCTACAAGCTGATGGGTTGATCAACAATGTGGTCATCTTTCTGGCTTCTCTAAGCCCTCGAAAGCTCATCATTTACTGGACTCTGGATAGCCCTTCTCCTAAGTATTTTTCCATCTATGGAATGTCATATCACGATGATTCACTAGATTTGTGTTCAAGGTTCATAAAAGCTCTAGACTCTGATTCTTATAATGTTGTTGGGAAAACATATAATACAATAAGAAACAAACAAAATTTGGATCAACAACCTTTCATTCCTACATCTCAACCTAACCAAAATCCTAATTCTTTACAACCTTCTTAACCAAGTCTTCCCCCAACACCTAAACCTATGACCAAAACACTTGGTGATTATGATCTTGTTGAGAAACTTCATGTTACTCCGGCTAAGATATCACTATGGGATTTACTTCAAACTACTCTTGTTTATTAGGAAATAATTCAGGAAGCCTTGAACAATATTCTCTTTCCTACCTCTACTAGGGTGATGGATGTTAATGCATTGATGGCTCATATTCATGTGGATTCACCAAATATCATTTTCTATCCTAAGGAACTCCCGCCTTTGGATGTGTAGAAATAAGCAGATCCTTTAATGATTATAGTTAATGTTAATACCATTGGTATTAGGCATGCCCTCATTAACATTGGTTCAACTCTCAATGTTTGTGGTATCAATCTATTACCCAAAATTAAAGTTGATTCTTCTTTAGCTACTTCTTTGTATATTTGATAATGTTGGACGTTAGGCTCTAGGAATGATAATATTGCCTTTGCAGCTAGGCCACGTTACCTTACCCACCTTGGTTTATATGATGCCTAGTTCTTTTCCTTATAATATTCTTCTAGGGAGACCTTGGATTCATGCTATGGGTTCCGTAACTTCTACTCTACATCGCTCTCTAATGTTTGTTGCAAATAATTGAGTAGTCACAGTTAAAGATAAGTCAAAATCTATTCACCTTTCTAAATTAGCAGTTGTTGGTCAAGCTTTGGTTATCTCTACTCTTAAGAATTGTATTCCATCCCTAACTTCTAATGCTATGACATGCTCCTCAGTGATACCCTCCATGGAGGTTGTCCTTGAAGTGAATAGCACTAAAGACGAGCCACCTAAAGCAAAAATTCCTAAGTCCTCCCCATCTACTTCTACCTCTGAATCCAATGCATTCCTTGGTGATGATTGGGGGTCTTTGGAGTTCTTTGAATTATTTATTTGGGAATACAATGTGATCCCCACTCATCTAAAGCTTCTAGTAACCTTGAATTCCTCTGATGAAAAAGTAGACAACACTCCCATTGAGGAGGAAAATTGTAATCCAATTCAGGAGACTAGTATTTCCCCTACTAAGGAGGATGGTCCTACTCTTGCAAAGAAGTTTAATGTTTGTGAATTAGGTAAAGGAAAAAATTGTGCTCTCACAGATGCATTCAATGTTCACTAGTGGAATGAGGCTCTCTACATGGAACCACCACCTTCCAAAGTTTTGCAAAAATAGGAATATTTTGGAGAATCTATCTTGAGTATTGATAAGGAGGATCCTCAAGCTAATGTTGATAATGGTGTTCAAATATCGCATCTTGGAGACCATAGTTCTCTCCTCAAGGGAGATACTACTGAAGTCTCTATGGACCCTAAATCTTCTAAAAGGGTGAATAAGATTGGGAAGTTCCTTTCTTTTAAAGAAGCTACTTGGAGCATTTCAATCTTCTACATTCTCACTTAGATATTTTTGCTTGGATGTACAAGGACATGCCTGACATTGATGAGTCTATAGTGGTTCACAATATTGTCTTATGTCCTGATGCCAAGCTAGTTAAGCAAAAAATCCAAAAGATTAATCCCAAGGTCGCATTGTTGGTTAAGACCAAGATAGAGAAGTTGTTGAAAGTAGGATTTATCTATCCAATTGACTACTCCCCTTGGATCTCACCATACCTTGTTATCTTTCATGGATGGTTTCTTGGGTTACAATCAAATCCATATTAACTTGGAAGATTAGTACAAGAAAACCTTCACTACCCCTTGGGGTACCTTCTATTATGAGGTCACACCCTTTGGGTTAAAGAATGCAAGAGAAACTTACCAATGGGCGATGAACCTAATATTTCATGATTTCATTCATACAATTCTATAAGATTGCGTTGATGATATCTTGGAAAAATCTATAATTCATTAGGGTCATGTGGAAAACCTTCATCTTATTTTTGAAAGGCTTCAACTCTATAGGATGAGGTTTAATCCTCTTAAGTGTGTCTTTGGTGTAGACATGATCAAACTTTTGGAATTTATTGTCTCTCATTGTGGAATTCAGCTTGACACAAATAAGATCAATACAATTATTAACATGCCTCCACCTAGGAATATTACTGAGTTGCAAAGTTTACAAGGGAAGATTTAGGAAATTTCAAATGCATATCTCAATTGGTTGATCATACCCTTCCTTTCACTCACTTATTAAAGAAAGAAGTTCACTTTGTATGGGATGAAGAGTGCCAAAAATATTTTGAATTGATCAAAACTTATTTGGCCAATCCTCCTATATTAATACTAGCTATGAAAGATAGACCCTTTCACTATACCTTTCTGCATCATAATATGCTTTGGTAGCTTTGCTCGCTTAGTATGATGATTCCATGAAAGGAGGGTGGTCTACTACATTAGTCGTGTCCTAGTTGATTATGAAACATGTTATTCATCCATGGAGAAACAATGCCTTGCTCTCTTCTTTGCAATGTAGAAGATAACACACTACCTTCTTCATGTTGAGACACATGTTATTGTAAAAGTAATCTTCTAAAAAAAAATTTCTCCAGTGCTAACCTTGCTAGGAGGTTAGAGAAATGAGTAATATTGCTTTTTGAATTTGACATAAAGCTTATCACTCAGAAGTCAATAAAGGTTCAAGTGGTTTTTGATCAATTGGTTGATACTCCCACATCTCACTCCTTCTCGAGTTTGGAATTATTTCCTAATGAGAATATTTTCATATTAATCAATCATGACCTTGAGTGGGAAATGTACTTTGATGGGTTGAGATGTTAGACTAGCTCCAAAGTAGGCATGGTTCTAATATCACCTAAAGGGAATCTAGTCCCTCTCTCCTTTTGATTGGACTTTCCTTGTACCAACAACATTGCTGAGTACAAAGCCCTCATTGTTGGATTTTGTGTTGTGATTGCACTAAAAATAAAACATCTTTGTACGCATGGTGACTCTAAGCTTATTGTCAATCAAATCATGGGAACCTATTAGGCTAAGAAAATTAAGTTGTCTCAATATCAAGACCCTACTTTTTGCTTAATCATTTCTCCTCTTTCACAATAGACAACGTCTCTAAGAGGGAGAATCGACATGCATATTCCATGGTGAGTGCTTCCCCCCTAGTACCTTTGAATGAGGATACGAAAGAATACCACTTCATGGTTCAAGTCCTTTGATCTCTTGCTATTTCTAATCAACCTGAATTTGACACTTTTGTGTTTTATCATGTAGACTCAAGAGAATGGTTTCTAACATCTAAAATTATTTGAAGAATGGAAATTTCCCCGATAGTGCAATGAAAAATGATCGCACTTGTATATAGAAGATTTCAGTCCATTATGTTGTCTTTTCAGATGTTCTCTATCAAAAATATTATAATGGCTTGTTGCTTTGATGTCTCACTAAAGCAGAAATATCCCTTACCCCTAGAGAAGACCATTCAGGTTCCAAGGGTGGACACTTTGGTGGTAAATCCCTGGTAAGGAAATTGATGCACGTGGTACTTTTTGTTAATGATGGAACAAGATTCCTTCAATTTTGTTAAAAGTGCCCATAATTCCAACAACATAGTCATCTTATTCATGCACCTACACAAGAGTTACAAAACCAAACCTCTCCTTTGCCATTTACAAAATGGGGGTTGGATATTATTGGAAAAATATCACCTCCTTCTTCTAAAGGACATACCTTTATCATCACCACTACATATTACTTAACAAAGTAGGTCAAATCCATCCCACTTCGATCTATGAATGTTGAAGCTATTTGTATCTTTCTTCTAAACAACATCATTGCTCATTTTGGGTTGCCTTCTACACTTATTTTTGACAATGGCATGTCATTCAAGAACAAGGAAGTAAAGCAATTCCTAGAGAAATTTCACATTCAACATAGATTTTCTACACCATATTATCCTCAATATAATGGCCAAGAGGAAGTGTTTAATAAGACTCTTGAGCTCATTCTTCACAAAACAATAAATAAACATGGTAAGGATTGGAATGTTCAATTAACACGCTTTATGGGCCTATTGCACGAGTATTTATGCAGTGATGGGAAAAATTTCCTACAACCTCATGTATGGTACTAAAGCTATCATGCCTTTAGAATTGGAAATCCCATCTTTGCGAGTTTCCTTTAAAGGGTTAATTGATGATGAAACTTACCAAGCTAATCATTTTTATCAGCTAGAGATGCTCGATGAGTGCTAACTACAAGTTATCAATCATCTTAACTCTTATCAATGATCGTTATCTAGACAATATAATCAAAGTGTACTTCCTTAAACTTTCAATGTAGGTGACCTGGTTCTCTATGAGAATCAAAGAAATGTAAATGCATCGAATGATCAAAGGGGAAAATTCAATCATAATTGGTTGGGTCCTTACATTATCATCTCCGTGTATGGTCCAAGTTCCTATGGATTATCATCTATGGATGTGACACCTCTAAAATAACCTATTAATGAAATGCATCTTCATTGATACTATGCATATTGTCTAATGTGTCATATGTGTAGTGTTCAATCTTTAAGGGTTGTAGTGTTGCACATGTTGACATTATCCATTAACACATTATGATTTCTTTTTTTGTTATGATATAACCGTGAGAGAGAGAGATATACATACATGCATGTGTTTTACCATGTTGTGTATCTATGCATTACATTATATCATTTTAGGCAATTAGATCATCATTGTATTTAATTAACATACATCCATGTGTGTTCATTAAATCATGATAGCATCTAATTTAAACATACATCCATACACATAAAATCCATTGCATCAACATATATGAAAGTAAGGAACATACACATTAGGTAAACAATGACATTATATAAAAATCAGTATCTCATGTATATGTGTACAAATATCAAATGTCATGTACATGTATTGGGTCACTATCATCAAAAAATTAGTGGTTGTTGTATGTATGTATCAATGTCTATACAAAAAAGATCTAAAAATATGTATCGTAGCTATAAAAATGATATACAAAAGAAGGCTCTCTAAGGCCTAGGCACATGGCTCTCAAATCCCTTTGGCTCTATTTGTGGCTATGGGCGAGACAGTGGAGATGGATCTGGGGCCCCTCAGTGTGAGTGTGAGGCGGACATGGATGTGTGCATTCCCTGGATCTATCCTTGGAGGGAGAATATCTACATGTGGGCTCAGATAAGCTCCTATTGTAGTTGTCAATCACCCATTGGGATCACAATTGTTGGCTATCCCACGAGGTCATTGAGATGAATTTGAAGGGAATCACATGCCTACTCATTAAAATTATCCCTCATCATGGCCACATCTCACTCTATGAGTGTCGTCTACAACTCCCCCAATAGTTGGTCATGTTGCCCCTAGAACATGGTAGCATCAATAGTCCTCTACACAACCTTCATATGTGCCTCCTCGTATGTAGTCCTTAGATGTGTTGTCAGCTCCAATAGGTGTATGTGGCATCTTGCTAACACTAGTTGGTACACATCTAAGACTACCCCCTGGATAGACACAATAGGGGCCACCTTTGATATGCATGGGGAAAACAACCTAGTCCATCCTTAAGTATCCACTACAAGAACAAAAAGAGAATGCATATCAGTACAAAAATATGTATAAATACTAAAACCAAAACATTATATACATATGTGTGAGATATTTAACTGGAAGTATTAAAACAAAATAGCATAAAAAATTGTCATACCTAGATCCCCTGGCTGCTAGAATAGGTCAGGGGGAGGAGGAGCACTCGGTCTTGCACCACTGGTGTCAAGAGTTGTCCCAAATGTTGTAAGGGCTAGTGGAATTGATGAAACTAAAGTGGCACGTGGAGGAGAGGATATCCTTTTCCACCGTATTGGCCTCAATGACATTACTTGAACCTCCTCGGCCTACTTTTGCTCATCTAGCTAGCCCTCCTCTTATCATCACCATTGGCTCACTGCCTCTACCTCTTCTTAAGTGGTTGTGGCAGCATGTCTCCTTATAGACCAAGATCCCCCATGGGGGTATCTTCTAGGAAAGCTAGGTTAGGACGTGTTAGAACTATAAAATTTTAAAAATTTTACAGTCAATTGCATTCATGAGTTTTCAAAATAAGTCCTCATCATAAGCATAAAATTCCCTCCTCATAATGTCTTGCTCATATTTTGTCATATGATCCATTTGAATCCATCTAGTCCTTGATATTTCATTATATTACCCATATCGGCATGACAGAGTGAGGGTCTCCCTGATCCATTTGGCATTGTTACTAATGTATGTCTTTTTAGCCTATCGACATGATATATTTTATTGTTTTGGCGACAGAAGAATCATATCAGCAAGAGAATTATTATCGGGATGAGTCATAACGAACTCATATGTGCCTCATCAACCAGTGCATGAAAAGCATTTTGGCCAAACTAATGTTATCAAAGTGAGGTCTTACCGAAACCATCAGGTCTTGCCGATAAAGTGCAAAGGATTTCCATCAGAAGACTATCGAGATGAAGTCGTATAGTCTTGCCGACCCAAATGTCACACTGATAGAGATATGCATCAGTGAGAGAAGAGGTCATTGGTGTGAGTTTTGTCGAATGTGAAAGTTACACCGATGAAGTACTTCAGGGAGAGTCTCATCGAATGGAACATATTGGAGAAATAGGTTCAGCAAGACAATTGACATCGGTATGAGTCTTTTCAAGTTTTCAAAGTCACGCCGAGGTGTGGTTTCATCAGTGAAAGTGTGATTATGTCTTAGTGACCAAAAAGTTACCATGGGGTGTATCTTGATAAGACACAATGTAATCTATTGGATGTTTCCCTGACTTAAAATTGTCACAGTGACAAATAAAACTAAAGCAATACCTGTCGGTAAGACTTCATGGTTTCGGGGAGACTACATGATTTTTTGGAGAAATGTTTGATTGAATGTTGCAGAAGATCATCGCACCAAATTTGAAAATGTCTCACTAACAAGACATTTGATGCAACAGTATGAGTTTCAAATAAGTTTTCACTCGTGCTTCAGCTGACACATTAATGGTGCGATGGAATATAATAGGGAGAATTCAATTGAAATCTTTTGTGTTGAATTAATAGAAGAATTGACAAGGTGAACACAGAGCTGAGCCATTCATTCATTATGAAGGCTTCAAGCAGATACAGTAACTTTTTATGTTTTAATTCCTCTGGTTTTATTTATTGTAATTCTAAAGAATGGAGTCCTCTAGATCTGGAAAAGTTAAAATTAGAAAACATAGTGAAGGAAGTCAAGCAAAGGGGAAGAAATAGAAAACTGAAGCAAAACATGAGGGCACAGAATGAAGATTGAACCAAGACCTCATTGACCAATTTCCTAGCTCTGGGCCAAAAGCTAGATGACCAGCATAGCTTAGGGTAGAATTAGATAAATTAGATGATAAATGAAAATTTATAGGAAACATTTGGACTCAAATAAGGGGGTATGAATTGTTCAATTTCCATTATCATTGAAGAAGAAACCATTTTGAACCAGTTTACAATCCATGGAAGCTGAATTTGGGAAAGCTGGTGTGCCCTAACATGTTTATAAATGTAGAATTAGTGAAATTACTAGTTGATCATTATGACCCTAACCATAAAGCTATTTGTGACCCATCTGGAAAACCACAAATACACCTGTCAAAAGGGGAAATAGGGGAGGTTTTTAATTTGGAAGGGTTTAGCAACGAGGAGATCATATATGAAGAATTGGAGGAGTTCTCAAGAATGGATACAATTTACAAAGGTTGGAGGTTTCCAATTCGCAAGACCAAGAAGGATGGAAAACTAGTTCCTTTACAAGATAGTGATGGACCTCCCTATCATGTGGACCTATTTGAACCTTATATGAAGTATACTTCTTAGTTTTCCAGGTATTGGGAATGGATGCCCTAGAATTTATATCAATTGTGCCAATGATAATTGTAACAAATATCCAATACCACAATTCTAGGCCATTTGGCTATGCCTCATACATTTTTGAGGGGCTTGATTCAAGACTAATGGCTATCAAAGGTGGATCATCTACCTTTCATCTCAGGCATTACTAATTATTGATGCACATGGTGTTATACATTGGACAAGAGTTGGGACTATGGCCTCCGGAGATGAGGATTTCTCAGTTCAATAAAGATGGTGAAGCATTACCTATCCAATTATGGATTTTTGTTTGGGATAGTAGGTTTGCTAATTCTAGCTTTATTCATTTTGAAGAATATTTTGTGAATACTTTATACAAATTATACAATTATCCTTATAATTATTCTCTATCTGAAGAGATAAAGAGATTTCTTCAGCCAAAGGATTTCAATGGGCCAATTGATCATAATTAGGGAGATTGGTACTACTTGGATGGAGCTACCATGATTAGAATTTATGGGTTTGAGGATGCCCCTTTCATTTTGCCAAAAATTGTCCCAAACAGAATTGCATATTTGGAGATTGTCAGACAGATGGATTAATACAGTGTAAGGAATTTCAACTGTTTTGGGAAGCAAGCTTTTATGCCTAGTACATTATGTTTTGGTGATTTTAGTGTATTGACCAAAGAAGGTTATAATTTGATCCTTGAAAAATTGCTTCAGTACAATATGAAGAGAGGACCACCCAAGAAGAAATTTGACCCAGAAGGGTATATTAATTCTGCTAAAATGAAGATAAACTTTGGAGGGTATCAGCATGTGCCCTATCACTTTGATGATATGATTTGAAATCTAGAGGAAGAAGAAGTCGACATTGTGGTTGAAAGATATAATCAAGGGTTGTAGGATGTAGAGAAATTGTCTTTTGGGGAAGAGATACCTAAAGATCATGTGCCACAAGGCCAACCAAGGAAGGTATCTAGATTGAGAACTCAACAATATATTTTCCCAACAAGAGAGTTGAGTGTTGAAGAGAGTGGTGAAGCTGATGTAAGGAATATTGAGTATAGATCATTTGTTTCAGATGATGAGTTCATAAATTCCCCAGAATTCAAAGAACTTTTGTATAAACAGAAGAGAAAGGAAATAAGAGAGAAGGTTGATGATGTTACTATAGGAAATGAAGAGTAATTGCTGAACCAATTGAGAAAATGTGTGGATGAGGAGATGACAGGTATGACCCCTGAAAAGGGGAGCAAAATGTTGGAAAGTGTTGGTGTCATGATCTTTCCCAGGCTTGATCTCAATTCTACACTTGTCTTTGATAGTTTCTTAAGGGACAACAATGCTACACACAAGCTTGACAAAGAAAAGGTAATAGAGGTGTATGTTGGATCCAAATACAATATTGATGAAGGATCATTGATGATTTGGGCCTTGTACCCACCCCACAGGAAATGAGTAGTTATTGACACAAAAAAGGCATTTGGACATGTCATGAATCTAAAGGTTGGAGAGGCTGATCCTGTGGACATGTCATGAATCTAAAGGTTGGAGAGGCTGATCCTGTGGCTACTGTAGAAATTGGAGTTAATATTGCAAAACTGAACAAAGCACAAATTAAGATGTTGATAAAATAAAGGGAAATGTACAAGCTAAATAATGAAAGGATGCTGAGAGAAAATGACAGATTAAAGGATTTAGTAGGTGTTACTATGAAGACACCCAAGATGCTTACTCAAGGTGAAAGTTCTCAATCAAAGGATCATTGGGAGGGATCATGTGCTTACTCCCAAGGAAAGTATGGCACACTTATGGCAATAATCAAGAAGAGGTAGAATGGTTTAACATCTTGGTTGAATAAGCTCTGGGGAAAGTATTCTCATACACTTGCTGCATTGAAGGAGCATGAAAGGATGAATGAGCGAATTATGGAGAAGTTTCAAGAAGTGAACCAGCAAAATGTTTCTAATAGTGAAGCAATTGAAGCTACAAATCACCTTATAAATAGACATCAAAACTTCTACGAAGAATTGAAAGGGGATGAACAGGGGTTGATAAATTCCACTAAGAAAATGTTGACTACATTCTCTGATGACAGAGGGGAACTTAAGGAAACTGCCAAATGGAAAAGTGAGAGTTAGTTAGTACTAAATGAAATCTTGAAGGTCACTACTACTGAAAGCACAAAATTGGATGAGGTGAGTGAGTAGAATGAAAAGATAATAAGGATGGAGACTTCAATCTAGAACACAATTGGAGATGCGAATACACATGAGCACCAGGATTATTTGGATCATCTAACTAAAACTCATTTATGGCTAAATAGAGCTTAATCATCCTTTAATCTATTTGTTATGTAAACATATGACGTTTCTGAAAGGATGCGTCCTTTCATGTTTTTGATGTATAATTATCTATTTCGGAAATGAAACAGAGAAATAAGTAGAATAGGATAGAAGATAGGATAGCAAATATACAACAGAATACAATGTTTTCACAAATATGAGACTATGATGCATGTTTAAAATTATGGAGATATCAATGGAAATATTTTAATATGGTGCAGCTATTTCTGGTATTAATTGTTTATTGTGTCTATTGAAAGCATTATTGAAGTTGTCTCCAAAGTTGGTGTTTTCTCGTTATTTAAATTGGTGTAACAAGTTTATATCTAGTTTATCAATGCACATTTTTTGTGTTTGTATGATCAATTAATTAGTTATTTCAAGTAAAGATTAAATCCTCTAAGTTGATCATAGTAATTAGAGAATGTTAGTTGGATCATTAAGAAGAACTCAGTAATCATAACCTTGCATGTTTATACAAGTTATAAACTAAATCAAAGTTTTCCCAATTCATATAGGTACACCCTCCTCAGTCCAGCAACACCTGAAGAGTAGAAAGTTTAAATCATTTGGCTTTGTCTATTACCCTAAAGCATACCAAGGGATTGGCAGCCTCTTGAGGCATTCCACCTACATTTTTGAGAGCTAATAGGATGATGTGTTCCACACCATACCAAAAAATCATGAGCCACACTGACATTGTCTATTGTCCACATTAGTAGTGGATCAGTGTCATTAACCTCATCATTAGAGAGGCAGATGTCTGCTAAGGTGGGACACAAACCATCCCCTAGCCTCTCTACACTCTGCACAGCTTGGGTGTATGTGGGGATAGGAGGGGGGATAGTCTAGATCCACCCATGTTGCCTTATGACTTGACTCTAGTAGTAAGGAATGATAAAAAAATCCATGCACTCAAAGATGAACTGGTCACACTATAGGTTTCTAAGGAACCTACAATCATCCACCCACTAAAAAAAATTGATGGGGTTTCCATCTAATCCTATCTGGCATTAGGGTATCAAATTGCAGCCAATAGAACTATAGGTCATCATGTCTCCACTGTCAAGTGAGATCATACCAGTGGACCATCAGAATAGTGTAGTCCTGCACTTGCAGGTAGCCCTCTAGCCTCATGCATGTGATGTGGGAAAAATACCACACTTGTAGGAGTGTGTATGTATTCAAGTTGTGGTGCTCATAGTGCACACACCAACCAAACTCCTAGTATAGGTGTGTGAGCATGTTGCACCCCCATGAAAAAACTATGCATCACTCCACCATCTCTCAAATGGTGTAAATAAGGACCACATGGAGGTGAGAGCCTTGTGATTCTATGGTGACCCATGCAACAATAGTGACCACCATGATACAACACAACAAAGGGATAATGATATGTTCCTGATCAAACCATCTAGTGTATATGTGCCTGGTCCCGTCCCCGTCGTCTCTCTAACCAGAGTAGTATCAAACCCCATTCAACCACTCGCGCATTGAGTGTGTGTCATTGAGATCCACACACTTCCCATAGATAGGGAAACAAAGGATGCAGTATACATCCTCTAGAGTGATGGTCATCTCTCTAGTAGGTAATTGGAAACTCAAGGTGGTGGCATCCCATCTCCCCATCAATGCTATCAGCATCCTATCATGATATAGCATATTTGGCATGGTGTGCACATGCCAATGACCAATGCATTGTAGATGGGTGACCTCTTCATCTGTCAAGTGGTCCCTTTGGTCTTGGAGTAGGCATAGCACCCACCCTACGGCGTGTTCCTCGATTTCTAGATAATCCTAAAGAAAAGAGAAAAAGTGTAAGTCAGTACATGGCTAATTAAGGAAAGATTATCATAAATCCTATAGGACATGTGCATGTTGTGTGGATGTCCATGTGCCACGCAAGTGTCTCGGTCCACCATTAATGGCCTAGGGAGGATAATGTGTCCCTTGCACACCAACACATCCTCAAGATGAAAATGTTAGTTGTAGATGCTAGCGCATGACGAAGACATATGCATGCATATAGGATGCCTACACTGTAAAAAGTTGAAAAAATATAAAAAAATCATTAAAATATGCTAAATGAATTGGTTTCAAGGCTTACTTGGTCAACCTCCAAACCCTCAATGATATTTGCACATAGTTGGTTCAGCTTTGGATCCTCATACTTGCATCTACTCTGTATTTTGATAACTTTTCTCTCACAAAATTCAACAAAATCCTCATGATGAATAGTACAAAGGACCCTTCTCGAGGCCCACCTATATATATATAGACCCCCCAGGGCCCATTTTTCCTCAAGATTGTGGCTCTCCTATTTCCCCTCATTTTACACCACCTAGCTGGGGGCACACTCAGAAAGGGGAATATAGTCACCTGTTCAATATATTTTTCTTCTAAATCATTAAATATTCTCTTGATCATGCTTCTCATCATTATAGCTTCTTTCGATTTATGGGACTAACTTAACATTGAGTTTTGCAGAGTAAAATTTTGTGTGATTTTCCATGATAGCTCCTACAATTCTTGAGATGAATTTGACTGTTGGGGGAATCTTCAAGTACTGGTCGATTCGACCTCGATGACCTTTGTGGTACCCTCTTTTAGCACACAAATCCATAAAACTTCAAGTTTAGGTGAATTTTTTCTTTTCTACTTTAGTGTGGTTTCTTTTTCCCAAAATTGACCCCACTAAAGTGGTGGAAAAATGTAATGTAGTAGAATTGCTCCTAAGGGAGATTTCACATTTTAGCACTTTTCTTAGCATTTATGACACCTAAATGCATTAATGGCGAAAACCCCATGGATCAAAATTTCACAATTCTAGCTCTATGTGGTCTAATGGAAAAGGAATAGGAGCCTAGTGACCCATTTCCCAAAAACTTATATTTTGGATGCCTACTGTACATGTGGATGTCTGCACTATGCACTAGTATCTTTACAGTTTAACGAGTTTGAAATGGTGAATATTGAATCTTATCTCTTGACACATGTCCCTGCAGAAAATTTTTTGAGTGTAATGACTCTTTGTGCCCTTGCAAGCAACAAAACCCCTTCTTTGCTCTCATTTTGTGGGTTCATTCATTTCATTCAAGTTTCTCTCCTTAACTTGACTTCTCAATCTCTTCTAATCTTGGAAACAACACTTCTACAAGCAAAGCTTTGTTGGATTGAGGTCCCTCCAATAGCCAAAGCTCTCTAGCAAGAATTTAATGGTGCATCCATGTGTTCAAGAGGGGGCTAAGGCTTGTTGGTAATGCTCTCCCACTCTTTTCTATTTACAGGTAGATTAGATCTCTTTGTTCATTTACTACTCAATGGTGTGGGTTCTCTTGAAGTGGGGATTGCTTTCATGGCTTCCTTTTTTCCAGTTTGGTTATCCTCTCTATCTATCTAGATTTCCATGGAGGTGGGAACACCAAAGTGGGGGTTTGGCTGTGACAAGCCCCTATACATCCCCAACATTTTTCCCCATTTGTCTTGTGTGTAGGTTGTTAAAGCGGAGTTCAGAGTGAAAGTTTGAACGTCTAGTTGTTCATAAGATCTCTCTTAGCTCTCTTTGTGCTTCCTTTTAATTTGTGTTATTTGTCTTATCATTATATTAAGGAGACCTCATATCTAGGTTAGATTGTGAAGCCCTAGTCTACCCATTTTAGTCCTTGAGCCCTCTATTGCTTAGGACACCAATGCATCATTTGGACTCCAACACACCATCCTATTGTCCTAAATCCATGTTGTATTCTTTTTCTTGAGAGCTCCCTTGTCAAAGGTGTTGTGCATGATTTGAACACATGCCCCACCATAGGAAGGGACCCTCTTTTTTTTGCTCTCGATAGGCTGCTTTGCTCCTGTCTTGTTTTGTGTGCCCCATTTACTAGGCCCAAACTGGTCATGTGTCTTCAAATGATCAAATTCCCCTTATCAAATTCACCTACTTAGGGTATTCAAATCCACAGAGAAATAAAGTCGCTCATCCCCTTTCTGCCTTTTGTCTTGTTCCTGCTGTTTTGGAAACATCTGTGGACCTCTGCCAATCTGGTTTCCACATTTTTGACTTTGGGGCCAACTTTTTGGTGGATTTGGGATGTGTTTGAGGTGCCTAAGTGATCTTCCAAGGTTTTTTCAATGTTTTGTTAAGTTTCAGTGGTTTTGGAATTTTCATCCAGAATTCCCATCATCTTTGGCTATTTTGGAAACATCTATGGACCCTTGCTAGTCTGATTTCCACATTTTTGACTTTGGGGCCAAATTTTTGGTGGATTTGGGATGTGTTTGGGGTCCCTAAGTGAACTACCAAAGTTTTGTCAATGTTTCGTAAAGTTTCGGTGGTTTCGAAACTTTCCCTCTAGAATTCCCTTCCTCTTTGGCTATTTTGGAAACATCTGTGGAGCCCCGACGACCCATGCTCCGGAGCCCGGCCCCTCCATAGCCATTTCCAGGACTCCATCCCTCTTTGGCCATTTTGAACATTCATGGAGCCTTAGCGACCTGGCCCCTCCATGAGCCATTTTCAGGGCTCCAGAGCCCAGCCCTCGGAGCCCGACCCCTCCATGGTCATTTCCGGGACTCCGTTCCTCTTTGGCCGTTTTGAACATTCATGGAGCCCTAACAACTTGGCCTCTGGAGCCCAACCCCTCCATGGCCATTTTCGAGACTCTATCTCTTTTTTGCCATTTTGAACATTTGTGTAGCCCCAATGGCAGACCCTCTGTGGCCATTTCTGAGACTTTGTCCCTCTTTGGCCGTTTTGAATATCTGTGGAGCCTCGGCAACCCGACCTCCTAAGTCTGGCCCCTCCATGACGATTTCTAGGACTTCATCCCTCTTTGGCTGTTTTGAACATTCGTGGAGCCCCCAATGACTCCAGCCTCCAGAGCCTAGCCCCTCCGTGGGCATTTCTGGGACTCTGTCCCTCTTTGGCCGATTTGAACATCCATGGAGCGCCGACGACCAGGCCTCTGGAGCCTGGCCCCTCCATGGCCGTTTCTAGGACTCCATCCCTCTTTGGCCGTTTTGAACATTTAGAGGGCCCAACAACCCAGCCTCTGGAGAGCCCTCCATGGCCATTTTCGGGACTCCGTCCCTCCGTGGTTGTTTTGAATTTTTTCTTTTTTTGAAATGGGTCCAATCTTGAGGAATTTTTTTTGGGCATTCTTCCTTCCCCTTTTCCCATGTGCTATAATTTAAAAATCTTGATTTTGCTATGTTTTGTGGGATCTAGGAACCTCCCTTCTGGTTTGTTGTCCCTCGTTTGTTGTCTACCCCCTTAGACCTGCATTAATGTTTATGATCTAAATGAGCTCCAAATATGAATATTATGATCTTTTGATGATCCATGGATGGATCTGACAAGGATTTTGGAAGATTTGACTAACATTTTCCTTGATTTGTGTATGAAAACACTTACAACACCTCATGTACGTAGGATCCAAGAAGTCTACTGCAGGTCCATTGAGGAGACCCATTGAGAAAGTTGAACAAGGAATGCACATAGCTCCTATCACCATTCATTTCATGCTTGCCTCTCCCCCTTGCACCCACCAACAGGGTCAACGTTAGAAGAAGGAATGTGTCAAGGAAGTCAAGGACAAAAATGCAACGGGGTGGACTTGAAGAAAGCATAAGGGATATTTCTGTATAAATTAGAGGCAACTAATCAATTAATGACAATTGTTGATGGGCTCGTTTTATCCAAGGAAGAACACTGTAAACACATCAAGTAAGAGGGCAACTTTCAGGCAGTTTCTGCTACAGTGAAAAGGGAAATCAGCTAAATGACCAAATTGCTATAGTGATTGGCACTAGGTGATAAAATAGGGAAAAGACAAAGATGTATTTTAAAATTGTTGAATATTGTGGGGTAGGTGAAACCCTAATGTAATTGAATCTAGGCCATTCATTGCAAATTGATCCCAGCCATTCATTTGGACTTTAGAAAACTATAAATAGGGGCTTGCCCCTCATTTGTAAGGGTTGGAGAACTGATGTAAAGACATTCTGCAACAATAGAAAGCAACATTGCATGATTTATGGGTGTTCCTTTTGAGTTTTCTCTTTATGTATGCATGGTCCAACTTCCATAGTAGTTTTAGTTGTAGATTCTTGAATGAAGATGATAATAGAAATTATTGTTATGGTATTTGATAAACTTTCAGCCCATACTTTTAGGACTTGTTGATGACAAATTGTTGTGTAAAGTTAGCCTGGGCTTCTTGATTTCAATGCTGCAACTTAGTTCAATTGCATGTGCATGATGTGCATATGCAATTTGAAAATATGCAGTCCTTAGAAGATTGCACTGGTTTTGTGCAACTGTAGGTTTCTCTTGGCCAAGCAAAACCTAGTTTAGGGAGTTTGTATACTGTAGCAGACCCCATGATCACTGTTCATTTGTAGTTTTAGATCCAGGAACCTTCTCTCTTCCCTACCCTTTTTCCTTTTTTTAATAAGTACCTTAGGAAGGGTTTATTGCACATTGTAAAGCTAAATCCAATGATAAAAATGGAGTTCAAGACTATTGTTTGAACCTACAAAAAATGCACAACAACTTCTCCATCTTCGGAACTCCATTTCAAGGCCCAACTTCCCATGCTTTGTAACTCGTTTGTAAGTCCACCTTGTGATTCCAGCAAATCACATCAAACAATTGAGATATTCCAAGCACTATCAAGACCTGACATTAGAGACCTTGGGATAGTGTTCTACAACTTGATTGTGGAATATTGTCTTTCAAGAGAGGTAGTGCACCTACACGTTGCCTATGTTGGGAAGTGCATAAAAAACACATCAACAAAAGGTAGAAATCTAGAAGCTTTACTCTCTTAGGTCATGAAGTAGTTTTTTTCTGATAGTTAATCGATATATACTTTCTTATCGATTTCTTCATTTATTTTATGTTGAGATGGATAAGGACAGTTCATTCCCTGGGATTCTCTTGAGAACAAAAGACTTGTGTGTAGTGAATCCCCCTTATCTCACACAAGAAAGCTAAGAGTACTTTCACAAGAGCATTTCAAGGTATTCAAGAGCATAATTATTGAAGATTATTGCAATAATTAAGATTCCATTATCATGTCAAATATTTCTTGCATCATGCATGTTTTTTGAGCTAATATGGTAATGAAGTGTTCAAGATCTATTCAAGCATTCAAAGGCATTGTTTCCAATCAAGTTTCATGATCAAGATTCACATCCATTGAGGCCACTTCATGCTAGTTGTAGATCTACAATCCAAGGTTCAAACAAAGTTTTGGTGAGTTGTGACATTGTTTGTTCATTCATCATTTCCTTCATGCTATTTGATTTCATTTCAAATTTTAAATACTCAAACAGTCTTTGACCAAGGCAAACCCCCCATCACCAAAAACAACATTTTTCTCCTCTTGTGTTTGTTTTGCAGGTTTTTAGGTGGAAGATCCTTTGAAGAGAAAATTTGAACAAAGTTGCAAAGTTATCAAAGTTGCAAGAAAATTTTTCATTTCATGGAAACTATTATACAAGATTTATCTCTAACTATCTGATAGTGAAAATTGGGAATTTGGGAGTGAAGAAAAAATAGAAGAGAACCCAAAGAGGATTTTTATAGAGCCCTAGCCTGGACCCATTCGCCATAGGGTGAATGAGTCCTCACTAAGCTTCAAAAAGTGACTTTTGGTGACTAGTACACAGTATACTCCCTTTTCCAAGTCTACCTTTTAAAATTTTTTTCATTAGTTTTAAGTATATTCTTTCACTTGTATTTTATAGCTTGCATTTTGGAGTTTGTTTGATGGTTTTAATCTTTCTCCCCAAAGTGCTATTTGACTCATACCCCTATCCTTACATAAAGGAGAAATGTTTTGATCGATACCTGGATTTTCCTCTCCTTTTTTGTTGTTAGTCATCTCATTGTTTGGATCTCATTTCTTGGCTAAAATAGTGGAAAATAGGGTTATTCATCAATCCATTTTGCTAAAACCTATTTTTCATCATTTCATTGACCTTTATAATATGAATGTGAAGCATATTTCTAGTGGAATTGTAGAAAGTATATGTTATTCTTTTCTTTCTTTCTATTTTTCTTTGATTATTTTATTTGGATTCATCAAACGGTTAGATCTTTTTCAATAGTCTTGCATCATGCTAACACATTCTCAACATTTGATTCCTTTATAATATGATTCATACACTTTGAATATTAGTGGATAATTAGAAACAATGTTTAACTCTTTACTTTCTTTCTTTGTATAAAGTGCAACAATTAATTAGATAAGGTAAATTAATTGTAGTATATATTTTTTGTAAAATATAATAATTATTAAATTGTAGTGACAAAAAATATATCCCTTTACATTTTCTCATTTCTTTGGGCCCTTTTAGCTAAAATGGACTTAATTTTACCTTAATTTAGTGTTGTAAAATGCATCTATTTACATCTTCACACTAATTTTTGGGCCCTCTTAATTAATTGAGCTTAATTATGCCTTAATTGGACCTATAATTCATTTACAAGCCTAATAAATTATATTTTCCAAAAGGGAAACCTAACAATAATTAATTCTTACACATAACACTTTACCTTGATTAATGTGTGTTTGAGGAATAGGGACCTGGGACCCATTCACCCATGGGTGAATGTGCCCTCCCTAGGCCTTTGAACTATATTTTAAACTATGTTTTAGGTGGTATTTTAATGTCTCTAAATGTATATTCAGATTTCGGCTTGTGATATTTTAATTTTAGAAAATTAAGGATACATACCTATAAATACAAGGTTATTTTCTAAGTTTCACCTAGAGTTTTCAAGCTAGATTTCCAAGTGTTTAATTACAAGATCTAATTTTATGATCAAGAGCATTTAAGGGAAAAAAATATTAGAGTTTTATTGTACCAATCAAGATCCAATCAGCATGTCAAATTCTTCTTCCATCATGCATGTTTGTGGAGCTAACATTGTGATGTAGGTTTCATGATCCATTCAAGTGTTCAAAGCATTATTTCAAGAAACATTCAAGATCAAGATCCACATCCACTTCAATTCAAGGTTTGATTACCAAAGCGAGGTTTGACCAAGAAAAACCAACATTCACCATTGAAAAAAAAAAAATTCTCACTTGTGTGTGTGATTGTAGATTTAGATTGAAGAGGGCTTGAAGATATTTTGAAGAGAAAAATTGAAGAATTTGTCAAAGTTGCAAAAGTTTTCAAAGTTGTCATCTTCTCATGGAAACTTAGATCTCAAAGTTGTTTCAAAATTTTCAATACTAAAACCCAAAGAATATAGAAGTGAAGAGATAGGACCAAAGGCTTCCAAAATTTGTAGAAAAACCATCACTAGAGACCCATTCACCCATGGGCGAATGAGTCCCAAGCAGACTTCCAAAAATAGTATTTTGTGAAAGGTACATAAGATTATCCCCTTCTCAAATTCACAATTTGTTTTTTTATTTCTACTAGTATTGAGTTCCATCTTCATGTACCAAGTATTAAATTGAATTTTGGAGTTAGTTTACTATTTTTTATTTTTTCTCCTAAAAGTGTTGTTTGACTTGGACCCTTATCCTCAAGCATAAAAAGAAACCTAAAGATTCCACCATTGAATTGATTCACCTAAAAAGGATTGTTAGAAAATTTGAGGGGATCCTGTTTCTTATATGATTTTTGGGTAGGTTACCTTAGTTTCCATACTTTGCATAACCCAACCTATTTTTCTTCATTTCATTTTGGTGAACCCGACTTTTGAGCATTGTAATTTTTTGATTTTGGAGTTCGTTTTCAACTCTAGTTCTACTTCCTGCATTCATTTGCATTGCATTGCATTGATTTGAATCTCATTTAGGGTTCTTAATTTTCATTGAATTGTATCTCATTTAGGGTTTTAAGTCTATATTTTTGTATTCTTTAAAATATATAAAATATATAAAATTCTAGTCATTTTGCAAAGCATTTACATATCATTTCATAATCAGCACTTTAAAACATAAAATTTAATCAAAATTGCATTTCAAATTAGGTCTCCGAGTTTGTCATTTAAGATCATTTTATAGTTTCCTTTAGACTTCATTTTCTAGAAATTTGAAACTATAACCACCTGTCTCAATCTAGAATATGAAAGCCTTAAAAATTATCTTCGAAATCTATAAAATCATTTTAAAAAACCCTAAACTAGGACCTATTCGACCATGGTTGAATGAGTCCCTGATTAGGGCTTTTCCCTACATTTATGGGCATCATAATCTCTATTTTTTTTTTATTTTTTTTTTAGTCTATTGTTACAATTTGCATAATTTATGTAATCTCAAATTGATCATATTAAGCTTCATTTGATAAATTTAGTGCATTGTTTCAATTCAAATTTGCATTTAAACATTATTTTATGGGTTTTGCATAGTGTAATAAAAAACTTACCTTGTTTAGAATCTAAAAATTGCTCTCTCTTTTTACATATTTTCATTGCATTGATTGTTAGTTACATTCACCTAGTGTATATCCTCCATTTTGTGTCCACCTAGGTTTTTGAAACTCGTATGAGCTTCAAAACTTGATGTGCTATTTCCAATACTATCATGAGATGTAGTTCGAGACTTATGGAATCCTATGATACATCAATCGATGCGGATCTTAGGATCTCTAACTCTTTCACTCATAGTGTTGACATAGTTAGTCAACCCTCTATGGATCATACCTTTGACACTTCATTCCCTATGACCTCCTTACCAAAAACTAATGTTACTAATGTTGAAACAATGGTTTCTAATGTCCCTCAAGATAACCTTAGAATAATGGATGAAGAATTAGAGAAATTGCAAAATTTTGTGTTCGTTCTAATTACATGGTTGATACTACAATTCCTATCATAGATAACATGAGACGAATCTTTGAAAATTAACATGGAATAGATATTATCCATATCCTAGCTCACATTGTTGATAAACATGTCACTACAATGAATAGTTGTGCTCAAGCTTTGGGGTATACTCAAATTCAAGGTGGAAATTCAATTCCTCCTTCCACAACTATGACCTATATTCCTACATACACTAATCCAACTATTACTACAACCATGCAACCTACTAGCAATGTCCATAATACCTTAGGTATTTCCACTAGGAATCCTTTTAGCTTTGTGCATTCCAATCTCATATCTCCTAATCCATCTCCCCTCACAAATTTATGATTCACTTGCCCTCCAAACACATATACACCTCCACCTTATTCACCTCCATCTCACAAAACAAACAATGATCCCATCCTTAACACAATTTTGCAAAATATTTCATCCCTCTAACAATAAATTGCTACATTGAATCAAAATTGCAATGGCCAACCTTCACAATACATCAAAATCAACCCATTATCCTTGGAGATATTGAGAACACAAATACTACTTGAGGTATAGAGGTTCCTAGATTTGAGAAATATGGTGGGAAAGGAGATTTTGTTAGCCATGTTTTTGCATACACAACCTTATGTAGTGACTTCATTTTTGAGGATAAACTCTTGGCTAAACTCCTCCCTAGATCCTTGAAAGATATTGCTTTAGAGTGGTTTTTCTCTTTACCAAATAACTCAATATATTCACTCAATCAACTTATTGATGCCTTATAAAACTACTTCCAAATACAAATGGGTCCTAAGATGACCTTAGCTAATTTAATGACATGTAAACAAAAGGATGATGAAAAGGTCATTGATTTCATAGCGCAATAACAAATGCTTTAATAAAAAATAAACATTAAGATTCCTAACACCAACCTTCAAATAATGTTAATTTCCATTTTATAAAACAAAATCCAAGCTAAACTTTAGATGTTGAAATTTCCCTCCTTCACACAGTTGTGTATAGCCCGTCGTGATTATCAAAAATTGGTTAGTAGTCATGAAATGAAAAATCCCTCTAGTAGTCTTGAAAAAATTGAATCCACAACTCAAAAAAATTACCAAACACTTAAGAAACAAAATAAGGGCTTTTTATAGATGAATCCCCCTCAACCAACTCAACATATTGACACCCAAGTGGCTGCTATAAAGATGACAAATCCATAAACACTTGGAGATAGGAATAGAAAATTCACTCCTCATCCTGATACCCTTCATAATATCATGTTGCAGCTCTTAGAAAAGAATTTTATTTTCTTACCTCTTGTTAGAGCTCCTAATCCTACTAAGTTACCTTTACCTTCAAACTATAGACCAAATGCCTATTGTCATTTTCATTGAGAAAATGGACATGATACAGAATATTGCAAGTGTCTTAAACATCTTGTGCAAGACCTCATTGATTCTAATCATATTTTAATTGGTAATGTTAATGATCAAGGTAATAAATTTGTAGCTCCTCCTAATCAAAACTCACAAATCTTTACTAATCCTATGCCAAATCATAATATTTCCTTTGTCAAAGCTAGTGAAACAAATAATGATGTGATGAATGTTGACATGGATGATGAAAACTTGAAAGACAATGAGGACAACCTTATGGATGGTTCCATTGGATTCATTCAAGCTAAACCTCATAAGGCTCAAACCAATATGCCCCTTGAAATTTATTTCTCACATAATGAGATACTTAAACATGCACCCAATGGTCCTCTTTACATAGCTGGAAGAAATAATGACAAGCCTACTAATAGTATATTAATTGATCTTGTTTGTGTAGAGAATGTGATCACTGAAGAATTATTATTTGTGCATGAGTTTTATCAAGATACTTATGAAAAATTTAAAGCATGGATCAAAATACATAATGGTTTTTCTTGTCCTACAATCTAGGTTCGATAACTCTCCCTCTCAAACTTGGACCAAAAACATCATGTGTCTCCAAGTCTCCATCATCCTATCACTAGAACAATTTCATGTGAATTTAGACTACCCATGGCTTCAATGTAGATGAATTTTGTCCCATTAGTTGTGTATAAATGTTTAAATTTTCCATTTGGTAATGAGATCTTTATTGTGCATCATAGTGGCTTAAATCTTGTATCTTCTCATGGAAATTTCTCATTATATTTCTTTTGGATTGAACCTATTGAACCTGTTAGGCCTTGTGAAGACTTCTTTTTCAAATCTTATCAAAATTTTAAGGCAAAGTGTATAGAAAAATTATCCCTAAGCAATATGCCTCAACCCACGATTGAGCCTCCTATCCTTAATGAAATAATAATTAAACCCAAAGCCCTTCCAAGTAACCAAGACCAACCTATGACAAATCCTTCACCCATTTTATCTAAGATACCACAAGATAACCAAATTAGTCTCGTTGTGCCTCCTAAAGTAAAACAATTTTACAAATCTAAAGAGATAGTGGTTGACCAACCTCCTATGGTTCCTTCCATTCCACCCTCAAGGGAAGAAAAAAAACCTATGGTTGATAAATCCACTCGTACAAAATCACAACTTCAAAATCAAACAAAGAGAAATCGAAATGCTAGAGAGTGTAGACGTATACATCATGCTATTTCTTGTCTAATACAAGAAAAACGTGAACAAACAACAACTAAATCAATACAAGATGATTCTACACCTTCGTCACAACATAAAAACTCTACAACACAACAAGAACAACAACCTTTTATGGATATTATCATCAAACCTCTTATTTATGATAAACTTGGATGATGATAATGAAACTGCAAAAATTGATGAGGAAGTGCATAATGAGTTGAACTCATTGTTTTCCTCTTCCATGAGCTTAAATGATAAAAACCACAATGATCCTCCTACAAAGTGTGATTCACCACGTGTTGAGCTTGGTGATTATCCTAGTTTGGCACTTGATGTTGTCCCTTTGGCTAGTTTTTTTCCTTCAGCATATGATGAACAAGATTGGGATGTGGATGACCTATTATAGATTAAATCACATGTGCCTTACTAGTTTTTTTCTTTGTTTTCTTCTTCATGTTCTTTATGTGACTACATGTGTGATCCCTCGTATTATTCTATTTGACATGTCTTCATGTTCATTCCTCTATTTGTATCTACATTCTTCTATATATGTTGTAAACCTTTATCGTTTCTCTTTTGTCTTGTGCTATCATTTTGGGGATGACACAAGGCGTTGAGACATTTAGGTCTCTTCCATGTTGACCCAAATTTTTTTCTTTTTTTTCACTCTCTATGTGTCATTATTCCTTGATCCATGAGTTATTTGGGGAATGATGACATTTCTAAGCTCTATAATATCATTGTAGCAAAGACATACATTGACCCTAAATTCATGGATCCCTTATGTGTTATTTTGGGATTCCATGTTGGAGGAAAGCCATCTCTTTTATGACGTAGCTTCATTTGGAAATATATATTTGGCATAGGGCTTTCCAAATAATCTCACATGTCTTGTTTAACATTTATCATTTTTCTATTTTAAAGCAATTGCTCACAATATGGTGTTAGCTATTCCTTTAAAGTGGGGGAATGCATTGGCATTATCATTTTTAATTTTTTGACCATATCTCATGTTTCATAATGTGATCTTCTTACTTCACATGATGTGTCTTCTTCTTGGTGGTTTCATTGGGTTTGATGTCCTCCAAGAGTGTGACCTTTATTGGCATATGACTTTCCTCTTAGTGGTAATGTTATGTGTTACATTTCCTATGTTTCAAATCTTTTATCCTAGACTTGTCCTCTCTTGGAGACATTAGGAACAATGCTCCCTAAGAGAAGAACTTACATGAACAAAGAAAAATCCCTTTGAACATGTCTATTTGCATTTTTTTCATAAATGTTTAGCATTTCACAACTTTTTCACCTTATGAGGTTTGAAGTTCATATTTTGTGGTGCCTTATCAAAGTTATCAGAGGTATAACTTTGGTATGGTTAGTACAATGAGATCCTGTAGACCTAGCATGACTTTCTCACCTAGCCACTCTTTGGGGTCTCACCTAGTGGATGGCCTAAGGTTCCACACACTCATGTGAGTGTGTGTTGTTGTTTGCATAGTGAAAATCATGTTTCTCTTCTAAACATTTTTGG
Organism: Sequoia sempervirens; assembly: GCA_007258455.2. Lineage (NCBI taxonomy): Eukaryota > Viridiplantae > Streptophyta > Pinopsida > Cupressales > Cupressaceae > Sequoia > Sequoia sempervirens. Next base: position 127,582,790 of record VDFB02000002.1, on the reverse strand, counting down.
ACAAACAATGGAAGCTTGATCCACATCATGTTGGACAAACAGTCAAGGCTTGATCCACCCCTTTTTCCTTTTTCTTTTATTTTAGTCTTTGGAATTTATGATTGAGTATCTTGGCATTGCTACATATATATACATGTTTAACATAGACATGTCTCTCTTTTATTCCTTTATTGGTTTTTCCATGAGATTTTAGATCTTGGGGGCTTGATCATCCTCCTTGACTTTTGTTGTCTTATCCTTCCAACAATTGTATAGTTATACCTCTCTTGATTGTCTAATTTAGTGTGATTTTTTGCTTGCACTCATCCTCTCACTAAAGTGGGAGCTAAATGTAGTGATGGAAAATGTATCCCTTTACATTGTCTCACTTGTTTGGGCCCTCCTAGTTAAAATGGACTTAATTTGACCTTAATTTAGTGTTGCAAAAAAAGTTATTTACATATTCACACTAATTTTTGGGCCCTCTTAATTAATTGAGCTTAATTATCCCTTAATTGGCCCTATAATTCATTTACAATCCCAATAAATTATATTTTTTGAAAGGGAAACCCGACAATAATTAATGCTTACACATAACACTTTACCTTGAGCAATGTGTGTTCTAGGAATAGAGAACTATGACTCATTCCTCCATGGGAAAATGGGTCCTCCCTAGGCCTTTGAACTAAATTTTAAACTATATTTTTGGTGGAAATTAAATGTCTCTAAATGGATATTCAGATGTCATCTTGTGATATTTAAATTTTGGAAAATTAAGGATACATACTTATAAATACAAGGTTATTTTCTAAGTTTCACCTAGAATTTTCAAGCTATATTTCCAAGTGTTCAACTACAAGAGCTAAGTTTATGATCAAGAGAATTCAAGGGAAAAAATATCAGAGTTTTATTGTAGCAATCAAGATCCAATCATCATGTCAAATTCTTCTTGCATCATCCATGTTTGTGGAGCTAACATTGTGATGGAAGTTTCATGATCCATTCAAGTGTCCAAAGCATTATTTCAAGCAAGATTCAAGATCAAGATCCACATCCATTTCAGCCATCTCATGCAAGTTGCAAATCTACATTATCAAGATTCTTTCAAGGGTTTGTTGAGTGGTAACATAGATTTTTTCATTCTTCATTCCCTTTTTCATGCATAATTTCAATTGAAGGTTTGATTACCAAAATGGGGTTTGACGAAGGTAAACCTCCATTCACCAAAAAAAAAAATTATCTCTTGTGTGTGTGATTGCATATTTATATTGAAGAAGGCTTGAAGACCTTTTGAAGAGAAAAAATGAAGTTGTCAAAGTTGCAAAAATTGTCATCTTGTCATGAAAACTGAAATTCCAAAGTTGTTTCAGACTTTTTGACATTGAAACTCGAGAATCTAGAAGTGCAAAGATAGGACCAGAGGCTCCCGAAAGTTGCAAAAAAACCCTCACCACAGACCCATTCACCCATGGGAAAATGATTCCTAGGTAGGCTTCTACTAACAACATTTTGTGAAAGGTAGACAAGATTATCTCTTTCTTAGATCTACATTTTGTTTTATGTTTATGTTAATATTGAGTTTCATCTTCAAGTTCCAAGTGTTAAATTGCATTTTGGAGTTAGTTTACTATTTTCTAGTTTTTCTCCCCAAAGTTTTGTTTGACTAGGACCCCCATCGTCAAGCATAAGAAGAAACCTAATGATTCCACCATTGAATTGATTCACCTAAAAAGGGTTGTTAGTCAATTCTTTGAGGGGATCTAATTTCTTGTATGATTTGTGGGAAGATAGGTTACCTTAGTTTCCATACTTTGCATAACCCAACCTATTTTTCTTCATTTCAATTATATTAATTTGTAAAATATAATAATTATGATTTTTTTATTTTTTGTTTTTGACCTTCATATTTTCTAGTTGAAATGCAGAAAGAATATTTGATTCTTTGCTTTCTTTCTTTGTATAAAGTGCTATTTTTTAAATATTTTTTAATTTATTTTATAGGGGGTTCATCGAACGGTCAAATCTTTTTCAATAGTCAACCATCATTCTACCACATTCTAAACCGTTGATCATTAAAGTTAGCCGATAATGTTCATATAGGATATAGTATTTATAGATATATAATATTTATATTCATTTGTGTATATAATTATATCATTCTTCTTATAAATATTTATTTTTGTATTTATACATATATGTATAGGAGCAAGTAACATTGTATAAATAGATATATATAAATATATAGATTTTTTTGGTATGCATAAGCAGATTTCTTATCTATATGCACATATTTTAAAGCTATTTTTATACCATTAAAAGTTTCCCTAGGCTTATGTATTTATTTGTATAAATGTATATGCATATTTTTTAAATAAATTAGTTTTCTTAAAATTATTCTCAGATTTATAGTATATAATATATACAGACCATAAATAATTATTATTTATTAATATTTATTATTTGTTATATTATTATTTTTATATATATTATATTTTTAAAATTGTTTGATAGTTTTATTATTTTTTCTTGTTAATTATTTTAAGTTTTTAAATTCCAGCCTTTGTACTTCATGCAAGTCTTGCTTTCACTCCCTCTCTCTTTTCATTTTAGTCAGTTTTGATCTCCAACAAACCTATTTTACATCTCCTTAAAATCTCTGACATGTTGATAATGGATCACAATGTTGTTGGAAATCTGATGACATTAATTGACATAACTCTATCCATGAAAAATATTAAAATTGTCATGTAACTATTTAATTAATGGAACAAGACTTTATTAAATAATAATAATAATGTTTTTGGAAAGTATATCTCTTCCATCGATGGATGATCTAAACGCTGTTTGGAAAAACATGACATCCTCGTTCAACGGAAATCCAACAGTCCTGGTGAATTATCGTTTTTGTTTTCCGTTACACCTCAGAGGCCCCACTAGTAATAATAAGCCTGTCTTTTATGTCACGTGTCGTAGCACGTTTATCTCAAGGTAAATAAAAATTATAAATAAAAGTGAATGGATGCTAGATATTCTTTGCTTGCCCCACTAGTAATAATTCTTTGCTTGTCCCCCTATTCTCATTTTCATTTCTAATGCGCGGGGAGCAGAGGCGCGAGGAGCAGAGGCAGGACAGTCGGCACGGAGAATAGTGGGCAGCACATGCGCGGGGGTTTTCCAATAACGACAAGGAGGGATTTTTCAGACAAGGGGCCTTTCCAATGGAATGCCACTGACCAACCGAGGTTGTCTGCGGAGTTCTAGAAGAACCTTCGTGGGATAAAGTCTGGAACAGCAAAGGGTGCGTGGTGGGTCCTGGCAGAAGCGGGCCCGTTGGCTCTTTGCCCCTTTTTAATAGCATTTTTTTCTCGGCAGCTGAATCAGGTGTGCCCCACCTTGTCTTCACTTTGTCTCTGTCTCCTTTTTACCTTGCATTGAAGTAACCCGCATTTTAAACAGATCTCTCAAAAACATAACAAAACCTGTAAACTTAGCTCTCAAACCAAAAACTCAAACTGGGTGTGCCCTAATGCTAAAACATGACGTGGGGGTTGAGGATCTGGTAGGCATGGAGGAGGAAATCAAAACAAACTTTGTTACTATTATCAATAGTCCAGATCAGGTTGAAACAACAGGGAAAATGAAGTTGGAAAAACAGATCCAATGGCAACATCCAAAAGGGCACGATGGAAATGTGGAGGACCTGTTAATTTCAGGGGATGCAAATAAAGAGAATGTTGTAACTGACACTAACAGTATTTCAATCCAGTCTGAAGCAAATAGCTCAAAAACACCCAGGTCAGAAAGCGTTGAAATAACTGGAAAAAGACAAATGGGCTCACAGTGGCCTATGAATGGCATGTTAGCTCAGGGGAATTTTTTAATCCCTTTTAACTTTTCAGCGCACCTTCCGATGGAATCCTCAGCATTTGTTGGGGCAGCGAATAACATGTGGGGAACATGTGTGCTAGGCGGCCCACAAAATAACCTTTTAAGTATGGGGGAAAGGTGTGTCTTCGTAAACGCAAAACAGTACAAGGGGATTCTAAGGCGTAGGCAAACTCGAAAAGTGAAGTTGGCAAAGAGGGGCAAGCTTGCAGCAATACTACCAAGGATAGAACCTAAGAACACAACTGTTACAACAGAATTTCAGCAAGAGCAAACAGGGCAGTCTAAAGGAAAAGAAAATGTGAGTTCAATATCTCACATAGTCTCAAGAAAGCAGCAAATCGAGGGTGAAAGCATTCACGTAGGCAAGACAGTGGGGGAGGAAGTTAACTCGGATATGTACAGCCCCACCACAACGCCGCTTATGTGGTCATCTGAGTTATATGTCAATGAGCTAATGGACATGAAGAAGAGACTCCAATCCTTGGAAACAAGAGAGCTCTATGCAAGCACCAAAGTGAAAGAGGTCATAGAAGCCAATAGGCAGTTAACAAGGGAGAACAATTTGCTTAAAGAACAGATAAACAAACTGCAAATCTCTATGGCAAAAGGTGAACAAGAATTATTATCGATAAGGCAAGTTTTAGTTCAAACGGATGCAGCAAGCACAAACAAGCCAAAAGATGTAGCTGAAAACAATAACTCACAGTTAAAGGAAATGCAATCAGTAATGGACAGCATGAAATTAAAAGAGGAGCAGCTAAGGGATCAACTAGAGGAGGCCAAATCTTGGGCTCAGGTAGTAAATGGACCATCAGAATCACAAAGAGACATTATAGAACAGCAAGTTAGGAGGCAGTTAAGAGAGGAAAAGGACAAAAATGATAGGACTATGAATGTAATTGTCAAAGGGCTAAAAGACTACGGTGAGTCAGAAACTACAAGAGAGTTAGCAAGGGATTTCTTTCGAGATGAACTTCATTGGTCAGGGATTATTCTGCAGGAAAAAAGGATTGGAAAATGGATGGAAGGTGGCAAGAATAGGCACATAAGAGTTACATTGGGGAAACTTGAGGACAAAAATGTGCTATTAAGGAACAAGAGGTTCCTTAAAGGTACACAAATCTACCTTGATGAGGACCTAACCATAACTCAGCAAGAAGAAAGACGAAAAGAGTGGGAAAAGGTAAAAACAGCAAGAAGTGAAGGTAAATGGGCTTGGTTGCAAAATGGTAAGGCCCAAGTCAGTAATAGAGTCACACACCAAAAATAGGAACTCGGGGCCCCCCAGGAATATTTAACTATGATAAGTTGGAATTGCAGAGGTTATCCATGGAGAAGAGGACTTGGTTTAGGGCCCATAGCAGCTGGAAAAGACATTATTATCCTTACTGAAACTCATGAACATGAAGGGTGTAAAATTCCAGATTTTGAAGGATATAAAAAGATCTCAATTTCGAACGAGAGAACGGAAAATGGAAAAGGTCATGGTGGAGTTGCAGTCCTAATCAAAGAATCATGGGACAAAAATATAAAAGTAGAGAAAGAAGACCCAAACAAACAGTACATATGGTTAAAAATAACAGAAAATCAGACTACAATTAGATTGGCTGCTTGCTACTTCGCCCCAAAAGGCTCCAAATTTTATAAGAAAAGGAGTCTTGACCGTGAAGATCCCTTTGCCTCTCTCAAAAAAGACATTTCGGTGTTTAACACTATGGGGGAAGTTATATTAATAGGTGACTTTAATGCTAGGACAGCTAACACTCAAGCTCTTAACTTGAAAAGCAAAGATAAAGAAAAAGACGATCCGTTATGGCTGGAAGAAGAGAACCATCAACTTTGGGAACGAACCTCTCAAGATAATAATTGTAATGTCACGCACTTTGGGGCAGAATTGTTGGGCGTATGCAGTTTATTCAACTTGGTAATATGCAATGGTATGAGATCATGGCCAAGTTCGGGCAACATCACCTGTAAGACCTCAAATGGGCAAAGTGTGGTGGATTATGTCATTCTATCTCGTAACTATACAACAAGGATAAAGGAGCTAGTGATTGGTAAATGTCCAATAGAATTGAAATCAGATCACAATCCAATATATGTAAAACTTGACATCCACACAATCAAGCAGCAAGGGGAGCAAAATCTTATCAGCAAGAAGAAAACACCCCCACAGGGAAGGATTCTCATGACTCAGGAAAATCAGAAATTTTTCAAAGATGCCCTCAAAAATCTCTTTCAAGAATCTGGAAAAAAATCATATTACATAAAGCAGCACTCAATAAACAAGAACACATTGATTCCTCTAATACACAAAGCTTTGGATGAGTGTAAGAGGAGTAAACCCAAGAGAGGAAATGCAAATACTTTTCCAGCAAACCCATGGTTCGATGAAGAGTGCAAGTTAATAAAAAGGAAGCTCCGTGAGGAGGGAATGACAATAGAAAACAAGAAAGAGTATGAAAGGGTGATACGAAGTAAAAAAGAAAAATATGTAAGTACAAGAAGATTGGAGCTGATTACCCTTGGAAAGAACAATCCCAAGAAATTTTGGAAGGAGCTACAGCAGAAAAGAAAACAAATAGAAAATAATATTACAAGCTCGCAATGGCTAGACTATGCAAAACTTCTCTATGAGCGTGAGCAGGAGAAACATAGACCTCCAATAATCAACGCAGACATTGAATTGTTCACCGTTGAAGATGTTAGTCAAGGCATAAGAAGGTTGGCAGGTGGGAAAGCACAAGATATTGATGGGCTGCAAGCAGAGCATCTAAAGTGGGGTATCGAGGTCCTTGCACCCTGTATCAGGGGCATTTTCAACAGGGTTATTCAAGAAGGCTTTCCGGAAGGATGGACCACTAGTGTTGTTATTCCCTTGCACAAAAGTGGTGACATAAATAACCCATCAAACTACCGCACTATTATGATTAATCCTCTTCTTGGAAAACTTTTTGGAAGCATGATTGAGCGTAGGATTAGCAGTTGGGCTGAACAAGAGGGAAAAAGAGCTGAGGGACAAGCTGGTTTTAGGCCCAAACATTCCACTATTGACCATGGGGTTACCCTTAGATTCTTGATTGAGAAAATTTGGGATGTTCAAGGCGATGAAGCTTATTGCTGCTTTGTTGACTTTAAAAAAGCCTTTGACACGGTGCCGCGGGGTAAGTTATGGAAGAGAATGGAGGATTTGGGAGTTCCGCATGAGCTTAGGGCGGCTGTTCATAGGCTATACGAGCAGGTCAGAGCTAAAATCAGAACCAATGATGGTATGTCAGAATCCTTTGGCAGCGATGTTGGTGTCAAGCAAGGCTGCCCGCTTTCCCCAACGTTATTTGGGCTTTACATTGATAAGTTGGAAGAATGGTTAGGCAAGGTTGGTGGGAATGGCATTCATTTGGCCAATTTTGTAATAAAATTGCTCTTATATGCTGATGATCTCATTTTAATTGCTAAAACTGCGCTTGATTTGAGAAAGCATTTGAAGGCTCTTGAAACGTTTTGTCAAGAGGTCGGGATGCAAGTGAACACTAGCAAAACCAAAATAATGATCTTCTCGCTGCGGAGGAAAAAACAGCAAATTGAATTTCTCTTTGAAAGTAGACCGTTGGAAATAGTGGAAGAGTACAAGTACCTTGGGCTTGATTTTCACAACAAACTTAGTTGGGAAACATGTAGAGCAAAAAGAATTCAGGGAGGTTGGAAAGCGCTATACTCTCTCCAAAATAGATGTAGAAATGCTGAATTATGGGATTGGAAAACTAAAAGAACGCTTTTTGGGCTTCTTGTCACTCCGGTGATTCTATATGGGTGTGAAATTTGGGGCAGCAATATGTCAGACCAGAAATGGAGACAAGTGGAAAGAATACAAAAACATCTAATTATAAGCAGCCTCAAGCTTAAGACTACAGTGCCCTATGAGATTTTATTGGCTGAGACCGGTACTTTTCCCTTGGAGGCCTCGGCGATGATTCGGTTATTAAGCTACCTAAAGAAGGTCCAGAATATGGAGAGTCATCGGTGGCCTAAGTTAATCATGAAAGAAGAGCTAACTAGAAGAAAGAACACCTGGATGAAACAAAATATCAAATGGATGAAAAAATGGGATGTTGAGATGCATGAATGCCCAAACACAAATGAAGAAATAAAAAAATATGTGAGAGAAAAATTTAAATATGCTATATGGATGAAAAAAGCAGGACGCAAAAAGGATTACTATATCAAAGAATTCAATCCCACGAGGGATCATGAAGAAAAGGCCTATATAGGCGCGAATATCAAATGGAAAGCAAAAATGTTGATTGCCCAATTGCGTACTAGTTTGCATCATCTTAGGTGCGAAACGGGCAGGTGGGTGGTTCCTAAAGAGGAGTGGGAAAATAGAAAATGTCATTTTTGTAACATGGGTATGGTGGAGACGGAATGGCATTTCACCATGGAGTGTTCAGCGTATAAAGACATCAGGGCTAGTTATGGGGTCACCGTGCAGGTCGATAATTTAAATACTCTGTTTGAAGAATCAAGGTTAGACAAAGTTGCAAACTTCATCATCAAAATTCACTGCAGGAGGGCTGATCTTGAACGGAGTTTACAATCTGCTTAGGGCCTTTTATGGGTGGCTCTTGTGCTGGTCTTGGGTCCCTTAGGCTTCTTTGGCCTCGTGGACGTCATTAAAAATTTTCATTTCATTTCATTTCATCTGTATGAATGGACAGTCCAAACTACTTTGCCAACCTCAGGGTCGTGCTTTGACTTTGCTAGTTATTGATAGGGTACGTGAGGTTCTAATTATGATTTTTAATTAATTAATAAGTACACTTAAAGATGCATTTTCAGGATTGGAGAGACAATAGTTTGTCTTTTATTATCTATCACACATCTTATTTTTTAAATATAACATCATCAATGAACAATGTAATTACATAACAAGTTAATACTTTATGATTCAAAATATTTAATATTTTTTCCATATACTCATTTTGTTGTTGTATTGTTGCTATGTGTTCATATTGAGTTAGCAAAAATACTTAATACAAATATGTTATATTTAGATACAGTCAAATTAAAGTTTTTATTCATAGTAGATGTCATATTTACAATCTAAAATATAAAGATGTGTAAGAATAGAAGAAAAATTTGATTCAAACTCTCTAATTATACATATATGTATTTTTTTTTTTGTATTAAAAAAATAGAATTACAAAAGAATAAAGCAGTCCAAAATAAACTGAAAAAGGAAAAAGAAAAACCAATATGTCACAAAAGATTACACAAAAGCCTTGCACACCAAGGCAGATCTGTTTATGCGTATTTGCATTTAGTTTTTGTTATTATCCATTCGTTTCAAGTTTATCTGAGTGCGATTTAGACAAGTTTATTTATGATTTGTCCATTTTGATTTTGTGCAAAGTGTATAGGTATTCGGTTGGGAATGTAACTCATTTTGTTTTACGGTGTCTTAGATTGTGGTAATGGCTACAATGGAAAGCAAGGTTGGATTTTTATATAGTGACGGTCTGAGATTTTTTTTCGTTCAAAATGCTTCTTTGTTAGGTGTGTTTCTTTAAAATGGTTGTCTCTTCTCTTCATTTTTTTATGATGAGGTGTAATAAATAATTTGAGGTTTTTATCCTAGTTTCTCTTGACTTTTATTAGTGTTGGTGGCACATTTTTAATTAGATGAAGCTTTCTTCAAACAAAGTAATACGCGTCATGTAAAAGCACAAAATAATGTTTTCAAACAAAGTGATATGTGCCCATTCATTATCGTTTTGGATTTCCAACAGCCATTGCATGGGGCAACTATTTGTGAGTGTCAGAAGTGTGTGCATTCCAAGTGGCAAGTAATTTTTGGTGGTCTGCATGTCAAGTTGTAAATGAGCAGTTTCAGTTGTTGCTTCACCAATAGTGTCAACTTAAGGGTTTTGGGGTTGTCTGGAGTTCAAATGAGTAAGAAGCAAATTCAAGGAAGTGATTATAGGTCATGGTGACCTATTTTGGTGTTGTACATGTTTGGTTCTCTCTGTAAAGCATGTTTGTTGGTTTTTTGTGTCAATAGATTATGGGGTTGCATGTTTCATCTAATTAGGCTAATCTAATTGATGCTATGAGTGTTTACAAATGATGTACATATATGTACAAGGTAAATTCAATGGATGTGAGGTTATGTAGAGTGAAGTGTAAAGTGTGATAGTGGTGAAGTATGAAGTGTGTGAAATCAATTTTCTATCCTTAACTGCAACTCTACCATCAACATGTTGTAGATGCATTACAATTTTAGACACCTAAATTTGGACACTTAATTTATCCAAATTTATCCTCCATCTAGACATCCTATTATTTGCATTAATTAAGTAATATTACTATTATTTAATTAATATCCTTAATTCTGCCAAATCCCTAAGGTATTTAATTTATTTAATTCCTCACATGTCATTTTCATCTAATTCTAATCCACCTCCTAATCTCTTCATTAAGGGTGTGCACATGTCTAATCCTTGATTAGGATGTGTCACATCCTCCAACTTTTGCAAGTTGGCTTCTAATCCTCATTAACCCTTAATTATCTTCTAATTACTAATTAGTTAAGCCTAATTAGTACCTTGGTCAACTCTCCCCATCCCCCAAGGAATTTTTAATTACTTTTTATTCATCCAAGGCTCTTCTCTTCTCCATGTGAATTTTTAATTCACTTTTATTCCTTCTAGAATCCCCTTTTCCCATGCATCTTCTAGAATTTTTGACTTGTCACATCAAGTCACATGTGACAAACTCCCACCTTTTTGGAGATCCTCTCTTATCCATTAGATTCTCCAAAACATGTGAATGTTTAATTCACATTTATTCCTCCAAGAAATCTTCTCGTCTCCCAATATACTTGGAAGGTACTTGTCCTTCCTCCACATCATGTACCTCCCTTCCACATCACCCACACATCATCCTACCTTTATCCACTTCACATTCCACATGTCAAAATGTGAGGGCTTGTGAGTCCTCAACTCACCTTAACCCTTCATCTTGACCTTGTTAGATAAATCTCAACCATTAAATTCTCTAGAGAATTCAAATTCTTTTATAAATACCCCCTCCTCTAAGACATTATGAACACTTAGCCATTTTGCAACTAAATGCTGCTATTTTGTGCACTCATCTATCCATCAATTTCATATATTTGCATTTGCATTCAAGCACATATTCAAATATTTCATTTAGTTATATCAAGATCCATCAAGAAGCATATAAACCAAATCAAAATCAAGGGCCAACCAAGGAGTTTCAACTGCAACGGGGACGTATATCTATTTGACATCATTTTACATTTTTTCTCTTTGCATTTATAAGTTTCTTAGGCTAATCTTGAGGTGTTTCTTTGTGTTTTTCCATTGCATTTTAGTTGCTTAGAATAGGTTAAACATTTGGATATCACAACAATCAATTCATTCTCTTATAGTGAGCCATTCTTCTTATTCTCTTTTTCTTTGAGCAGTGAGCCATTCTTTTTGGAAAACGATTCCTTGGACAACAAGTCCTCAATTCTATAAATCCGTTGTAACTGGTTATAATTTATAGTGAGCTAATTTTTATTTTGGTTTTTTCCTTTCTATGGTTTTCCACGCAAATCTCGTGTTCTTGTCTCTATTGATGTGATGCATGCTTTAATTGTTCCTTTTTATTTTTACAAGGTTGATAAGATGCTTTGAATGCATGTTTGAGTTAATGAAGTTAATGAGTTTTAGTGAATACTGATTTAGCCCCCCTCTCAGTATTTTGGGTGTTTAACAATTGGTATCAAAGTTTGGTTCCTTCAATTGGTTTAATCGTTGAGGTAGATATTGGAGTTTGAACACATGACTACTAGGAGATATCCTATCCCTCTAGAAGATACCATAATCAAACAGTTTATTGAAGAAGACTTTGAAGTTTACATGGAAAGAGAACTCAAATCAACTATTAATGATCTGGATAAAGCACAATGTGAGAATAGAGACGTGAAAAAAAAACTTAAGGATGCAAATGAGTGTATCAAGAAACTGAGGGAGCAAATAAAAAAAGTTAAAGAGAGATTCAAGGAAGTAAATGATTAGCTCAATCAATCAAACAAGACAAAGAAGGAAAAAGAGTTGAAGGTTGCTTGAATGCCAAATTGAAAGGAAAATCTACAAAAATTTTAAGACTTGAAGAAGAGATTGTGACTTTGAGATCATATCTGGAGAAATCAAAGATTCAAGAAGAGAAATTCAAAAAGAGATCCACTTTTCTTGATGAAATGATTGTTATTCAAAAATATTCTAAGGATAAAGAAGGTTTAGGGTTTGAAAAATGACAAATCTCAAAAGAAAATCAAACTCCAAACAATACTGAAAAGGAGAATGATGAACAAAAGAAGACTAAAGACAAAAGGAGAAATATCAAAAAGGTCTAGAACTAAAAGAAAGATTTCAAAAGGCCTCCTATCAAGAAATCAACTACACAAAAGTATTCGTCTTTTAATGGTTACTATTATCCTTGCTATAAGTTTGGACATAGAGTTGCAAAGTGTAGAAGCAAAATGAATCAGTATTTTTAATCATTTCATGTTCAACACTGCTATACATGCAATATATTTGATCATAAGGCTAGTGAATGCAGAAGTTAGATGATGAATGGTTACAACAATGGTATTATTTTTTAATCATTCAATGGTTACTATTATTCATGCATTGGGTTTGAGCATAAGGCTTTTGAAGGAAAATATAGAATGGTAAGAAGTAAGTTTTCTCCACAACAAGGTATCAAGTGTTATAATTTCAATAAACTAGGACATATAGCTAAGTTTTGCAAAGGAAAGAATGTGAAACCCATTGTTCACAAAATAAGAAGGTTGATCTAGTTGAGATACATGAGGAGATGAAAAAGATCTGGAAGAAAAAGGAAGAGAATGAGGTGAAGGGTGAGCATGTGCAAAATAATAGTGTAGATGTTTCGTTCAAAACTGAGGTAAATAGCTTTGGCTTAGGGGAGTTTTTAGCATAAAACTTTAAAATCCCTTACCAAAGGTGAGATGATGTATTTAGTATACTAGTATAGATATTTGTCGATGTACTTGATTTGTTGGTGAAATCTCTAGTGTGAAATCTCTCTTTGCAGATATTTATGGAATGATTAGAAGTGTCTATGATGATACAGAGAGGGTTTGACATCTTTTTTGACCTAACTTTTTCTATTTCAATTAATGCATATTTTGGGTCACTGGAAAAGACGTTGTATTCCATTGTGCATATGATTAAGTCATTTGTGTTCGAGCATTTGAAGTGAAGAGAAAATAAAAAGTGTGTTGAAGCATTTTTGGTGTTGAGTGAAACCCTATTGGTGAAGTTTTACAAGGTATTTATCAATCACTTGCAAACCCTAGTTTTGTGAAATTCAAGATGTTTACTCCTTAAGTTATTGATGTGCTTGAAAAACCAAGTCTTAAGTTTAAGAATCACCCTTATAAATCTATGGAGACCAATCAAGAAGGTGAATTTTCTATATTTTTCAATGGTGTAATGCACATAGAGGATGTGCAGGTCTATATTCATGCAAAGATGGAAGAGTATGATCACTTGAAGATGGAAAATTTTAGGGAGAAGGTGTTAACTAGTGATGATTTCGAGTTGGAACCTAAGTATGCAAGTCTAATAGAGAAGAAATTGGATGTGTGGAACAATTTCCCTAATTTTTGCTATGAAGATGAGTGACTTAAGTATGTCCTAAGAAGAATTCATGACAAGTTCATGTGGTTGTACATGGAACACATGAAAAAAAAAGAGGACATCAGGGTTGTTATAGGTTTGTGCTCTACTAGATGAGTTCTATCATTAAAGGAAATGAAGAATGATGTTTTAATGAAGCTTAATAAAGTGAAGCTTAACAAATGTGCCCTAACAATGAATGACATTGGAGATCTAACACTCAAGTATGTTTTTATGATGATTGCTTACAAGATATTTTATATAAAAAGAGAGAATTTTTTCTCTACCACTGCAATACACATATCACACCAAATGGTTAAGGATGGTCAAGACATTGATTTGTGTGAGCTACTAAGATTGTAGTTGATGGAGAATGTGTAGAAGAAAAAAGAGTCAAGATACCTATTCTGGTATGGTATTCTTGTTATTTGTTTATTGTTTTACTTTCTTAGAGAGGTTCCCAAAGAAAAGAACATTGTATCATTAGATAATATTCTAGTTTGTGTAAATAAGAGATCATTTGAGAAGGTTTTTAGACCTAGAATCTTAGAAATCTATTTTGTGGGGATTCTTCAAGACATTTCAAGCTAAGATGCAAGAGAGAGAGGATTCCAACTAACGTTGTGGAGAAGTACAAGAATTATATAAATTTTATGCTCAATAGAAATCACTGCTATATGGAAGTAGTGGAACCTAGAACAATTTGTGTTTCAGAGTTTGGTTATGAGGCAACATAAGATAATCTTATGGGTCTTGCAAAGATTGTGCTAATTAAGCCTAGAGATCCATCTATGGATATGTTTGGTACCTATGAAGAAAAATAAATAAAAGAAAACCTGGAGAAGAAATAGAAAGATATTAAAGAGAAGGCTGAGAAGATGAAAGTTGACTTGGAGAAGGAGTTTGGTACCTCTACAAAAGAATCTAGAGCTGCATTTTTTGCTCCGCAAACTTCCCCGAGAATAAGAAGGTCACTTAGGACCCCTACCTCCTCTCTTGTTCCTATGTCCTTTGGAACAAATATTGCAAGTGGTTCCAAGAAGATAGAAACATCAAACATCCCTATGTAGAAGTTTCCTAAGAGGAGGAGAGAAATGAAACCAAAGAAAATTACATCAGCTATGAAGAAGAAGAAGAAGAAGAAGAAGAGGAAGAGGATGAGATAAAATTGGTCCACAAGAAGAAATCTCAAGTCTCTCAAGGAGAGATCTATATTGAGAAGAGAAAGGAGAAATAGAAAATACCTTTGATCCAAATGCATAGCCCTATGAATTTTGAGGCATTGTGTAGTGGTATTGTAGATTTTGGTTTTTTAAAGGATACTACTACAACATATCTAGATGCCAATGATGAAGATATGGCTATAATAGAAGAGACTATTGTTAAATATATGGTAGCATTAATTAAATACTAACTTGAGTGAGATAGAGGATCAATTTCCAAAAGATCTAAAAGGCATGTTGAATGCTAGAAGACAAGAAGCTGTTGTAGAGGATGAAAAAATGAAGACATTTTCCTTAGCGAATATTGGACCAATCTTCTCTAACTCATGAAGATAGAGTTAAGCTGTCTCATTTCTATAGCCAAATATTTAGAATTAAAAAAAGAGTAAGTACTCTAGATAATGAGTAGAGATAAGGATGATATAGATAAGTTTAGAAAATATATACTACAAATAGTTGAACTTTTTAAAGAATCAGGAGCCTCTCCAAATATTGATGATCAAATGTGGGATGACAATCCCCTTTTGAAAGCAGTGAACATGTGAATGAACAACATGATCATGAGAATGTATAGGAAGACATGGGGATTGATAAAAATCCTCTAATTGTGGAGAATATTGATGAAGAGAAGGAAGAAGATGAACAGGATGCCCTAGAGAAGAATGAAGCACAACATGAAGAAAATTCACCTCCTCTAGAAGCAGAGACGAATACAAAAAAATGCTCTATCGGTGGTGATAAGGAAAAGAGTAAAAATAATGAAGAATAAAGTGCTAAAACTAGTGGTGAATCCTTCAAACCCTCTAGAGATTAATTGAAAGATCTATTAGACATGTAGTTATAGTTTCAATTGGTGGTTTTTTCTCACCTACTACAAATTCCCATGCAACAAGGTTTGGTAGAATTGGATAATATTTCCCCTTTACACAAATTACAACTTGGTGATATGTATTCCATACTTTCGCAAGGTAGGCAATTCTTCAAACTCACCAAAAGAGTGATTTGGTAGATGAAGTAGTGGAAGTGTTGTAGGAAGGCATATTTGAAGTAACTATTGACCGTTATTTATCTTGTGTGCAATAGTTGAGGCTATTACTTGATTCCTTTAAGGAATATTCTACTAGTTTGGAAGAAAGGATAGAGAAGGAAATGGAATAGAAAGTCAATGATAAAATGTTAGCTAATATATCTAATAAATTTGGTACTATATATGCTAAGTTGCAAGGTAACTTAAAGGAAGTTCAAAAGTGCTTGGAAGAAGCTAAAGTATTATTTCAGTTCCATTTGAAGTGGCCAATTTATACAAGGAGCATTAAATATCAAATGGACTCAATTGAGTCACAAATTTCTCAGGCCTCAAGTGCATATGATCCATTGAGTAATAAGGATGAAACTACAAGAGTATTTATTAAGAATATGCACAATCAATTCTTTCTATTGTAGAAGAAAAAAGAGAAAATCATAAAGAAGTATAAAGAGATTAGTGATATGGTAAGTCTCATGTACTTACATTTTTTATTGAGGTTTTAGCAAATGCAAATAAGGTGGTGTAAAAGAATCTAGTGCCTAGTTCTCTGGAAGAAGGAGAAGACCTCCATGTTCATTTTGAGAGTTAGTGCCATATGATTTCCTTCACTAAGAAGGAATGGGAGGTTCTAGAAAATAAATATTAAGAGGCACACCTTTCTAAACTAAAATTTTCTTATAACTTGGGTATTCTACCCTCATCAAGTTAAGTTGTACATTTTTTTCTTTGTATAGGAATTTTTTTGATTGCAATGTACATATGTGGAGTTAGTGGATAGTGTTGTAATACAATTTTTTATCATTTTTTGTAAGAGATAACATTGTTAGGTGGATCTAATTTCATGTATAAATATCAAGTTGAATGGGGGAGACAATATGTCAAGAAGAGGAATAATTCAAAGAGAACTTTTCCCTTGATGTCAAAGGGAGAGTATTTTTAGATAAGTATGTTGCCATGAATGACAAAGGGGGAGATTGTTGCCAACATGAGAATAAAGGTGTATAGTATTGTTATTTATGGCAACCCATTGTAGAAATGTACAAGGGTTGGTTCGAGAGAAGAATACGTGTTTTGGAGAATTGGCTAAGTCCCATATTGAAGTAGTATGCTACATAGGAATAGTTTTATGGTCTGCATTACTTTGCATTGTGTAATCTTAATATCATGCAGTTATGAGGTGTTCATGGTGCATGTTAAAGGTTTCTACATCTAAATTTTCATAGTTTTATGTCTTCCATGTAGTTGAATATATTGATGATAGAGTATTAGGCTTAGTAATGGAAGTGTTATAGGTACAAAGTGCATATTAGAATGCTCCGCATTACACCATAGATGAAATTATTATGTTGTGTGATTTTGAGGAAGTGTTTGTAGGTGTCAAAATCATGTGCAATCAAAGTGGAAAGTTATTTGGTAGTCTACATGTCAAGTTATGAACGAACAAGGTCAGTACAGGATCATGGGGGGCCAACTAGGCCATTGAGTGATAATAAAAATTCAGAAAGACATAGTTATGCAACTTGACATAAAAATTTGAATAGGCTATTAACATAATTTTAAAAAATTGTAAAAAATGGAATTTGTAGCAAAGTGAATGTATTTTCTATGCTATTAGTTCTTTTTTGGAAAAAAGTAAATGTATTTGCTGAAAATTTGAAATTTCAATTTAGTAGTTACGAAATTTTTTAGGAAAAAAATAAAAAGAAAGTGTTTGTCCAACCTCCCTAATGGGGAGAAAAAATAAATATTTTCTTCTAAATATTTCAATATAATTATCTATGACACATTCCTGGATGTGACACATATTTTTTTGTAATTTATTTGCAAGTAGATATTTAGCTATGAATTTTCTAGTAAGAATTTTTTTAAATATTAAAAAACCATTTGTTTTGCCAATCTAACTTGGTCAAAAAACTATGAAATTTATTTTTTCATTTCTTAAACTATAATTTGTGAAGTATAGTGTATAACACATCTTTTGGATTCAAAAAATGTTTAATCGTTTAAAAGTTATAGATGTTTTTCAATCAGGGTATCAATCAAGACTTTAGTCAAAATGTATGTAGAAAATCAATAATAATTTTCTATTTAATTTTGAATAAGGTATATCTTATATTTTTAGAAATATTAAAAATTTCTCTATAAACCCTTTTCGTTTTATCAAATTTTGATAAAAAAATTCATCAACCACTTTTATGTCGTATCACCACTGTTTGGCTCCCCATGATCCTGCACTGACCCAATAGTTGTTTCATTCAGTTGTTGCTTCACCAATGGTATTGAACAAATGGTTTTGGTATCATGTGGAGATGAAATGAGTAAGGAGAAGATTCATGGGAGTGATTATAGGTCATGCAAAAATATTTTGGTGTTGTAAAAATCTTGGTTCTCTTTGTAAAGCGTGTGTGTTGGAGTTTTGTGCTAATAGATTATGGGGTTGCACATTTAATCTAAACATGAAGACCTAATTTATGTTATTTTATTAGATGATGTGAATATATATACAAGGTGAATTCAATGTGGATGATGAATTAGATGTGAGGTTATGTATCTAGTGAAGTGTGGAGTATAATAGTGATGGAGAATGAGGTGTGTGAAGTCAATTTTCTATTCTTAACTAGAAATGTACCATCAACATATTGTAAATACATTGTAATTAGTTCATTCTCTAGCAGTGAGCCATTATTTTTAGATAGTGAGTCCTTGGATAGTGAATCCTTAATTTTGTAAATCTATTGTATTTGGTTCTAATATATTGAGAGCTAATCGTCACCATGGTTTTTCCTTTTCTAAGGTTTTCCATGTAAATTTGGTGTTGTCATGTCTATTGATGTGATACATGCTTTAACTGTTCCTTTCCATTTCTGCAAGTTTGATGAGATTCTTTGAATACATGTTTAAGTTAATGAAGTTAATGATTTTTAGTGAATATTGCTTCACACCCCTCATAGTATTCCAAGTGTTCAACGCTTCCCTCTTTATCTCCCTCCCTCTATTCCTTCCACCCTAACACTTCCTATCTCCCTCCTCCCCTCTTTCTATCCCTCCCTTTATCCTTCTCACCCTACCACTCCCTATCTCCCTCCTTCCCTCTTTCTTCCCCTCCACCTATCCCTCCTCTCTCACTCCCTACCACCCTACCAATCCCTATCTCACTCCTTCCATATTTCTTTCCCTCCCTCTATTCCTCCCACACTATCTCTTGTACCCCATGTCTCTCCACCTACCCCTCCCTTCCTCCCTTACACTCTCTACCTCTCTCCCCATCTTCATTTCTTTGTTTAGGTTTATTAATAATAATACTTGATAAATAATATATATTAAAATATATTAATATTAATATATATAATATATAAAATATAGAATATAGAGTATAGAATATATATTAGAAAAACTAATAATAATATATAACATATACAATATTATATAATACATAATATAGTATATAGTATATAAGTTATAATATATAATAGATTTTTTAAAATTTGATATAATAGATATCTATTTTATTAGAAAATGGATATCTATTTTGTGCAACATGGGTACTTGTGTTGTTCTCCAAAAATATTATCTATCTGGAGAAAAGTCAGTTGTGTTTTAAGCTCCACATAATGGGTATCTGTTATGCCTAGACATAATAGATATCCATTATTGACAACATGGGTACCCATTTTGTTTTGTGTAAAGTTTCCTTTATATAATATAATTATATACTTATATTAATATAAATAATAATATTATTAATACTTCACTATAACACACAATAATATAAATAATATGATCTATTATTAATATTTCAATATAACATGCAATATAATAATATCTATATTTAATATTATAATACTATATACATATATATATTTTAGATTAAAGGAATTGAGTAGCCTCCTATAAATTGCAGTGCACCTGGTAAAGTTTTTTCACATGACCAGTGGCACTGGCATGACACACCCTCTGGAACCACAAGCTTGGGGGGAGACTAGACTTTGTGACCTCTTGCCTACAATAGGATGCTTTGGCCAATCGAGCTAGGCCCCCCATCCCAATATTATAATACTATATTAATATTATAACATATTATACTTATTAAATTTAATTATGATTACAATTATAATATTATAATAAATATAATATTAATATATTATATGAATAAATAACCTTATATTATTTATATTAATATAAAAAGGTTTAAAAAATAGATATCCATTTTTCTTAACAAAGTGAATATCTGTTTTTCTTAACAAAATGGATAAAAGTCACTTTTTCCAATTCTGAGAGTCCCCACATTCTTTGCTATATTGGGAATACTAGAATTTTTGTGCATTATAGACATGACTTCTCTTTTACAACACTCTTTTTTCACAAAATTTTATTCTTTCAATCATGTTGGTACTTGTTTGAGTTGGGATAATGGGAAGCAATAGTCACCATAAAGCAAAAAGGAAGAGGAATTGTCAAGAGGAGGCAATTGAGGCAAGTAGAGAGAAAGATAGACTAAGGAAGAGGGTGGAAAGAAGAGGTATGTCAAATTATCTTTAAGGAGAAGGCTCATCTTTACTTTTAAGTGAAATTAAAAGTGACTAGGATATTGAATTTGAAAATATTGAAGAAGAAATTGAAATTGAAACTTTACAACATGAAATTGAGAAGAAAAATGTTGAACATGAAATTATAAATGTTGAAAACGAAAAATAAAAATAAAAAAAGTGAAAACTCAATTGAAATTGAAAGTTAGGAACATGAAATTGAGAAAGAAAATGTCCAACATGAAATTATAAGCGTTGCGTATGAAAATAAAGATATTAATTTTGAACATGAAATATGTGAAAATGAAACAATAAATGCCAATGTATCTCCTCAAAGATGGATGAAAGAGTCAGGATATCCTCCACCGAGTTGAATGTGTGCTTAACATGAGTTCCATGTGTCAAACAAGTAGGTGGAGGATAGGACACTTGGTATTCATGACTAACCTCAGGAAGAGGAGAAATGACTAACTTCAGAGATGTGGGGGATGCCTCCTTCACAAGGATAGTGGAAGAAAAATTGAAACCATAATCTACATGAGATGAGGATTTCTTATGACCTACACTTGAAGCAAGGTCATCCTTGAGCTCATGCTTTAGCAAGGGATACAAAATCCACAAATAAGAAGTGGAAGTGGAAGAAGATGAAGACAGGGCCATGGAAGACACCACCATTGTACAAGGCATGTTGATGGGTTATGAGAAAGGAGGAACAACTAGAAGCAAGGTAGGAAAGGGAGGCTATGTAGAAGGACCGATGAACACTTACACCCTTTTGGGGTGAGGTTCATTGAGATCCTTCGATGAAGCCAAAAGAATCACAAAGGTAATGGAACTGAAGCAAAATAAGGATTAGAAGTAGAATAAACCATAGAAAAGTAGTAGATACAGAAGGAATAGGCTCCTCCTCACTCTTCTATGAAGTGGTGTGCTCCATGGCCAAATCCTTTCACTAGTTGTAATGCTCACATGCAAGCCAATTATGTTGGCTATGGGCACCCAAAGGCACGGCCTGAGAAGAGGCTAGGAGCTCCTATTGTACCATAGGAGGTACATTCACAACCATTTTCAATGGAATGGGATACTAGAGGGACAACAAAATTAGAAGTAGAAACAAAAAGGGTTGTCTTGGTATCAGAAATATTCCCATGCCCTGCCTTAGAGGTAGGTGAGAGAACAAGCAGACGCCATGGAGGCCGAAATGTAGGAGGAACCCCACGAAAATACTTCCCCTTCCCATATAGGGTGGGTCGGGGTACCATGGGTAGAACAAGAAGCTAAAAGGCCTGAGGCTTTTACTTCTATAGCATAAGCGCCTTTCCTTTTTCTATAGTGGGCACAAGAGTAGGAATGAGGGATACCACCAAGGGTTGTGAAGAAAAATCAGGAGGTGCAAAAGATGAAATTGTAACGTACTAACCCTTTAGTGAAGTAAAAATTTCTAAAATTTACACCATATAATTAAATAAAATAACCAACAAGTCATTGCAATAATTTTTTTCCATTTATTGAGAATATACGAAAAAATATTCCATATCATATTACAATAAAGATTCCACTTCATTACAATCACTTCACAAGTACAAGTAACAAGAATACATACACTTACATACATAGCTCCAATGAGCTCTAGAACTAATAGTTGAGAGATGGTCCAGGATCTTCCCTTTCAAATCTTGGTTCTTTTGTCACTAGCTATGGAGGAGAAGCATCACTCAGGCACTTTTCCACCAGCCACAAACTCATAATGTGATCCCCCACACATCTATCATTTGATAGATGGCCCTTCTCTTTGAAAAAGATATTTGTAGAGTAACTGATAATGACAACCAACTGAGCATAGTGTTTTGTCCTACATAACTAGAACTTTTAATCCCACAATCTCGAACTAGCATGCAACAATGTATCATGGTGAACTGATAGTGTAGTCTTAATAGTCACACAATCTATAGTGGAGTCTCAAACACTACACTATTTTGATCAAATAGTTTTAATTCAACAAATGATTGACAGTCATTTATCACATACACTACTTAGGGCCAATTTTACTTAAGGCTATCTTTAGCTATGCATGGGTATTGTTCTTCAATGGATAATTTTTCATCCCAGACTAACCTAAAACATAATAATCTACTTGTAATGAATCTATTTCACAAGTAAGTACACAAGCTCCCTCCCATATTGGATTAACTATCCTAGGAGTAACACAAGCTTTCCTAGTTAATTTAATAACTTAGTTGGTTGTACCTCAAGTGACTCTTGCATTCTTAATCAAGCCTAGTATATACATAACTAAGAAATACACTCATCTCCTACTATGGACTCAATTTAAACACATTGTATCCCATGTTCAAACATATCTAGTATAATTAAATACCTATGTTGTACCACATGTAACATAATTAAATACCTATGTCAATTAATCTCTTTGACATATCTAATATACTTAAATAATTGTGCCAAGAAACCTCTCTTCTCATTGAGTACTTAAAAGCACAATAAAAACAACCTAAAAGCTTCACTTCCGCTTTTCAAAGACACTCTTAATTACTTCTACTGCTCAAACAAAAAAGATATTTTATGTAGCATAGAAAACACATAAATTCCAAGTAAATAATAAGAAGAAATCCCCATGCCTATTATCATTTTTCCCAAATAATTATGATAGTGCAACCTTCTCCAAAATTAATTCAACTTCCCAAAAAAATCCCTCTTTCTCTCTTGATGATAGGACCCTTCTCTCAAATAATAAGACAACTCTTTCTCACAAAAGCTCACTCTTTTCTCATTCACAAAACAAATGAAAATGGTTGGTAATAACTCAAATATGATAAATAGATAAGGACATATATTATTGGTATGATACATCTCTCTCAAGTGAATGGAAGAGTAGGAATAATGGTCACACAAGAATACAAAAATGAGAATGATTATGAATGATTGCAAATAATGATCACACATGATTGGGTAAGAATGTGTTATAAGTGAGATGGTGTGACTATTTATAGTGCAACCAACATTCTATAATTCCTATAGTTATGGCATGAAGAATGACACCAATTCCATGCAACATGATTCAACATAAAGGTGGTGACAAATAAAGATCAGACTCAACATTTACCATTACCAAATTGACTTCATATTGACAACATTCAAAAGAGGTCATTTCAACTTGCACATGGATAGTTCAAATATTTCTCCCAAAATGACATCTATAGGAAAGTGAAAATAGAGGTGGTCCAAAACCTAGTAAGTTGGAATGATTCTTAGGTGAGAGGAATATTTCAATGATCATTCATCAACACATAACCTGAATCAACTATTTTTGGGGTTGAGTTTACTAAACCATATAAATACACTGTACTAAGTCCATGTATTTTTTAATTTTCCATATCAACCAAGTCAAAGCCAACATATTTTATACGTGTTGCTACATTTCTATCATACATGTCTTGGCTAGTGATATGTAGCTCTTTACACAAATGTGTATGTTTCATAGTTGATTTCCAAAATAATTTCCAACATCAATACAATTTAGCCATGGAAATTTAATGTCAAAATAATTCTTCTATAAATCGACTTCTTATTAAATAAGAATTAGTTGAATTCTTATTGCATATTCGATATGCCAAATATATATTATTATTATATATATTTATTGTATATACTATATACATATCTATATATATATATATTAAAATACCTTCATGTATTAATATATATATGTAAACTAAATATATATATATATATAATCTCTTAATATATATTTACATATAATAAATGGATATATATATCGTATGTCACTCAACATACATCCAATATATCTATGTATATATAAGTTTACAGGAAATATAATTATAGTAAACACATTATATAGGATGTATGCATATGTGTGTGTGTGTGTGTGTGTGTAAATGTATAGGCCTCTATGTACATGTATACATAGGTATATCATATTGATGCATCCATATGAGAATGTCCATTTTCCAACGTATGCTTGTATCAATATGCCTATACATGTATGAATAAATGTATATACTATACGCATATATATATATATATATATTTACATCCAATTCACTTACAACCATATACATTACCATCATATTGATAAGTGTGTGAATGTGGTATATCTATACATATGCATATGTGTGTCATTACATCTCATTGACATGCATGCGCATACATATAACATACTTTTAGACCTACATCCCACTTACCCATATGATTGTAATAACACAAGTAAAGATCTCTGAAACTCCAACAAATAAACATCACTTGCAAAAGCACGCAGAAGTAAACAATACTCATAATTCTAACATGCAAGCTATGAATGACTTACCTAAAACTCACAAACTAACTCAATTCAATCACTTTAATGTGGTGTATGTACATGCTCAAATAGTTTGTTATTGGTTACCCGACCAAGATCTTCTCTCCAGTGATACTTCCCCTCCCCCTAGAGAAATGAACATTTTACCTAGTGAGCATGTTATCATTTATCCCAAATAATTATGATAGTGCAACCTTCTCCAACAGTAATTCAACTTGATTCAACTTCCCAAAAATATTCCCTCTTTCTCTCTTGATGATAGCACCCTTCTCTCTTGATGATAGCACCCTTCTCTCTTGATGATAGCACCCTTCTCTCAAATAATAAGACAACTCTTTCTCACAAAATCTCACTCTTTTCTCACTAACAAAACAAATGAAAATTGTTGGTAATAACTCAGATATCATAAATAGATAAGGACATATATTCTTGGTATGATACATCTCTCTCAAGTGAATGGAAGAGTAGAAATAATGGTCACACAAGAATACAAAAGTGAGAATTCTTATGAATGATTGCAAATAATGATCACACATGATTGGGTAAGAATGTGTTATAAGTGAGATGGTCCAACTATTTATAGTGCAACCAACATTCTATAATTCCTATAGTTATGGCATGGAGAATGACACCAATTCCATGCAACACGATTCAATATAAAGGTGGTGACAAATAAAGATCATACTCAACATTTACCATTACCAATTGACTTCATATTGACAACATTCAAAAGAGGTCATTTCAACTTGCACATGGAGAATTCAAATATTTCTCCCAAAATGACATCTATAGGAAAGTGAAAATAGAGGTGGTTCCAAAACCAGTAAGTTGGAATGATTCTCAAGTGATAAGAATATGTCAGTGATAATTCATCAACACATAACCTGAATCAACTATTTTTGGGGTTGAGTTTACTAAACCATATAAATACGTTGGACTAAGTCCATGTATTTTTTCATTTTCCATATCAACCAAGTCAAAGCCAACAGATTTTATACATATTGCTACATTTCTATCATACGTGTCTTGGCCGGTGATACATAGCTCTCTACACAACTGTGTATGTTTCATAGTTGATTTCCAAAATAATTTCCAACATCAATACAATTTAGCCATGGAAATTTAATCTCAAAACAAGTATTCTATAAATCAACTTGTTATTAAATAAGAATTAGTTGAATTCTTATTGCATATTTGATATGCCAAATGTGTATTATTATTATATATATTTATTGTATATACTATATACATATATATATATATAATCTCATAATATATATTTACATATAATAAATGGATATATATATTGTATGTTAGTCAACATACATCCAATATATCTATATATATATAAGTGTACAGGAAATATAATTATAATAAACACATTATATAGGATGTATGCATATGTGTGTGTGTGTGTGTATGTAAATGTATAGGCCTCTATGTACACGTATACATAGGTATATCATATTGATGCATCCATATGAGAATGTTCATTTTCCAATGTACGCTTGTATCGATATGCCTATACATGTATGGATAAATGTATATACTATATGTATATATATTTTTACATCTAATTCACTTACAACCATATGCGTTACCATCATATTGATAAGTGTGTGCATGTGGTATATCTATACATATGCATATGCGTGTCATTACATCTCATTGACATGCATGTGCATACATATAACATACTTCTAGACCTACATCCCACTTACCCATATGATTGTAATAACACAAGAAAAGATCTAAGAAACTCCAACAAATAAACATTACTTGCAAAATCATGTGGAAGTAAACAAGAGTCCTAATGCAAACATGCAAGCTATGAATGACATACCTAAAACTCACAAACTGACTCAATTCAATCACTCTAATGTGGTGTGTGTACATGCTCAAATAGTTTTTCACTGGTTACCCAAACAATATCTTCTCTCGAGTGATACTTCCCCTTCCCCTGGAGAAATGAACATTGTACCTACAACCACTAACACATGCACTCAATAGTCAATTTTTCACAACATGTGTAGTATACATAAACATTTCCAAAGTTATAATAATAATTCAATAACCATCTATTCACATATATGCAGTATTTCACCATGGAGAAAATCAAATGAGATAGCATCAAATGAAGCAACACCAAAAGAGATAATATTCATATTGATAACAAGGTACTAGCATAATTTATTCATCTCCAGAAATCACATTGCATTCACATTTTACCCTATGTAATAATAGTAAATATTAACTTCAAAATTGGGATGTAACATACTTTCCCCCTTGTGAATCATCATCCCCGATGATCTATTCCCTTTTAACATACAATTAAAGTCAAATAAATTTGTACATACCATTCTCACAATTGAGTAGATTTATAAAACATTCATCCTATGTAGCAACCTTGTCCACCCTACACCTTGCTTTGAGTGCCCTCACTATCGCATAGGGAAATCTTGTATGCTTAACACATACTTTCTCTCCCAAAGAGCTTTATTACATATACACATCCTAGATACAATAGTAACTATACATGACACCTAAAACATAGTGACCATAAATCATTATTCCATGAGTTTATCCTTAGTATAATCCAAAATAGAAAATGAATAACGATGTATTGCGCACTACATTGTGGGTCCAATCCTTCCCCTTTGGTACTTACACTTTTAGAAAACTCATAAACCAAGTCCATCTATCACTTACACATCTATTTTCCTTACCATAAGATACTTGTTCTAGATTACTTTTCCATCTTGAGCATAAAATTTCTTTTGAACACCTGTCATATTTTGATACTGCTTCATACTTAAGCTTTGTATTGACAAAGTTTCATCGATCACTTCAATCCATTACTCCTTTTTCACAATCTATCAAGTCTATGGTTAACTAAATTTCTTAAACCCATTTTAGCCTAATAGAGTTTCCAACTTTACTTTCCATATAATGGTCCAAACCTCAATGTTAGAAGTTTATAAATCATTCAAGATTTAGTCTACTATTTTTGCTTGTTTGACTATTTAATATATTGTGCATTCACTTAAATGAATGATTGATAGTATGATCATGGGTTACACAACCCTATCATTATTTTCTTGTTCAAAATTGAGATAACCTTCTCAGGAATACGAAGAAACTACTTCCCACAATATATTATTTAGGGCCAAAATCCTATAAGTCAAGTTTCCAAATACCATTGGTTACTTTGATGAGTTTTTCAACTAGAACATTATGTCAGTTTTACTAACATAAATAGATTGATATGTCTTGTGTTCTACCAATTTCCTTCTATAATCTCAAGAGAGTATATATTTCCTACTGATGATGACACTCAGTCATCATTTCCTAGCATACTAGACATTATCTTGCCACATTTTGTGTAGCCTCTTACTCTATCTTTTTCCAAGTTTTAGTGGATCCTCATCCAACAATTCACTTTGTCATTCCAATGTCCCCTCTCTAACATTGATTATCTCATTTTATTCTTAAATATTCCAAAATGTTGGGCACATAGGTTCTTTTTTATCCAATAATAGTCTATCCTTTGACTAAGTGAAAACCTATTTTACAATCTCACACTACCTTCAATTCCATGTAATAATGGTTATAAGTCTAGCAGAATAAATATCCTTTATTTTAGGACATCCACACCTTTGATTTCTTTCATCCTAGGATTATTTCCAAAGATGTAATTCATATTTTAACTAAATATAATTCTCCTGATAAGAATTGGTACTGATTTTGAGTATTAATCCTTGTTCAATCATGTTGATCCCTAGAAGATTTCAAATTTAATGCATACCTAATTATTAAGCATGAAAATTTCTTGTTAGCTCCATCAATTATCTTAATAATATAGGAGAGTCCCAACTTTGGTATATCCTATTTGAGCATAAGTAACAATCCCCGGTGTTCTACTCAGTAAAATTTTCCAATATTTCATGCTAAGTGAAAATTTTATGATGCCCTGTCATAACAATAGATGCTTCATTTTGAGAGGTATCCCTTTTAATATAAGAGCCACTCAAAATAGATTCTTGTCAATAATATGACTTCCTTTCAAGAGTGTAAAGTAATTAACCTAGTACCTATTTTAACTCACTAGGTATCCCACCAGATGTTTCCATCCATATAGAATTTTCTAAGATTAGGTGGTTTACACATTCCCATGGGTGAATCTTAATATTCTCTTCCAATTCTTAGGATAGAGTCCTCAATTGTTGACTAATCCGATGTTATAGGTTTATCTACCCCTATATGTCCCAATCAAGACCAAATGTACAACTCAATCAAGTAATTTATTCTCAACTTAAAAGTGTTAATGAGTAGTTTAGTACATAAACCAACTCAATAGGTTAAATTTTATCATGAGGTCTCTATCTTTATTCGAATGAGCTTCTTGTCCAAATTAGGTTATTCTTAAACCTAAAGTTTCCTTCAAGAGTAAGGTAGTGATCAAGCGATTAATCAAGTAAAGATAACTAATGCATTTGCATAGTGTCACATCATCTTTTATCTTTAATACCATATCTATGGCTTAATAGCTAGACCTTATCATCCCTAGATCTCTTAGCATAGTAAGCTTCGGTGTCAAGTCACTTTATGACATGGATATATTTCATAATATGTAGTATTACTACTTATGTATAGAAATAACATTGTTATCTAATTCCCTCATATAAGGTATATAGGAGTATAGAGACACTTTCTTCCAATCATGAGTAATCTAGATCTTCCCTTGCCAATCCCATAGGCAATGATCTTTTGTATCATGATCAAAGTATCTTCCTATCCTTTTCTAAGGCATAAATGTAATATCATTTGATCTTCCAATTAGATAAATATAAGGTATGGTATGATAATAGGTCATAATCCTTGACCTTTCCATTTATTTTACTCTAAAAATCCTAATACCTTTTTCCTTGTGGTCATGATATGTATGACTTAATTGCCATCATGACTTGCGAAGTATTTTTTAGTTCTTCCAAATTGAAAACATACCCATGTTTTTCATTTAGTGGGGTACTTAACTCAAGTCAATCCACTCTCTTCCTTACCCCCTTAGTGTTTCCACAAATTTTGATCTAATTCAAATTTTAACGCATAGCAACTCTTGCTTATTTAAAAGGATTTCTTTCCTTTTTGTTGGCTTTCCATTGCCTTTTTCTTGCCTCATGGCATACCTTGTATATACTTTTTCCAAAGATAGATTAATCATTGTTTTCAATCTCATAGATCCAACATTTTGGATTATTTTAATAAGAGATCTAATGAATAATCAACAACTTACAAGTTACAGGAAAATATATTAATCCAATTCTCTTTCCAATATCCTTTTTGGTGGAGAAATATTTGTACTTACAAAACCTCACTGGTTAATGTACCTTTCTACTTAGAGTGTTATTCCTTGCAACTTCTATTGATCTGACACATACTGTCTAATTGTATTCCATTTCCTTTTGGAACATCTAAATGGATGTTGATTTTTGCAGACATGTTGTTGAGTTCATCTTATGACTCTATCCTATCTATGTACTATCCAAACCTTTGGTCAAGCCCACCTGATTTACCACTTTAGGTTTCTTTCTCACACTCACATTTCCAAGTGTTTTTGTTCCAAATATTGGTAACTTATTCTCCCATAACCTTTGGAGATCCCAAGGTTTTTTGGTTCCCTTATCCACATCTTAAGAATAACTCCAAATTGTTCTTCATCAATTTTGGTTGGTGGATACATATCCACTTTGTTGATTTCTTCTTTTTGGCCATTCTAGTCTTTTCTCTTTTCCTAGGTAAGTTAACTCTTTTCTTGCAAGATCCTATACTTACACAAGAATTATATTTATGTCAAGAGTTCTCCAACCTTGTGCATACATATTTCATTGAATCTTTACTTCGATCTAATTTATGCAAACATTGCATACACATAGATTCATAGTGTTTTTGATAAATCCAAAAATTCTTGACTCTTTACAACTATAGATTGTTACTATAAAAGGGGTTATCTCATTTCTTCTCATTCCCATAGAGTCACTTAGCTACCTAATAGGATAAAGGTATATATTATTTATTCTTCCTAACCTTCCTACATAACCTAATTGCATAATCTTCTGCAATCCCAAGTAATATCATAAGTTGTTGATTTAGGAGTTCCTACTCCAGGGACAAATCTTAACTAGTCCCAAATTTATACAACTTCCTAGTAATTCATATTTTCCTTTTTCACTTCCCTGAGTTCTTTTCTCTTTCCATTGTGGCACAAGAAATTTTCGATCATTATCTGGGTATGTGCAGGATCATCATGGAAAAAATAAGCCCTTAAGTGGTGAAAAAATTAGAAAAATTAGAGTTAGGCAACTTGACATAAAAATTTGAATAAGTTATCTATATTATTTCAAAAATATGTAAGAATAGAATTTGTAGCAAATTGAATGTAGTTTCTAAAATGAAATTTCTATGGGCAAAAATTCTATTTTATGAAAATTTGAAATTTCAAATGGCCAGTACTTAAATTTCAGGAAAAAATAAGAAGCGTGTTTCTATCCTAATTCAATTCCCAACCACAATAAAATGATGTAATATTTTCTTATAATATTTTTAGGATATAACTAGAGGACTCCATTTCCCCGATGTGATGCATGGTTTCTTTTGTAATTTTTTTCCAAGTAAATAATTAATACTACAAAATTTAAAAAATATAAAATCCAGTGTCAGACTCACATTAACTTAATAAAACCTATGAAATCTTATTTTTTTAATCCTATAGTATGTAGCCATAGAATGTGATGCATGCTTTTATTCAAAATGTGATAATCGTCAAAGTTATAGATTTTTTTCAATCAGCCTATCGATCAGGACTTTAGTCATAATTCAAATAGAAAATGAATAATAATAATTTATTAAATTCAAAGTAAAGCATAATTTATATTGGTGGAAAGCTAAGAATCTCCTTAAACCCTTTTCTTTTTGTTTCATCAATCTTGTTAAAATGCTTCATAGCCAAGCATACCCTACACATACCCATCATATCGCCAATTTTTTGGCCCATCATGATCCCACACATACCCATCTTCTGATAAGGTTTAAACATTGTTGCAAAATGAGCTCATAGGTTTTAGTGCAAAAAATAGTAGCTATGATACCACATGTAACATACTAACCCTTTAGTGTAGGAAAAAATTCTAAAATTTATACCATATGAGTAAGTAAACTAAGCAACAATTTATTGCAAAAAAAATTATTTCTTTTATTGAGAATATACGAACAAGAGCCATATCATATTACAATAAATTCAAAAGTACAAGTAACAAGAATACATACACTTACATACATAGAATAAACTAAGCAACAATTTATTGCAAAAAAAAAAAAAAAACTTTCTTTTATTGAGAATATACGAAGAAGATGCCATATCATATTACAATAAAGATTCCACTTCATTACAATAAATTCACAAGTACAAGTAACAAGAATACATACACTTACATACATGTAGCTCTAATGAGCTTTAGAATTAATAGCCAAAAGATGGTCTAGGATCTTCCCTTTCAAATCTTGGTTCTTCTGTCGCCTACTGTGGAGGAGAAGCATCACTTAGGTGCTTTCTTGAGGTACTAACCATGGAATCATAATGTGATCCCTTGCACATCTATCATTAAATAGATGGACCTTCCCTTTAATGAAGAGATTGGTAGATTAAATGATAGCAACAACCAATTGAGCATAGTGTTGTGTCCTACATAACTAGAACTTGTAATCCCATAATCTTGAACTAGCATGCAATAATGGATCATGGTGAACTAACAGTGCAGTCATAATAGTCACACAATCTTTACTGGAGTCTCAAAAATTGCACTAATTTGATCAAAGAATTTTAATTCAATAAACAATTGAGATTCATCTATCACATACACTACTCAAGCCTGATTTTACTTAAGGCTATCTTTAGCTATGCATAGGTATTGTCCTTCAATGGATACTTTGTCATCCCAAACTAACCTATAACATAATATTCTACTTGTAATGAATCTATTTAACAAGTACACAAGCTCCCTTCCATACTATATTAACTATCCTATGAGTAACACAAGATTTCCTAGTTAATTTAATAACTGAGCTAGGTGTACCTCAAGTGACTCTTGCATTCAATCAAGCCTAGTATATATGGTGCACGGGTACCACTGATCTAAGTTTGTCCATCAAAATTGTTAAGGGATAGGCTTTAGGAGTTTTTATTTTTGCATGAATTAAGGTCTTGAAGACCATTTGATATTGTAAATAATCATATGTGATGATTTTTAGGTGTCTAAGGGTTTATTGGGGTTAATTTTCAAACATTGCATTTTGTTGCAAAATTGTCAAATATTAAAGTTGCAAAATTGCATTCTAAGGGAATATGAATAATCAAATCAGTTCAAAGGGTAGTTAGGAAGTTGTAGCCATTTTTTTTTGGAGGGAACCATTTTAAAAATCCATGTAGAACTTAAAGTGAAGGTTGTTGTTCAAAGCATTGTTGAAGTTTGAAACTTGAATAAAACTCTGTTTTTCCTCCATTTTTTTATTTTCCTGAAGTTTGTTGGGACTATACAAACCATACAACACTTTGATGATTCAAATTTATTTGGAATATTATAATTTATGGTTATAAATTTCATTTGAATCAATTCTGAAGGATTTTTATTGAATTTGGTGTATTTTATTGTGCAATTTCTAACACCCACCTGAGTTTGTAGAATTAGGGGTTTGGGAGTCAATAAAATGGCTTTTTGATCCATTCCTCTTAATGTATTCACTGTGGCTTTAGGAATGGGTCTGCATAAACAATGAAAAGGTGAGAGGATGATGAGTAATTTCAAGGGAGGTCATGAAATGTGTTGGGCATGAAGCCCTAGGATGAGTATTTGTGTTTTCCCAAGTGAAAAAGCAAGGTTTTGGGATGTCAAAGTTATTTTTATGTTGGGGTAGTGTTGTCTAAGGTTGAATTAAGTTTGTACAAGCCATTTTAGACCTTTTTTGGGTGGTGGTGTGATATTGTAAGGCTGGGAGGTGTGTTTTTCAATAAGCCCTAGGTTTTATGAATGAAAAGGAGGGTTTTGTGAATAGGCACATGGGTGATTGTTTTCCTAAAAAAGAGTGATGAATTCCTTGGTTTGAGAACATGAGAATTGCTTCCCAAAATATTTTATAGAGTTTGGGAGATTTTTGAGAGTAATCTCTTTGGAAAAGACACTTAATTGGAGGCCTAAAAGGCATAAAACCCTAATTTGAGAAATATGTTACAAAATAACCATTGGTGATTTGTTGGTATTTGTTGAGTGTCAAAATGGGCCAAGTCTTGGTTTGAGAGGGTGAGATTGTGAAGATTTACCCAATTGAGTAGTTTTCCAATGCCATAAGGAATAGATTGCAAATTGAAGAGATTGAGGGTTTGTGGATTTGAAAATTGTTGTTGCTGGTTGGAATTGTTTGTTTGTGTGGTTGTAGGATGTCCCTCGATTGCATCAAAGTGGTATTAGAGTAAAGGTACCAGGTATTTGTGGAGAAAAGTTGAAGATTGTGAAAGAGAGATTGGAAGGTGAAGAGGCAAGATTGTGAAGATGCCTCCAAAAGGAAAGAAGGTGTCAAAAGAGCTGAATGAATTGAAGAGTCAGTACATAAGAGAGATTAGAGAATTGAGAGAAAGGGTGATAGCCTTAGAAACCAAAAAGGGAAGAGAAGTAGTTGAAAGTAGTGATTCAGAGGAAGAAGATGATGAAGAGTTTGAAGATGTTGAAGAAGAACTTGATCTAAAAGATCAGGGAATGGCCAAGTTGTTGAAGGTAGTAAAAAGTGACAAGTATAAGGTGAAAATTGATATGAAAATTTTTGGTGGAAATCTAAATGAAGAGAAATTGTTGGATTGGATATCTTCTTTGGACAACTATTTTGAATGTGAAGAGATTCCAGATGAACCAAGAGTCAAGATTGTGAAAACAAAATTAAAAGGTCATGCACTTATATGGTGGGATTATTTGCAATCAGAAAGAAGAAAGCAAGGAAAGTCTAAGATTGTGGCATGGGACAAGATGGTTGCTAAGTTAAAAGGTAAGTTTCTTCCTTCAAATTATTTAATTCAAATGTTTAATAGATTGAAAAATTTAAGGCAAAAGGAAATGGATGTAAAGGAATACACTGAAGAATTTTATAGATAGAGTATGAGGTCTAACCATAATGAAAATGAAGATGAAAAGATAACTAGGTACTTGTGTGGTTTAAGAATGAACATACAAGATGAGTTGGCTTTGAAAAATCCTAGGAGCATGGAGGAATGTTATCA
Source organism: Sequoia sempervirens (assembly GCA_007258455.2). Lineage (NCBI taxonomy): Eukaryota > Viridiplantae > Streptophyta > Pinopsida > Cupressales > Cupressaceae > Sequoia > Sequoia sempervirens. Next base: position 127,547,783 of record VDFB02000002.1, on the reverse strand, counting down.
AATGACATTGAAGGATGAAGATAAAGTTAAAATAATACAAAAGAAAATAGTAAGAGGAAGAGGTAGGACCATGAGAGGAAGAGGATATTTCTCTACTCTAAGACAAGCAACTGAAAGGAAAGAAGAACCAAGAAAAAGAGATAAGCAAGTTGCAAACTTTAGAGGAGGATACAAAAGTACAAGGGGAATATTTGGAGGTGGAAGAAATTCAATTAGGTGTTACCATTGTAAAGAGTATGGTCATCCTGCTTGGGAGTGCCTTGAGAAGATTGGTTCAACAAAAAAATGTGGAGGAGAAAGGAAACCTGATAGGAGAGCACAAATAGTTCATGAAGATGAAGCTGAAAGTTCAGGTTCCAATAGGTTGGTTGCTACTCCTAAAGTTGGAGAGATGTTGATGAAGAAGAAGAAAGTTTTGAAGACCAAAAGGAGAGAGAGCTCCTTCAAAGAAGGGCATTGTTTAGGAAAACCTGCAAATGTATAAACAAGGTATGCAAAGTGATTTTTGATTTAGGGTGTACAAATAACATTGTGTCTATTAAAATGGTGGAAAAAGTGCATTTGCAAAAAGTACCTATGGAAATACCATATAAAGTATCATGGGTTAGTGATAATCAGTTTTTGGTGGTAAGTGAACAAGCCATAGTTGAGTTTTATATTAGATAGTATAGATATGAAGTTCTTTGTGATATAATACCCATGAATTGTTGTCATATGTTGTTAGGAAGGCCTTGGAAGTTTGACAGGTCAGCCTTGCACAATGGGAGGAAAAATATATACATGATTGAAAAATATGGGAAAGAGTTTATCTTAACTCCATTGAACGAAGGAGTAAATGAGAAAGGAGACATTACTGTGTTAGGAAGAAAGGAGTTTATTACTGTTGATGAGGGTAAGAGTATAGAATTGGAAGCCAATGTAAGGAGTGATAAAGTATAGACAGTAGGAATAAATAATGAAGATGATTTTTAGTCAAGTGGAAAGAAGAATGCTTTTGTGTGGAAAAAGAAATTGGAAGAAATTATGTCTTAGATAGATATAGTATAGATTAAGTGTGAAAGCCCTTTGGAAAGGCAAGAAAAAGTTGATGTGATCCTTGTAGGGATAGTGAGTTTCCTTGTGATGGAAAAAAGAGTGGATGGATAGTTGAAAACTATAAGAGAAAAAGTTTGTGAGGCTGAGAAGACATGAAATAAGGGGATAGAGGATAGTGATGGTTATAGGATAGGGAAAAAGGTAAAAGGACAATCAAGAGATGATGGAATTGATGGGACAGTAAGTGAGAGGATAGTGGACTGTAATAATGAAGTGATAGTTGGTTATAAGGTTGAAAAGATGGAGGACAAGAAGACAAAGGTCTATTATGATGTTAGGAAAATAGAGAAGATAAGTACATGTCTGATAGAGACCACTAAATGTGATGGTATAGATGCTAAGGAGACTGAGAAAGGAGAAGGTACAATTGATAGTGAGAAATTTGCAGATAGCATGAGCATTGGACAGTGGAATAAACAAAAAATTGTGAAGCCAATGATGGTAGCTGGTAAAAATGTGAGTATAAGAAAGAAATTGTGAAGCCAATGATGGCAGTTGGTAAAAATGTGACTATAGATGTAAATGGTGAGGTGACATAAGAATTTGATGGTGAAAGAATGGAAAATCACCCCATTCTACAAGAAGGAAAGGTGGAGCAAAGAACAAAT
>VDFB02000002.1:127518510-127545980 GCA_007258455.2 Sequoia sempervirens | reverse complement strand
GAGAATGCATGAGTTCACCATGACCTCTGGCCGACCCAATAGTGTTTCATCGAAATATTTTGGCCTCGCTATGAAGTCTTATCAACCCATGAAGTCTCGGTGAAAGGGGGTAGCATTGGTATGAAATTTGGCTGACATGCTAGGGTCTCGCCAAAGTGAGAAGGTTTGTGCTTGGAGAGAAGTCTTCCTGAATGATGAAAGTCTCAGCGAAAGGTTTGAGTTCGCCATAATTTCTAGCCGAGGGGGTGAAGTCTTAGTGAGAGGAGGCATTATCACTATGACATCTGGTTGAATGACAGTGGTCTCGCTGACAAACGGGAGGCTCAGTGTAATGTCTCCCCAACCAGTGAGTGTCTCACCGAATGCAAGGGTTCTCCCTTCCATGTGATGTCTGGCTAACCACGGAGAAGTCTCGGTGAAAGATGGGGACTTCATTGTAAACTCTCGCTAACTGGTGTTACTCTCCCCGACATGTTTTGTGCCTTAGTGTAATGTGTTGAGTTCGATATGATGTCTTGCTAGGTGTGATTTTTTGGTCGATGAAAGGGGATATCGCTATAATTCTTCTAGCTCATTGTGACCTCCTGCCGACCCAATGGTGTCTCACCAAAGGACAAAGGGCTCACCGGGACTCTTGGCTCAGTGGTTTATACTTGCCATGATGTCTTTCTAATAGCAGTAGTTTGGGTGACAACTTTATGTTGCAGTATAACTCTTGCACACTCACTATGACCTCTGGCCGCTAATGATTGTATTGGTGATAGTTCTTGTGATATCGATATAACTTGTGCAGTTTGACACGAGGTCTTGCCAACCATCGTATGCTACGTCGATGGCTGCTATGAGGTATAATCACATTAGGGAGACACGATTAGTGTCTCACCGAAATGTGATTCTATGTGAATGACTTTTGACTTCCTGGGAATCTTACGTAGAGTGTGTTCACCCAATTAGAGGGAACTAAAGGTGAACCATTGACTGATTGACTACCCCTGTGAAGAAGATCAACAAAATGTAAGCGACATGGATCTACTCTATGAATGAGCTGATGGATCGGCTCAATGAAGTAATGATGTTTGGATCTGACAGGGGAGGTCTGATGCAGCTTCCAGAAGAGGTCAACTTGTAGAAGGATCTTGAGCACAAGAAAGCCAAAAGGAAGAAAAGGCCAGGAGTCTTAGTGACAGCCAGGATCTCTACTAGAAAAAGGTAGTCACCATTTATGGCTATACTCTAGGGCATTAAAAGCAGCTCCGATGAAGCTTTCAAGGTGGACATAGAGGCTAGAAGTAAATGCCATAGTTGCAAAGATCTACAGGTCATCCCTAGAGCAATCTTTCACCGGTATGGACACAGAGGCATGAAGTTAATGTTGTGGTTGTAAAAGATCTGAAGGCTTCTCCTGAGGGAAATCCTTCACTGACATGGACAGCAAGGATTCACATTGAATGCAACATTAACTCTATTCAAAAAGATCTGGGAGCTGACCCTTCTGCAATTAGGATATTTGTAAATGATGCTTATCTGTTTCACCAATAGTAGAAGCAACCAGATTTAAATCTACTTCATATTGTGTTTTAGAAGGGTATTTATCTTGGGTTAATCATTTGATTTGCAAAGTTTTCAAAGAATAAAATATTATTTTATGTTTTGTTTAAATGGTAACTTGCAATCTGTTGTTGAAGTTAGCACTATGAATGAATGAAACTGTGTGTTAATCACAAGTTAATTTTGTTCTATAGTTTTAGTTAGCAATTCCTTGAAAGATAACAAGTTTGGTTAAGTTGGATGAAATATCATTCTCTTCAGTTTCAAAGTTTTAATGTATCTTTTTTTATTTATTTAAAACCCTAGTTAAAGTAGGTTTTAGTTTATGTTTGATCTTAGAACGATCCATAAGCTCAACACTAGTAGGTCCGTTGAACATTACAGTTCACATTAACCATTGAGTGAAGTCAACACAGTAGAGAATCAATAACCAAGAACTTGGGAGTTAGATATCCATGTGTTATTCTTTGTCTTTCAGGAGAGTAGAATAGTGATATTATGTTTAACTGTTGTGTTATTCTGACCATCAACATGTACATATGTGGAGTTAGTGGATAGTGTTGTAATATAATTTTTTCCATTTTTGTTCATAGATAACATTGTTAGGGGGATATAATTTCATTTATAAATATCAACTTGAAAGGGGGAGACAATATGTCAAGAAGAGGAATGATTCAAAGAGCACTTTTCCCTTGATGTCAAAGGGAGAATATATTTAGAGAAGTATGTTGCCATGAATGACAAAGGGGGAGATTGTTGCCAACATGACAATAAGGATGTATGGTGTTGTCATTGATGACAACTCATTGTAGAAATGTAGAAGTGTTTCTTTGAGAGAAGAATACATGTTTTGTAGAATTGGCTAAGTCCCAAATTGAAGTAGTATGCTACATAGGAATAGTTTTATGGTCTGCATTACTTTGCATTGCATAATCTTAATATCATGTATTTCTGAGGTGTTCATGGTGCATGTTAAAGGTTTCTACATCTAAATTTTCATAGTTTTATGTCTTTTGTAGTTGAAGATATTGATGACAAAGTATGAGGATTAGTAATGGAAGTGTTATAGGTGTAGAGTGCATACTAGAATGCTCCACATTACACCGTAGATGAAATTATTATGTTGTGCAATTTTGAGGAAGTGTTTGTCGGTGTCAAAATCATGTGCAATCAAAGTGGAAAGTGATTTGGTGGTCTGCATGTCGAGTTATGAATGAACAGTCAGTATAGGATCATGGGGGGCCAAACTAGGCCACTGAGTGATAATAAAAATTTAGAAAGATAGAGTTATGCAACTTGACATAAAAATTTGAATAGACTATTAACATGATTGAAAAAATTGTAAAAAATAGAATTTGTTGCAAATTGAATGTAGTTTCTATGCTATTAGTTATTTTTTGGCAAAAATTCAATCTATTTGGTGAAAATTTGAAATTTCAATTGAGTAGTTACTAAATTTTTTAGGAAAAAAATAAAAAGAAAGTGTTTGTCCAACCACCCTAATGGGGAGAAAAAATAAATATTTTATTCTAAATATTTCAATATAATTATCTAGGACACATTCCTAGATGTGACACATATTTTTTTGTAATTTATTTGCAAGTAAATATTTAGTTATGAATTTTCTAGTAATAATTTTTAAAAATATTAAAAAACCATTTGTTTGGCCAACCTAACTTGGTCAAAAAATTATGAAATTTATTTTTTATTTTTTTAAACTATAATTAACCATTTAAAAGTTATAGATATTTTTCAATCAGCCTATCAATCAAGACTCTAGCCAGAATGTGTGTAGAAAATCAATAATAATTGTCTATTTAATTCTGAATAAGGAATATCTTATATGTTTAGAAAGCTAAAAAATTCTCTATAAACCCTTTTTGTTTTATCAAATTTGGATAATAAAAATTCATCAACCACTTTTATGTTATATCGCCACTATTTGGCCTCCCATGATCTTGCGCTGACCTAATAGTTGTTTCATTCAATTATTGGTTCACCAATGGTGTTGACCTAATGGTTTTGGGATTGTGTGGAGTTGAAATGAGTAAGGAGAATATTCATGGGAGGGATTATAGGTCATGCAAACCTATTTTGGTGTTGTACAAATCTTGGTTCTCTCCATAAAGCTTGTGTGATGGAGTTTTGTGCTAATAGATTATGGGGTTGCACATTTAATCTAAGTAGGCAAACCTAATTTATGTTATTTTCTTAGATGATGTGAATATATATACAAGGAAAATTCAATGTGGATGATAAATTATATGTGAGCTTATGTAGAGTGTGATAATGATGGAGAATGAGGTGTGTGAAGTCATTTTTCTATTCTTAACTAGAAATGTACCATCAACATATTGTAAATACATTGTAATTAGTTCATTCTCTAGTAGTGAACCATTGTTTTAGATAGTGAGTCCTCAATTTTGTAAATATATTGTATTTGGTTATAATATATTGAGAGCTAATTGTCACCATGGTTTTTCCTTTTCTAAGGTTTTTCACATAAATTTGGTGTTCTTGTGTCTATTGATGTCATACATGCTTTAATTGTTCCTTTCCATTTCTGCAAGTTTGATGAGATTCTTTGAATACATGTTTGACTTAATGAAGTTAATCTTTTTTAGTGAATATTGATTCACAACCCTCATAGTATTCCAGGTGTTCAACACTTCCCTCTTTATCTCCCTCCTTCCCTCTTTCTCTCCCTCCACCTATTCCTCCTCTCTCTCTCTCCCTCCCACCCTACCAATCCCTATCTCACTTCTTCCATATTTCTTTCCATTCCTCTATTCATCCCACACTACCTCTCATACCCCATGTCTCTCCACCTACCCCTCCCTTCCTCCCTTACTCTCGCTACCTCTCTCCCCATCTTCATTTCTTTTTCTAGGTTTATTAATAATAATACTTGATATATAATATATCAAATATAGAATATAGAATATATATTAGAAAAACTAATAATAATATGTAATATATACAATATCATATAATACATAATATATAATATAGTATGTAAGTTATAATATATAATAGATTTTTAAAATTTGATATAACAAATATCTATTGTATTAGAAAAAGGATATCTATTTTGTGCAACATGGGTACCCATGTTCTCCAAATATATTAGCTATCTAGAGAAAAGTCGATTGTGTTTTAAACTCCATATAATGGGTATCCATTATGTCTAGACATAATAGATATCTGTTATTGACAACATGGGTACCCATTTCATTTTGTGTAAAGTTTCCTTTATATAATATAATTATATACTTATTATTAATATAAATAATATAATATTATTAATTCTTCACTATGACATATAATAATATAAATAATATGATCTATTATTAATATTTCAATATAACATGCAATATAATAATATCTATATTTAATATTATAATACTATATATATATTATATAACAGGAATTGAGTAGCCCCCTATATATTGCAATGCACCTGGTAGAAATTTTTCACATGACTAGTGGCACTGGCATGACACATCCTCTGGTACCACAAGTTTGGGGGGAGACTAGACTTCATGACAACTTGCCTGCAATAGGATGCTTTAGCCAATTGAGCTAGACCCCCCATCCCAATATTATAATACTATATTAATATTATAACATATTATACTTATTAAATTTAATTATTATTGCAATTATAATATTAATATATATAATATTATAACAAATATAATATATTAATATAAAAATCTTTAAAAAATGGATATCCATTTTTCTTAACAAAGTGAATATTCATTTTTCTTAACAAAATGGATAAAAGTCATTTTTTCCCATTCTAAGAGTCCCCACATTCTTTGCAATGTTGGGAATACTACAATTTTTGTGCATTACAGACATGAATTCTCTTTAGAACACTCTTTTAAAAAAAAAATTATTCTTTCAATCATGTTGGTACTTGTATGAGTTGGGATAATGGGAAACCATAGTCACTGTAAAGCAAAAAGGAAGAGGAAGTGTCAAGAGGAAGCAATTGAGGCAAGTAGAGAGAAAGATAGAGTAAGGAAGAGGGTGGAAAGAAGAGGTATGTCAAATTCTCTTCAAGGAGAAGGCTCATCTTTACTTTTAAGTGAAATTCAAAGCGACTAGGATATTGAATTTGAAAATATTGAAGAAGAAATTGAAATTGAAATTTTACAACATGAAATTGAGAAGAAAAATGTTGAACATGAAATTATAAATGTTGAGAGAGCAAAAAGTAAAAATAAAAAAAGTGAACACTCAATTGAAATTGAAAGTTTTTACCATGAAATTGAGAAAGAAAATGTCCAACATGAAATTATAAGTGTTGAGTATGAAACTGAAGATATGAATGTTGAACATGAAATATGTGAAAATGAAACAATAAATGCCAATGTATCTCCTCAAATATGGGTGAAAGAGTCAAGATATCCTCCACTGAGTTTAACATGCACTTAACATGAGTTCCATGTGTCAAATGAGTAGGTAGAGGATAGGATACTCAAGAGTCATGACTAACCTTAGGAAGAGGAGCAATTACTATCTTCAGAGATTTGGGGGATTCCTCCTTCACAAGGATGGTGCAAGAAAAAGTGAAACCAAAATCTATATGAGATAAGGATTTCTTATTACCTACACTTGAAGCAAGGTCATCCTTAAGCTTGTGCTTTAGCAAGGGATAAAAAATCCACAAATAAGAAGTGGAAGTGGAAGAAGACGAAGACAGGGCCATGGAAGACACCACCATTGTACAAGGCATGTCAACAGGTTATGAGAAAGGAGGAACAACTAGAAGCAAGGTAGGAAGGGGAGGCTATGTAGAAGGATGGATGAACACTTGCACCCTTTTGGGGTGAGGTTCATCGAGATCCTTCAATGAAGTTGAAAGAAACACAAAGGAAATGGAACTAAAGAAGAATAAGGATTAGACATAGAAGAAACCATAGAAAATTAGGAGTAGACACAAAAGGAATAGGATCCCCCTCACTCTTCTATGAAGTGGTGTGCTTCATGGCCAAAGCCTTTCACTAGTGCTAATGCTTACATGCAATTAAGCTATGTTGGCTATGGGTACCTAAAGGCACAACTTGAGAAGAGGGCACCTAAAGGCACAAATTGAGAAGAGGCTAGGAGCTCCTATTTTACCATAGGAGGTACATTCACAATTGTTTTCAATGGAAGGGGATACTCCATAGGAGAAGTGGGAGGGGCAAAAAAATTAGAAGTACAAATAGAAAGGGGTGTCTTGGTATTAGAACTATTGCCATGCCCTACCTTAGAGGTAGGTGAGAGAACAAGCAAAGTCCATGGAGGCTGAAATGTAGAAGGAACCCCATGAAAATACTTCCCCTTCCCATATAGGGTGGGTCGGGGTACCATGGGTAGAACAAGAAGCTAGAAGGCTTGAGGCTTTGACTTCTATAGCATAATCGCGTTTTTTTTTTTGCAATGGGCACAAGAGTAGGAACAAAGGATACCACCAAGGGTTGTGAAGCAAAATCAAGACGTGGAAAATATGAAATTGTAACATACTAACCCTTCAATGAAGTAAAAATTTCTAAAATTTACACCATATGATTAAATAAAATAAGCAACAAGTCATTCCAATAAAATTTTTCTTTCTTTTATTGAGAATATATGAAAAATATGCCATATCATATTACAGTAAAGATTCCACTTCATTACAATAACTTCACAAGTACAAGTAACAAGAATACATACACTTACATACATAGCTCCAATGGGCTCTAGAACTAATAGTTGAAAGATAGTCTAGGATCTTCCCTTTCAAATCTTGGTTCTTTTGTCACTAGTTATGGAGAAGAAACATCACTCAGGCACTTTTCTACTAGCCACAAACTCATAATGTGATCCCTCGCACATCTATCATTTGATAGATGGCCCTTCTCTTTGACAAAGATATTGGTAGAGTAGCTAATAATGACAACCAACTAAGCATAGTGTTGTGTCCTACATAACTAGAACTTTTAATCCCACACTCTCGAACTAGCATACAATAATGGATCAGGGTGAACTAATAGTGTAGTCCTAATAGTCAGACAATCTATAGTGGAGTCTCAAACATTGCACTATTTTGATCAAATAGTTTTAAATCAGCAAATGACTGACAGTCATCTATCACATACACTACTTAGGGCCGATTTGACTAAGGCTATCTTTAGCTACACATGGGTATTGTTCTTCAATGGATAAGTTGTCATCCTAGACTAACCTAAAACATACTAATCTACTTGTAATGAATCTATTTAACAATTACACAAGCTCCCTCCCATACTAGATTAACTATCCTAGGACTAACACAAGCTTTCCTAGTTAATTTAATAAATTAGTTGGGTGCACCTAAAGTGACTCTTGCATTCTTGATGAATCCTAGTATATACATAACTAAGAAATACACTCATTTCCTACTATGGACTAAATATAAACACATTGTATCTCATGTTCAAACATATCTAGTATAATTAAATACCTATGTTGTACCACATGTAACATAATTAAATGCATATGTCAAGCAATCTCTTAGACATATTTAATATAGTTAAATACTTGTGCCAAGGAACCTCTCCTAACATTGAGTACTTAAAAGTACAATAAAAACAACCTAAAAGCTTCACTTCCCTTTTTCAAAGACACTCTTAATTACTTCTACTGTTAAAATATAAAAGATATTTTATGCAGCATAGAAAACACATCAATTCCAAGTAAATAATAAGAAGAAATCCCCATGCATATTATCATTTATCCCAAATAATGATGGCAGTGTAACCTTCTCCAGCAATAATTCAACTTGATTCAACTTCCCAAAAAAAATCCCTCTTTCTCTCTTGATGATAGCACCCTTTCTCAAATAATAAGACAAATCTTTCTCACAAAAGCTCACTCTTTTCTCACTCACAAAACAAATGAAAATGGCTGGTAATAACTCATATATGATAAATAGATAAGGACATATACTCTTGGTATGATATGTCTCTCTCGAGTGAATGGAAGAGTAGAAATAATGGTCACAAAAGAATACAAAATGAGAATGATTATGAATGATTGCAAATAATGATCACACATGATTGGGTAAGAATGTGTTATAAGTGAGATGGTGTGACTATTTATAGTGCAACCAAGATTCTATAATTCCTATAGTTATGGCATGGAGAATGACACCAATTCCATGCAAAATGATTCAACATAAAGGTGGTGACAAATAACGCTCAAAACAGGTCATACCATTACCAAATTGACTTCATATTGACAACATTCAAAACAGGTCATTTCAAATTGCACATGGAGAATTTGAATATTTCTCTCAAAATGACATCTATAGGAAAGTGAAAATAGAGGTGGTGCCAAAACCAATAAGTTGGAATGATTCCCAGGTGAGAAGAATATGTCAATAACAATTCATCAACACATAACCTCAATCAACTATTTTTTGGGTTGAGTTGACTGAACCATATAAATACGTTGGACTAAGTCCATGTATTTTTCATTTTCCATATCAACCAAGTCAAAGCCAATAGATTTTATACGTATTGCTACATTTATATCATACATGTCTTGGCTAGTGATGTATAGCTCTTTACACAATTGCGTATGTTTCATAATCGATTTCCAAAATAATGTACAACATCAATACAATTTAGCCATGGACATTTAATGTCAAAATAATTCTTCTATAAATCTACTTCTTATTAAATAAGAATTAGTCAAATTCTTATTACATATTCAATATGCCAAATATATATTATTATTATATATTTATTGTATATACTATATACATATATCTATATATATATATTAAAATACCTTCATGTATTAATATATAAATATACATATATAACTATATATATATATATATAACCTCTTAATATATATTTACATAAAATAAATAGATATATATATCGTATGTCAGTCAACATACATCCAATATATATATATGCATAGGTCCTATATAATGTGTATTATAATTATAATTCCTATACACTTATATATATATATATATATATCTGTGTGTGTGTGTATAAATGTATAGGCCTCTATGTACACATATACATAGGTATATCATATTGATGCATCCATACGAGAATGTCCATTTTCCAATGTACACTTGTATCGATATTCCTATACATGTATGGATAAATGTATATAGTATATATATATATATATATATATGTTTACATCCAATTCACTTACAAAAATATACGTTACCATTGTATTGATAAGTGTGTGCATGTGGTATCTCTATACATATGCATATGTGTGTCATTACATCTTGTTGACATGCATGTGCATACATATAACATACTTCTAGACCTACATCCCACTTACCCATATGATCGTAATAACACAAGAAAAGATCTCAAAAAATCCAATAGATAAACATCACTTTCAAAAGCATTCAGAAGTAAACAAGACTCCTAATGCAAACATAAAAGCTATGGATGACTTACCTAAAACTCACAAACTGACTCAATTCAATCACTTTGATGTGGTGTGTGTACATGCTCAAATAGTTTGGTGCTGGTTACCCAACCAAAATCTTCTCTTGAGTGATACTTCCCCTGCCCCTAGAGAAATGGACATTTTACCTACAACCACTAACACATGCACTCGACAATCAATTTTTCACGTGTAGTATACATAAACATTTCCAAAGTTAGAATAATAATTCAATAGCCATTTATTCACATATATGCAGTATTTCACGATGGATAAAATCAAATGAGATAGCACCAAATGAAGCAACACCAAAAGAGATAACAATCATATTGATAACAAGGTACTAGCACAATTTATTCATCTCCAGAATTCACATTTTACCCTATGTAGTAATATTAAATAGTAACTTCAAAATTGGGATGTAACATACTTTCCCCCTTGTGAATCATCATCCCCGATGTTCTATTCCCTTTTAAAATACAGGTAAATTCAAATAAATTTTTACTTACCATTCTCAAAATTACTTAAGATTTATAAAAAATTCATCCTATGTAGCAACCTTGCCCTCCTTGGACCTTGTTTTGAGTGCCCTCACTATCACATAGGGAAATCTTGTACATATGCCTCACACATAATTTCTCTCCCAAAGAGATTTATTACATATACACATCCTAGATACAATAGTAACTATACATGACACCTAAAACATAGTGACTAGAAATCATTGGCCCATGAGTTTATCCTTAGTATAATCCAAAATAGAAAAGGAATAATGATGTATTGCACACTACACCGTGGGTCCAATCCTTCCCCTTTGTTACTTTGAATTTTAGACAACTCGTAAACCAATTCCATCTATCACTTACACATTCATTTTCCTTACCATAAGCTACTTGTTCTAGATTACTTTTCCATCTTGAGCATAACAATGCTCCTGAACACCTATCAAATCTCAATGCTGCTTCATACTTAAGCTTTGTATCGACAAAGTTTCATTGATCACTTCAATCCATTACTCCTTTTTGACAATATATCAAGTCTATGGTTAACCTTATTTCTTAAGCCCATTTTAGCCTAATAGATTTTTCAACCTTCCTTTCCATATAATGGTCCAAACCTCAATGTTAGAAATTTACAAATCATTCAAGATTTAGTCTACTATTTTTTATTATTTGACTATTTAATATATTGCACATTCACTCAAATGAATGTTTCATAGTATGATCATGGGTTACACAACAATATCATTATTTTCTTGTTCAAAACTGAGATAACCTTCTCAAGAATACTAAGAAACTACTTCCCACAATATATTATTTAGGACCAAAATCCTATAAGTGAAGTTTCCAATTAGTGTTGGTTACTTTCATGAGTTTGTCAACTAGAACATTATGTCAGTTTTACTGACATAAAAATATTGATATGTCTTGTGTTCTACCATTTTCCTTCTAGAATCTCAAGAGAGTATACATGTCCTACCAATGATGACACCCGGTCTTCATTTCCTAGCGTACTAGACATTATCTTGCCACATTTTGTGCAGCCTCTTAATCTATCTTTTGCCAAGTTTTAGTGGATCACTAACTCATTTGACTACAAAATCAGATGAAAATGTCTGACAAAATATGCATAATTTGATGTATCATTGGGTGCTTGTAAAATTTGATGGGTTTCATCAAAATTTCGACAAACATGAAAAATAAGAAAAAGATCAAATTGTGGCCAACATAAAGAAAAGTGAGTTCGCTAATTTATTGCGATAGTTTTTTTCTCTACTTGAGACAGTTTGTGGAGAACTAAGGAAAATTTTCTTGGGAAAAATAAGAAAAAATTCAAGAAGATATCGCCAAGTTGAGGGTAGTCATTGTCTTTTTGTAGAATTTAGTTGTGAAGTCGGATTTGTAGTTCAAGGTTTGAAAATCATATTTTAAAGCAACATCTCATTAGATTTCATTTTTAGAGGTTTAGGGTTTTGAGAATTTCATGTCCAAATTTTGTGTGTGGAATCACCATAAGATCACAACCAAGGAATAGATTCTTGTGATTGTAATTATGTGATCTATAACTCTATTGGTCATGTGTCACAATTGTTTTGTAACAAATACAGGATGCATTCATGTGTGACCCAAGTTTAATGTGGCTACATTGTGATAGAAATGGAGGCACTCATATAATGTAGTTAATTTAGGTTGTATAATGTAGGTGTCAATCATCATTGGGTGCATTTAGGTTGTCTCAAATTTAACAGGTTAGGAAGTAATTATAGCATGATCCAAGAGTGATTACCTCTTGCTACAATAAAGAGCCTATAACTCTAGTTGATATGCAGAGTGGTTGTGTTATATCAATTTTGTAGTGCATTCAAGCACAAACCATGTTTAATGGGCTATTCTAGAGAGTGATCAATATTTTCTAAACCTTATGAATGTTACTTAAAAGTGTATATCTTAAACTACAAACCAAGTTTGTTACATACTTGAATGCAATCTTGGGTTACCGCAAACTATAATAATGTGATCTGCTAATAACCATTATGGAAAGCATTAAAGCAAGGATACATTTCCCTGATCAGGTTTACATACCTTAATGATCAAGCATAAGCTTCCCACACATTCTAGGATATAATCCAAGATCATACCACAACTTTTTCAAGACAACTAATTTTCTGACCCAAGATTTAAGGTTGTTTTTTAATACCAACATAAGCATTGGTAAGAGCATGATTAGGGTACAAACCCTAGGCCTCTGTAGAAACATAAAAAATAACTCTAGCGGATTAGTGAGGTTGCAATACCAAAAATATTGAGACATTGTAGCTAATAATAAAATCTTTCAATCTAAAGATTGTAGCCAATAACAAGCACACTATGTAGCTTAGTGACATTTGTAAATGCAATCTACAATAAGAAGAATGACAATAACTTGAGATGTGACAGTCAAAAATAGATTGAGTAGTGACAAGATAATAAAGCTGAAACCCTGCATAGTAAAGTGAAGATTTTAACAGAGTTTCCTTACCCCCTTGCTGACCTTAAGGGTTCTTCAAATGCTTTTGGTAGTGTTAGACAAGGAAAATGCAATCAAGCTGGAATGACTATCCAAATGAAGTAATAGTGTTAATCATAGGTTCAATTTTTCTTCTTAGCCATTAATGTATATTGGAGGTAGTGGATTGCATGTTTGAGTAGCATTTCAAGACTCATAAAAGATGGGAGAATAGTGAATAATACCTTGTGGAATGTGAAGTAGTGTCAATAAGGTTGAAGGATCCTAAGATCTACAATACCATGAAACAATTTGTCCCCTATAGTAAGTAGGTAGTCTATAGGGCATAGTTTGATTTTATAGAAGGATGCTCATGAAAGGAATCTTCAAGTGATAGTGAGTGAGTTGTTTGAGATTGTAGCTGAGGGTGCAATACCCAGTCTTAAAGGAAGATAGCAAATTAGTAAATGTGCAAGAAAATAAAATTGTACACAACAAACAATTCACAATGTTATCTTGCATAATGCCTTGAGTTTGAAGACAAATCTCATTGTATCTTGATGAAAGTGGTGACCTTAATGGTCAATCACTGACAAGCATGATTTTAAAACATCCAATTGTGCTTATGGAGGCAACATTTTAAGCAGGGTAGTGAGTGGTGATTTGGAACAATGGCAAGTATGAAGGACTTGCTTTATATGCATACTATGCAATCTAGCTTAAGGCACCATTCTTAGAAGAGATTGAAGGTGTATTATGGAACTCAAGGGTTACCATGAAAAGGATTAAAGCAAAGACTAAGATCTATTTAAAATCCATGGTCATGAATATATTAAAGGTGTCACATGCAAAACCCTAGTAGCTGGAGTAATGAATACAGTGCCAAAGAGGATAGTGTGTTGGGGAAGATTTAGGAGATCTCCACATTATCTAATTATAGGGAAATACATCATTTATTTATTTTCTTAATTAAAAGAAATCATTCTAAACCCTATATAGGATACATTGATACTTCAAAATCCTTTGAAGGAATTTGAGATTATACAAATATATGTCCAGTAAATACCTATATTACAAATAGTAGCAGGAAAAATGTAAGCTTTGTTGAGCAGAGCAGGAATGAGATAAGCAGCAATGAATCCTATACCTCCTTTCATGCACATCTCCTCACTATTCTTTGTCATTCTTTACGAAAACACTTCTCCATTTTGGTAGTCTATGCTTGAAAATAATGTTTTGACGAAGGTTTTAGAGTATGTTTATTAAAATGAAAACTCCATTCTGGTGGGCTATGTCTGAAAATAAGATTTTGACAAAAGTTTTTGGGTATGTTTATTAAAGTTTTAGAGTATTTTGGCAGGCTATATTCTTAATTCCTTAAATTATTTATTCAAATGGATTGTGACTAAATAAATGACTAACTATTTAGTCATTTTTATTTGTGTGACTAAATAATTTTTAATCAATGACCAAACTAGTAATTTATTTACTCATTTATAGCTGAGTTACAAAAAATGAGCAGAATTTAGTCATTTTTAGTTGTAACTAAAATTTTTAGTCACCTAGTCATTTATTTTCCAAATTCTAGTAGTGCGTGCTTCCTTGTGCGATTAGGGATCTCTCAATGTTGAGGGCCCTAGGGATAAGCTCGCCATAAGAAGTGACACATTGCATCTTTAACTAAAAGGATAAATCCATATTGATATTAGCAATGATGATTGTAGGAGTTGAGAAAATACAACTTCATAGGAGCCCAAAGATTTATGCAAGCTAAGAATACCTATTACAGGGAGAAGCAAAGAGAAGCAACACAAAAAGCAGTAAAATGCTCAAAGATATGGAGCTCTATATTTTCCCGTGTGTAAAAAGGAACTAATTACAAAAGAAAAGTTTCAACCACATATAGGTCAAAAAGGAAAACCCTATGCTTGCACATTAATAATTAATAAAATAATTAATTATTATGCACCTAATGTTAGCTTAAGTGTAAAAGAGATAAAAGGGAACTGTAATTAATTAAACAAATATTGTTTAATTAATCAAGTAAATAAGCAATTAATCTAACACTCCCCCTTAAGCTAGACTTAGGGAGAAGCTAAAACCTAGAAGCAGCTACTAAAAGAAAAAACAATGTGTCCCGACAACAAGGCTAGATAAGGTACCCAAATACAAGGACATCTCTATGAAACAGAGAAAAAGGAGAAAACCCAGTGGGAAAAAACTCCTCTCCAAAAAGAGATAGAAGAACATGCTAAAAGAAACATGAAGGAAGGAAGGCCTCATAAAGACCCCCCAAGGACAACTTCCTTCACCCCATGCATAGAGCGCAACTGAAGATTGCGTGGTGATGCAAAAGGCTTTGTGAATATGTCTGCAACCTGTTCGGCAGTGGGAATATACTCCAAGATGAGAGAACCATCCTAAATCAACTGTCTGATGAAATACATATGAAGCTCAATGTGCTTCGTCCATTGATGCTCCACTGGGTTGTGAGAAATGTGTATAGCACTCTGATTGTCACACCAAAGAATAGTGGGACTATCAGGAGGAAAACCAAACTCAGTCATCAACTGTCGAATCCATAAAATCTCCTAACTAGCGAGCACAATAGCTCAGTACTCAGCTTCTATAGATGATAATGCATGAGCAGTCTGCTTCTTGCAAGACCATGTGATAGGACTAGAGCCAAGACAGAAAACAAATCCAGAAGTAGACTTCTGATCATTGACATCATTAGCCCAATCTGAGTCAGTGTAGCCAACAATGTGAGGATCCCCTGATGTGTAGTGAATGCCATAAGAAATGGTGCCCTAAATGTACCTCAAAGTACGTTTGGCAGCTTGCTAGTGACTCTCATGAGGATCATGGGAGAATCGAGAGACAAGGCCAACCGCAAAGGAAAGATTAGGATGAGTGTGAGTCAGGTACAACAAACTACCAACCAACTGCCTGTAAAGTGTAGAATCTACTAAAGGAGTGGGACAAGTAGTAGTCAAAATAACCCCTGACTGAAAAGGTGGGGGGAAGGCTTACAATCAAGCATGCCAAAGCACTGAAGCATATCAAGAGCATACTTCTACTGGTAAATGGAGATCCCATTAGAAGGCTGAATCACCTGAAGACCAAGAAAATAGTGTAGAAGACCAAGATTTGTCATCTCAAACTGCTCCATCAAAGTTCACTGAGCTTGCTGAATCATAGAGGATGAGCTACCAGTGATGAGGAGATCATCAACATATAGCACAAAAATGAAGATCTCACCCTCAAGATTCTGAATATAGATAGTTGAATCAAAATGACAGTGTGTGAAACCAGTGGAGAGCAAAAAAGAGTCCATCTTCTCATACCAAGCCCGAGGGGCTTGTTTGAGACCATATAAGGAACACAAAAGTCTACAAACCAAAGAAGTATCCTGCACAAATCCTTAAGGCTGCTCCATATAGATCTCCTCCTGTAGGTCACCATGCAAAAATGCACTCTTCACATCCATCTGAAAAATGGGCCATCCTCTAAAAGTTGCAAGTGATAGTACAAAGAAAATAGAATTCATCTTGGCAATAGGGGAAAATGTCTCAGAGTAATCAATACCCTCAACCTGCGAGAAACCTTTCACAATAAGATGAACTTTTTACTTATCAATAGAACCATCAGTAAAATACTTGGTGCAATACAACCATCGGCACCGAACCATCTTTCTACCCTTAGGAAGAGGATAGAGATCCCAAGTTCTATTCCTCATCAAAGAAGAATACTCCTCCTCCATAGCATTATCCCACTCAAGGTGACCTATTGCCTCTGAAAACTTCTGAGGATCCTCTGAAAGAGCATGACTCAAAAGATTAAAACCCATAGTATGAGAATGGGTGCAACGAGTATCTAAAGGATCACTTGCCATAGATCCTACTACCTCAACAGTAAAGTGAGCCCATTTGGGCATCTAAGGTGGAGCAAGTGGAGGTGGAGATGGGGGATCAGCAACATTCTTATCAGAATCATCCTCAACATAATCTTGAAGAGCTACAGTGGGAGGAGTAGGTAGTGAAGTAGACACTGGAGACAAGGTATCCACTGTGGGATGACGCTCATCAAACTAGACATCCCATCAAAATAGGACCTCTCTAGAATCGGGATCAAACAACCTATATGCCTTAACATCCTCACAATAGCTGACAAAAATGAGGGGTCGAATATTCCACTCCATGGATTTCCTCTAAGCATCAGGAATAAATTCCCATGCCTCACTACCAAATACTCAAAATGATGAAACATCAGGCTTGTCATGAGACCAAGCCTCCTCAGGAGTCATATGTCGAATTTCCCTGTGAGGCATCCTATTCTGAATATAATTGGCACAATTAACTTCCTCAACCCAAAATGATAGATCCATGGACTTGGAATGAATCATACAATTCGCCATCTCCCATAAAGTCTTGTTATTTCTCTCAGTGACACCATTCTGCTGAGGGGTGTAGGGAACACTAAACTGATGCCGCAAACCATGCTCAGTGCAAAAATATTTGAAAACCTGATTCACATACTCCCCCTATTATCTATATGTATCCATTGAATAGAAAGGACAAACTACTTCTCTACAAATGTCTTGAAGATTCAAAAGGAATCAAAGGCATCAGACTTGTACTTAAGAAAGTACACCCATGTGTGTATGGAGAAGTCATCAATGAATGTGAGTACATACTTGGCCCTAGAAAAAGGAGTGGGAAATGACATGAGGTAACTATGAATCAACTCCAAGGGTGCCAAAGCACAAGTGGCTTTCCCCTTCGGAAAGGGATCCTTGTGATGCTTTCCAAGCACACAACCATGACAAACACCATTGGTGTAGGAAATCTATGGAAGACTAAGAACAATTGCCTGTGTACTCATCTATTGAAGATATCTGTAATTGACATGGCCCAAATGCTCATGCCAAAGCTTACTCACTGAATCTACATGTGCTATAAGAGATGAAATTGTACCCTCAGAAGGCTCAAATCAATCAAATCTATAAAGACGAGATGCAGTATCAACATACCCAATAGCCACAACCAAATCAGAGTCATGGAGGTCCTGAATAACCACATCATGTGGTGAGAACTCAACTATCTTACCAGAGCCAGAATGGAAAATATGATAAATGGACAAGAGGTTTGTCGAGATGTCAAGAACAACCAGAACATCCTGTAGAGTACCACCATCCAAATAGACAGAACCTGAACCCAAGACTAAAAGTTGTGTAGAGTCACCCACTACAATCTATGAAGTACCACAAGAGGCAAGAGAAGTGACCAACTACTGAATAGGAGTCATATGGTGAGAAGCACCAGAATCTAAAATCCAAGTGGAACCATAGGTCGATGCTTGAGTAGTGAGAGCATGGCCTTTCCTTGTGGAAGGAGAAGATGATTGAGGTGAGGAGATGTGATACTACTACATGGCTTCCTCTAAAGCCTCTAATCATTTCCAACACCTGGAAGCTGGATGTCCTTCCTTGCCACAGAAGCTACAAGTGTCTCCTGATTTTGTCTTAGTCTTGGAGGAAGACTCACTAGACTTCAAAGATTTCCCCTATTTCAGATTAAATGGTGGTTTGGAATCAAACTTAGGAGGTGGTTTCGAGGAATTCTCATTTCCTGTAGAATCTTTCTTGGGCTTTGGTTTCTACTTTTGTTTCTCCTTAGATGACTGAGCAACAAATGCTTTGTTCTTTGATCCTAATAGCATATCTATCTGAGAAAGGTGTGACTGCTCACGAGACAAACGCTCACAAAACACATCAAAGGTAGGCATAGTAAAACGAGCATCCAGACCATCCTTGGTGGAATAGAAGGAAGAAGAAAATATCTGAAATGGACCACAAAGCTTCGAAAGTATCAAGTAAATGCACCCTGTGTCTAACTTATCCTTATCACAATCCTGTAAAATAGTGCAGATAGTTTTGAACTTGTTCAAAAAGTCCTCAATAGTGGGAAATGATTCAAGTAATAGTGAAACTAGTTCTACCTCAATCTATAATGCTCGAAACTCATTAATGGTCCCAAAAAGTGTCTCAAAATTCAACCACATGGCCCAAGGAGTGAGTGAAACATCAAGGTGAAACATAAGACTATATAAAACGTGCATGGATAGAAAACCCATAGCTTCATCCATCTTGTTCCTGTGATGAAGAATCTCAAAGGATGCTACAACTGAGGTTGAACCTCATCTAAAAAAGACCACAACCCTCATGACCTAAGAATCCTCATCATGCGAGACTTCTAGGTGTGATAGTTGTGTGATGTGAGTAACTCAACTGAAGAGTCTGCCATGAAACCCTACACCTATACCTACTTGTGTTTCTTATTATTATGTGATCTTTCAGAATAGATAGAAGTTGCAGAAGGGTTTGATTTTTTTGAGAGTTTTGGTGTTCTAGTTTTCTAATATAAATGACAGAAAGCGTGAAAAAAAAACACCCCACACAAGAGATAAACCCAAACCCTAGTACAAACTGAGAAAGAGGAAGCAATGCATAAGCAAAAAAGCTTCAAAAAAAATCTCGTGTACCTAAAGAAAATTATGAGAAAAAAGATCATAGATATGAATAGATCATGCTGAGATCTTTCCAATGCCTATTCTTTTTTGAAAACGCAGTCCATTTGAACCTTCGAAGCCCCTAGAAGTTCAGAAAAAATACCCCACTTTGACTAAAAAATATATAGTCAAACAGAAAATATGGAAAAAATTAATAGTACCATGACATTTGACATGGAATTATCTTTCCAACAGTATCTCGTTTTCAAAAAACTGACACTGTATGCTAAAAATATACCCGGTTTCGTGAAGTCTCCAAAAAATGCAAAATTTTGCCCTTTCAAGCCTTGGGGGCTAAAAAAAATGGCCCCTGGTCTGCTGGGCGACTAGGGAGCTAAGGAAGGTGGCGCAGTGGTGGTTCTCCAATGGCTGGTGGCGTGGTGGCAGGGGGCCGGTGGTAGGCCAACGACCAGCCGGCAGGTCGGCTGCTCCACTGGCTGAGCGGCCCTCCGGTGGCTGCTGGGTGGCTCCACTGGTCGAAGCGGCTAGCGGGCAGCTGCCTGGTGGCTGCTTGGTGGTCGGCAAGTAGTGGCCTTAATTTGAACTGGAAGCGCCTGAGGGAGTTGAAAAAACTTCATTTTTTTCTTTTTTTTTGAAATTTTTGCCTCGAAAAACGTGTTTATGGGTTTTGAGACACTATGAATCCAACCATGAGGTCCGTTTGGACTCAAAATACACCCAAAAAAAGGAGTTACCCAGATCCACAAAAAAAAAGTTTTGAAACCCCAGATCTACTTCCAATGCAAAATTCTCAAAACAAGAACAGGTAGTTACAAATCTGACACTTTGATACCATGTAAAAGTTGAGAAAATACAACTTCATAGGATCCCAATGATCTCTACAAGCTAAGAATACCTGTTATAGGGAGAAGCAAAGAGAAGCGACACAAAAAACAGTAAAATGCTCAAAGATATTGAGCTCTGTATTTTCTCGTGTGTAAAAAGGAATTAATTAGAAAAGAAAAGTTTCAACCACATATAGGTCAAAAAGGAAAACCCTAGACTTGCACATAAATAATTAATAAAATAATTAATTATTATGCACCTAATATTAGATTAAGTGTAAAAGAGATAAAAGGGAACTGTAATTAATTAAAAAAATATTGTTTAATTAATCAAGTAAATAACCAAGGGCAGGGGCCCTAGCTCGGTTGGCTAAGTAATTCCGTTGCGGCTCTGCTGGTCACGAGTTCTAGTCTCCCCTGTCCTCTGGTACCGGAGGGCGTGTCGCGCCAGCGCCGCCAGTCACGTTAAAAAGTTTACCAGGTGTACTGCAGTTTATAGGGGGTCGTGCTACCCGATTCCTGCAGTCTAAAAAAAATAAAAATAAAAAAGTAAATAACCAATTGCTCTAACAATGATTCCAACTTGTTGCTCCTTAGGAATGGGCCACATGCTCTTACTAGCTTCCTACCTCCATCGTTGTAAGAATTTTGTGTGATCAAGTTTAATATTCTAATTTTAGGAGTCTAACAGTTGGAAATCATAGTAAAATCAAAATTTAATAAGTTTTGGAATTAGCATTTGAAAGTGTTTTTTGGGGTCATTAACTTCAGACTATCTTCTCTTTTGTAGGGTGGTTACATGCCAAATTATTTTGGTATAAAATATTGGAATTATTAGATTTTGTTACCTATCAATGAATAAAAATTATTGGAGTGTGAGTTTGATATTTTTTGAAGATCTAAATAGTCAAGCTTGGTAAATAAAATCATGTCAAATAATATTAGTCTAGGACAAAGTGAAGAGACACTTGATAGATTGTGGGCTAGATTGAAAAGAAAGGGTGATGGGAAATGTTATTGTCCTTGCAATAATTGTAAGTTCTCAAACACGAGACAAATTTTAATCACAACAACTGAGAAAAATTGTCTGCAGCATGGTCACGTTGAAGGGGGGCATGATTATCATCCATTGGTAAGTTGTTCATTATATGTGTTTATATTGATTGAATTTGTAAATGTTTATACTGTTTTAACATTATATATATATATATAATATCACTTGATCATGATCATGGTTTATTTTTGTCTATCATTATTATAAAGGTGGGCCACCCTAGGGTAGATGATATGGATTATCATAGCCCGAAGAATGTAGTTTTGCAAGCAGACGAACATGGAGCTATGAATATCGAAGATGAAGTTAATGATCCTATGGAAGAAGATGATCGTGTGCTAGAAAACATAGTTGGAGATGATGGTACAAATACATTGATCCATGACACATTTAGTAGCAGAGTTGATCATGATGATCGAGACGACTTTGACGATGTTCATGGTTTACATGTACTTGAGAAGGCATATGAGCCCCTTTATGAAGGCTCCCAAACAACTCTTCTCTCTATTGTATTGTTGTTGTTGAACTTGAAGGTTATGAATGGTTTATCAAACATATCAATCTCACAGATGTTAACATATGTCATATATGTCATATTTTTTCATCTATTTTAATTATTGTTAGTTCATCACTAGTAAATAAAGGATGAAATATGTACAATTAATATTCTTTATATTAACAAATTATTTTTTGTTGTAGATTGATTGGTGAATTTTTATTACCACAATCAAATATTTTACTTCGCTCATACCAAGATTTATCTAGCATTATGAAAGATATCAAAATGGAGTATCAAGCAATAGATGCATGTCCCAATGATCATATTATATATCATAAACAATAGGAATTTGCAATAGAATTCCCAGAATGTCATATTAGTAGATATCAAATAGATCAACTAAAAAAAAAGGTGTCTCGCAAGGTTCTTCGTTATATTCCCATTATTCCACGTATGTAATGATTATTTAGGTGTGAAGCTTAGCACAATTTATGGATTACCATGCATGGAATAGAAGTGGAGATGACATTCTTCAAATTCCTGCAAATGGTTTTTCATTTAGGGACATGGAGGAAAAATGGCCACACTTTAAAGTAGAACCTCGTAATCTCAGGCTTTCATTGGGAGTAGACGGTGTCAATCCATTTGGAGAGCTAAGATCTTTTTACTCAGTGTGGATTGGTTATCAACAATAACATTCCTCCATGGATGTCAATAAAGAGGGAGCACATAATGTTGTCAATGATTGTTCCAAGTATTTGCTTACATCAATTTTCTTTAATGTAGTAGCATCTCATTTTTCTTATTTGTTGCATAATGACATATTTTTTTCATTCAATAGTCATGTACATTAATTTATATATATTGCAGTAAAATGGTTATAATAATTATGTAATGTTTCTATTCATTCAACTAGGTAAGTGCCAAGTTAAAGATATGAATGTATATATTGAGCCTCTTATCGACGAGTTACCAAAGTTATGGAATGGCATCACTATGTATGACATCTCTAGACTAATAGGACAAAGACAATTTCAATTCCATGCAATGCTTGTAT
Source organism: Sequoia sempervirens (assembly GCA_007258455.2). Lineage (NCBI taxonomy): Eukaryota > Viridiplantae > Streptophyta > Pinopsida > Cupressales > Cupressaceae > Sequoia > Sequoia sempervirens. Next base: position 127,523,043 of record VDFB02000002.1, on the reverse strand, counting down.
GGACAATTCATGATGCACGAGGGCTAACACATTTTTGTGGTATGTTATAACATTCAACTGCACTTTAACAATATTTAATTTTATGAAGTAGATATCATGCATGTTTTTTAAATAATCTATTCATAATATATAATTATAAAATTGACATATTTAATCCAATTATATATGATCTTGCAGGTCTTCAAATAAAGGAAAAATTTGCATGTCCAATTTGTGGTCCAAAGATGAAATCTCATCTTTCAACAAGTTTAGGAAAGTAGGTGATTGATGAGTATAGGAATTTCCTCCACATAAATCATAAGTATCGAACTACTAAAAAACATTTTTTCAATGGGAAAGAAGAGACTACATCAAAACCACGAAGAATGACACCTCACCTATGGAAGTTGGAATATAATCTAGAATTAATCATCAAGGTTATACATAGGATCAAGTTGTTTATCTATCATATATGATATGTTTGGAATTTATATTTTTATATTGTGTTTTGTTTACTTATGTTGTAACTGACAATGATTGTCGTTGTTAATTTGTTTAACTTATATGCTTCATGAAGGTCGTCAAGGCATTAATGGTTGGCTTCCATAAGGACTAAAAAGTTATCCCAGACAATTTATTAGGTTTCCCTACTATAAGTAGCTACAAATTGTGCATTTGTCTAATACAATGAATATCGGAAAGAATATAACAAAAACGTTATGGAAAATATTGGATGGAAGGTATGACAAAGAAAAATTGTCAAAATTTGTAGTGGCATTCAGGAAGCCAATCATGCAATGAAAAATTCCATTCAATTAAATAGTGATGGAAAAAAAATTAATATAAGTTCCTTTCCTTGGTTATTAACAGAGCAACAAAGCAATGCTATAAAAGAAGTCATACAAAAAATTCAATTTCCCATAGGATTTGTTGCGAACATAAACAATATAATAACAAAGAAAGGTGAATTTGGGTTAGGGATGAAAACACATGATTGGCATACCTTCATTAAGGTAATTATTCTAGTATATTATATACACTTGTCTAATGCATGTACTTTTAAGTGTATTTTGTTTACTACTTTTGGAAAAATAATGAAAAGATCATTTTAAAATTGTTGCAGTATGTTCTACCTCTATCTCTCCTAGACAACTTTGACAACAATGTTAAGCAAGTTATATATGATCTTGAAAAATACATGAGGTAAGTAGCAATATTTGTTCAATTCATTCTATACATCTTATAATTTCCATTTGTTTTACTTGTTATGTAAAATACTATATATTTTTGTTAAATCTCATTAATATATTTGCGCCTCAAGAATCACTTGTAGATGGATGTCATCTAAAGAAATCCATAAAGAAGATATAAACTATTGGAAGAGAAAAATTCCTCATCTAATGTGTGAAATGAAAAAGTGTCTATCTTTGACATTTTTTAATGCACAAGAACACTACCTCATACACTAAGATGAGGAGATTGAATTGTGTTGACCTGTACACACCAAGTCAATGTGGACAGTTGAGAAGCACTTTAAATTTTTGAAGGCTTCAGTTAGAGAAAGATCACATCTTGAGGGTTCTATGGTGGAGGGATATGTGGTATACCAAACCATGGTGTACATTAGTGAATATATTCCTAAGTTTGCAGCAAAGATCCATGTAGATCGCATTTGGGATCCCAACTCCATTAACAAATTCAAAGGGGAGTACCTAATGGGGAAAGATAGATTGAGGAAAGTGAGAGGTAATTATAAGATGGTCATGGAGATTAATTGGAATACATTTTACATATGGTTTTTATGTATATTGTGCTTATTTAATTTTTAATATTCAATATACATCAATTATAAATTAAGGTCATATACTGTGGTATTTAACTAATTATATGCCGTTTGTGAATTTCAATTTTTTTGATATAGTTGGTCTAGAGTGGGATGCACTACATTTGTGTGTCACAAAAAATCTTGATTGGATGACGGTATGGATTGAATGATGTCAACAATCTAGTCATGCATTAACATGGGAAGGTGTGGCTTCATTGGTTAAAGAAGCTCATCGTAATGGAGATTCCAATGTTACACAAAGGGAAATTGATTTAGCATATGGTTTAAGAGATAAAAAGGTACATATAAATATATTAATCACCCATATTATTTAATTATTTTCAATTATATTGATGTATATATGTTGAGATTGTTTTCTTTGCATACATTTGGCCAAGAATAAATATGTGTATCAACTAACAATAATGCAATAATTTTTACATGTTTGACATATTGCAGGTGAAACACCACAAGGCTATGTAGTGCAATGGTCATAAATTTTGAATCAAAAAGTTAGATGACATGAAGAAAATTTGTGATTCTAGTATAACTACAGTCTTTCAGGTGACTAATGTTTCATCTAGAAGTGACATACATCTAGAAGTATCAAAAAATCAATACTATGAGATTTTGGATGATATACTGGAGTGTGACTTTAAGTCCTTTAGATTAATTTTGTTTTTTATCCTATGGTATAGGCTACGATTAAATGAAAATCATCCTAAGATAATTGTTATTGAACATGATAATGGATTTACCATGGTTAATACAAGGTTGATCGAGTGAGTTGGAAATGAGCCCTATGTTCTTCCAAGCCAATATGAGCAAGTATTTTACTCAAAGGTTCCAAGTAAACTAGGTTGTTCATTTGTTGTTAGACATGATCCAAGAGGAAGGCTAGTAAAGTATAATGTGGTGGAAGAAGAAGATACCGAAGAACTAGAAGATGATGTAGATGATGATCAAGATCAATAGTTAGTTGATGATGTCCCTGACGAAGATGTCAAAGAGGAGGAACTAAATCATGATGATGTAGAAGTTAATATTCATGAAGATGATATCCATGTGGATGATGACATTCTCAAAACTGATATTGATAATAATGATGATGATAATATAACCAATCCTTACCATGTTGAATTTGGATCAGATGATACAGACAAAGAGTTGGATGAAGAAGAAGATCAATGACATTGAAATGTATGAGTTATGTGATTATATTATCTATTTGATATTAATTTTTTGATAGCATTATATTTGACTTATGTGGTTACATAATTAATTTATGATGTTTTTAATTTTTTATGCCATTACATAATTAATTTAATGATGTACTTTTTCATGTTTCAAAGATCAAAAAATTAAATCATTTCAATAGTGATGTTAACAACCTTGAAATTTGTGTGTTTTATGTTTCATGTGATCATAAAAGATTAAAAAGTTAGTTGTAGACGTGGTTGTTCAGTGGTTGACGTGTAAAGGAATTTAAAAGGAATAAAGTGATCATTATAATGGTTTTTGATGGTTGAGGATTTAAAATACAAGTTCTTGACATTCAAAAATCTATGTTTTTCTTCAAAATTTCTGTATTTTTCTTGTTATGCAACACTATACTTTCTTCCTATTATGCAGCACTATACAATCAAATCTAGCCATATTTGGTTGAGAAATCAATTCTAGGTTGTGAAGATATGTGTTACCTTTGATTTGAATATGATTTGAGGGATTAAGGTGTTGATTTGAGTTAGAAAGCTTTAGTTCTTTGCATACAACCCGGTTACCCTATTTTTGAGGGTTTTGTAGTCCAAACATGATATAAAGTAACTCTTACACTTTTCTTAATCACTGTAGCTTGTGTAAAAGGCCCCATGGATATTGTTGTAATTGTAGGATGCATGAATAGGGCGTAGGATGAGAAATAAAAAAGGTATAGTTGTTGTCCTCAAGAGTTTTGTGAAGAAAAGCATGTGAAATGAGAGGTACTTTCTAGCCCGATGCTTGTTTGCTCCTTCATTTCCTATAAGAAGGATTTCAAGGCTAGAAGTACGAGTTAGCAGGTTAGATATTTTTTGGTCGAGTTTAGGAAGAGTTGTAGAGGAAATTATAAATTTTGATGGTTTTAAGGAAAATGCAATTTAGGTTTTGATTCATTTTGTAGTAGGTTTTGAATTCATGGGGATTTGATTTTTTATTACAGTACTAGAATTTGAATTGAAATGATTAATTCAAAATCATGTCTCTCCATTATACATGCATATCTGAATTTTGAATAATATAATCAAGGGTTGTCTCATTCATTTCACTCTTGTGGTGTGTATAATTTCTATTTTGGCTTTAATTCAAGGAATTAATTAAAATGCTTGAATGGGATTGTGCATGGATGTGTTATGTATAAGGATTTGATAAGTAGTATTGAGTTAGAATACATGTTGATGAAATTGTAAAGTAATGTTCTCAAGGATCTTATATGTTATGTGTTAAATTTGTCATAAACCCTTAGATGTTTATGAATTTGACTCTCTTAATGGATATATGGCACTAATGTAAGTTGCACTAATTTGTATAGTTCAATATTTTGTTTGTCTTTACCCAAAGCTTGCTAAAAATTTCAAATCAATGACTATTTTACACTATGGAATGTGTTGTAGTTATCTCATGCTCCAAATAGTTGATATTACTGATCAACAACCAATTATATTCAGTATTATGCTATTATGTTGACCTATTAA
>VDFB02000002.1:127501455-127513222 GCA_007258455.2 Sequoia sempervirens | reverse complement strand
ACAGGGTTGTGAGAGACCTAAGAGAGGGAGAGGGGGTAGGATGGAGAGACTAGAGAGAGAGAGAAAGGAAGGGAGTGGAAGAGAGGTAGAGGGACGAGGGGTTAAGGGTTTACGGGTTAATGGTTTAGGGTTAAGGGTTAAGGGTAGAGGGAAGTGTTGATTTTTTTTTACAATGTAACTAGGTTGGTATTCTAATCTACCTATGGAATTTCCAATCCCAATCAAGGGCATCTCAAAGGACCTAGTTCAATTGACGAGGACTTTAAAAACGCCTCCTACACTTTGCGCTCTGTAAGACCCCCTAGGAGGATGATCCCTTAATGTTTTTACAACCTCTACACCAATATCATAAAAATCATTAACAATAACAGATAATATCACTTAATAGCTCAACATAATAGGATAATATCGAATAGAATTGGATATTCATCGACATTATCAGCTATTTGGAGCATGAGATAACTACAATACAATCCCAAGATAAAATAGGTCATTGATTTATAATTTGTAGCAAGATCTAGGTAAATACGAACAAATATTGAATCATACAACTTAGATTAGTGCCATATATCCATTGTGGGAGTCAAATTCATAAGTATTCAAGGGTTTATGATAGATTTAACACATAACATATACAATCCCTGATAACATTGCATTGCAATCTCATCAATATGTATTCTAACCCAATACTACTTATCAAATCCTTATACAAAACATATCTACCTATAATCCCATTTAAGAATTTTAATTAATCCCTTGAATTAAAGCTAAAATAAGGATCATACACACCACAACAGTGAGATGAATGCAACAACCCTGAGTTATCTTATTCAAAATTCAGATATGCATGTACATTCGAGAGACATGAGTTTGAATTTATCATTTCAACTCAAATGCCAGTACTATTATACAACATTAAATCCCCATGAATTAAAAACCTATTACAAAATGACTCAGAACCTAAATTGTATTTTCTAAAACCATAGAACTTTACAATTTTCTCTACAACTTCACCTAGACTCGACCCAAAATTATCTAACTTGCTAACCCATACTTTTGGCCTTGAAGTCCTTCTTATAGAAAATGAAGGAGAAAACAAGCATCGGGCCATAAAGTACACATGTCACCAGCCAATTGGAATACCTAGTGACATTCCAAAAATGATTACAACAAAAATCACCTTGGAGAATATTCCTATTCATCATGCCAGTTGAGAAAACTTGATGCAGCAACAAAATCCATAAGAATCCCATACCAAGACTGCCACCAAAGCAAAATTGGAAACTGTTGTAACTGCAACAACTTATTTTCCAACCATTAGCAGCCCACTTCTTTTATTCTTCCTTAGTTAAATATTTAGTTACCCATTTCTGATATTCTTCATCAGTCGGCCAGCCAAAATTAATTACCTCATTTACCTTAGCATTATAAGGTGTATATTTAATTGCTACCTGATTTGCATCTCTTTCAAAAGATTCAAAAAATGAGCTAGTGCTAATGATTTTATCCATACATCTCACCAACAAATCATAATCTGATTCATCACAAATTAATTTAATTTGGTCATTGATGACCTCATTTTCTTGATCTTGTCACTGTTGGAGTGACCTGATATTCCCATACTCATCAATTATATCAAGTAACAATGTGTTACACCAATCATCAAAAATTTTCAACAATTCCCTAATCCTCCTACTCAAGCCATGTGGTAAGGTCTGAAAACCTTGCAATGATTTTACTAACACATGAGTAGGCTTTAATGATTGGGGCCTATCATTTGTATCAAACCTTGAGGCTTTATACATTATACCCAAATCACTAGCCCTAGGGATCCAATTTTGAATTAGTGGTATCACTACCTCCTAGTCCCTATCTATATTATTTATTGCATGAAATAATAAAAAATAGAAATAATGTATAGATGATAATCTATTATCAACCTTTTCATTTAAGTTTCTCAAGACAGTAGTGACAATCTCATTTTTCTTTGAAAGAGATCCCTCCTCACTTACCTTTAATGATGGCTGTAATTCTTCAATTTTTTGCATGAACTACTTCTCAGCAGGATCAACAGAGCACTCTGTTTCTTAATCAATTTGTTCTAAAGGAGGGGTGAGGGAAGGATTATGACTAGGAGACCCTGGTGTGGAAACAATTGGAGAAGTAGAGGCACTGACCCTAATGTGGAAGGTAATGAACTGATTCTTGGAGCACTTGATGTCTCCCTAGTCTGTTTATACCTTAACCTATCCATCTCAATTTGCAACACAACATTCTTTTGATGCATTTTGTTGTATTCCTCAATCAAAAGGTTATACTTCTCCATCAGGGTCTTATTTTCAGCCTCTTCTCTTTCAGTAGTCTTTTGGGCCAATTTGGCCACATTCACAGTTAGATTAGTGGCCTCAGTGGTTGAGGTCTCTAAATCTCTTTTTATTATTAACCCTCCTCTAAAATTTGGGTTAATATTTGTAACATCTGGCATTCTCCCTTGTGGGGCCAATGCCCAAATTGCAAAAGTCTCATACTCTTCATTGAAGATGGAGTCTTGCAATGCTGCCTTGACCTCTCTATAGAGTCTTGCAAGGGATGCTTGGACTTTATAATAGCATTAAATGCTACAACATCTACAATGTCCCATTTAGGTAGAATCAATACACCAGCCTGAGTCACCAATTTTCTTCCTTCCTTAGGAGTAATGTTCTTGAATTCTTCCATTAATTCAGCTTTCACTTCCTCATCATTCTCCTGGTCTGACCTGTCAGGTCTCAACTCTCTCATCTTTTTACATTTGTCTTGATATTCCTCAAATTTCATCCTCCATACCAATTGCAAGAAGACATGAGTTTTTTATAAATGCATCACCATCAAGAAACTCCTTACATGCCTTCAATCTTGCATCTTGTACACATTTTCCTTTCATATCCAAATCGGATAAAACCAATTCAGTGGACCTATGAGGGGAAGGCATACCAATCTGCATATATTGATCAATAACAACAATATCATCCATCACATCCTCTCATGGCTGATCATTCCTTTTCCTCTTAGGGCTTGGTTCGGATGGTAGTGATGAAGGACTATCTTCTGGTGATGACTCTAGATCAATAATCTTAATTTCCCTAGGTGTTTTGAGCTTTGGACCTAGTTGTGTAGGCAATTTCATTACTTTTTACCTTTTATGTCCACTTCTTCTTCATCACTATTGTCATGTTTTTTCCTCCTGTAAATGGGCCACCTTTCTGTAGGCTGGTATGTTGGCCTTGTTTCCATTGGCCTAGTACCTTGTTCTGGCACACCCTAACTCAATTCCAAGTTTATATTCTTGGTCCTCAAGGTGCCCATAATTTCTTTAAAGTTCCCTATTAGAAAATCAATTTTCTTAGGATGTGGACTAAACTCCAACAATGGATCATACTTTGGATCCATTTTGTGCACAATATCTAATAGCTTATCATAAGCTATCCATTTCTCCTTGTTCAACTCCTTCCTATTTAGATCAAATTCATTTTGAATCAGGTCCTCAGGAAAGTTGAACTCATGCACAAACTTTCCACCCTTTATTCTTTGTCTGAAAAATGGCAAAGAAGCCCTCAAGATCATGTTGCCTCTTTGGACCACACCTTAAGTGGTAATCATCAAAGAATTTTCCAAAGTGTACCCATCCTCCCTTTGAAAATACAAAATCGGATACCACTGTATAATCTAGGAAAAAGGTTCCCTTACCCCCCCTAGTGAGGTTATTCTCATGGATACAACCTATTTTCCACATAACCTCTGCAAATCCCACTCTTGGTGGCACATTGTATGGAAGTATAAGGGGGGTTCCTTGAAAATCATATACCCTCAAAACAATGTTGAATAGGTATAGAATAATCTCACCCCAGTTATGGTAGACTTTTAATTTTGGCCTCCTTCCCTTTGGTCTGAGGAAATCATGCAATTCCTCAAGGATCTTGGGTACATTCACCATTAGTCTAGTCCTCAATCATGAAGCAAAGCAATTATCAAATTTCACATAACTGGTTCCTTCTTTATTACACGATAAGTTTGTAGTCCATATCTATACAGGAAATCTTTCTCCATCAACAAATTTCCTTAATTCCATCTTCTCAGAAAATAATTCATCATTCTTGCACAAGAACATATGCATCAACATAGAATACCAAAATAATTGAGTGCCTATATCATTCTATTGTAACTTCAATAGCCCTTCATGTATCCTTTTAGCCAAGAATGAGGAAAAATCATATGTCACAGAGAAATTGGGGTGTTGTATTTGCACCCCCATGAACATGTAGGAAATGGGAATCACCATGCTAAGATTGAAACCTAAAAAGTGGCCAAGAAATGATTTTCAAAGCAATTTACTCTAAATGGTTCTTGGTCACTAGGTCTACTATGAAATCTTGAACCCCTTGCCCTAGCCAGATGAGGTGGAAGCAACTTAGCTCTGAAAAGAGACTTTAATTTTCCATATTCCTACTTCATTTCCTCAAGATTTATAGGAACCAATTATACACTCAGCTCACTCAAATCAAAAACTTGTTGGACCTATTCTTTGTTAATGCTCAACAAAACCCTTCCATCATTATCCTTGATTATCTACGTAATATGGTCATATCTCGCAGCCACAGTCCTAAGCAAATCTATATCAGGGAACACATTTGGCACAATCAACTTCCCCATATCATACATCCAGCCATTTGAGAAGGGGTGAGGAAAATTCCTTTGTCCATACCATAGTCTAAACATCTCCCAACCTTTAAGAGGAACCCTAGCATTGGCTATATTTGAACAATTATATACCAATCCCTCCCCTAAGATTTTCCTTACATCAAAACCAACCCCTTCTTCCTATCATTTGTTGAAAATGGAAATTGATCCAAGAAATCATCATATAGGTTCCTACTCAAATAATCAGTTTGGCCAGAGTGTTTCTTTGGAGGTGCCATCTTGGATAAACTAGGGCTTACTTACTATTTCACACTTCAAATAATTAGGACTAACCAGAAAATGAAATTTTACAGAATAAAACCCTATAATTCCCCATAATTAAATCAACCTACAACCCTAAAAAATTTATCAACAATCCCAATAACAAGCATACTTAAAAAAAATTCAAATTCAAGTGCAAAATAACTAGGTGACACAGAAATTAACTCACAACTTTTATGTTTGCAAAAATCCCAATCCTTCACTGTAGAAACTCACAACTTCGCTTTTGGTTCTGAGATTGCTTCAAAAAATACTTGAATGATTTGTGATATAATAAAATTAGGAGAATTGTTTTTATTTCAATCAAATCATGCCAACAAGTGTCTCATCTACCATTAAATCTTACTCTCGTGTTGCATGATTTACTCCAATCTTGTTTGATGTTGATTTAAATATTAGTTCTCGATCCATTAGCTTGATCAAATCATCAAACAAATTCCTTCAAAACAAGCTGATGCAATCACCAACATGTCAATAAGGGGCCCACCATACCATACATTGCCAAGGAAATCCATGTGGCAGTCGTCCGCGATATTGCAATTAGTAAAGTTAACCATCTAGTAGCTTTTTGGTTGAGATTATAACATCTTTGTAGATTTGAAACACATGCATCTGAAGAACACTTTAGTAACCTGCTGCATAATATATTAAATCCAAATTAATTTACCAAGGTATTTCCCTTACTTCTTCAGCTTTACCAAATAAGACACGTGGTGGTCACCCATGATATCACGATCAATAAAGACCTTGTGATTTCTGATCACGTGATGGCAAGCATTCATTGAGATCAAATGATGATTCATCAATGGTCATCCAAACTCATCCCCTTTGGCTTCATCAGATGGGACATGTGGCATCCACCTGCGATATCGTGATTAGCCAAAGTAGCACGTGGTGGGGTCATTGTCAGATGGCAGGGAATGTCTGAGATAAAACAACAGTCGATCAATGGTCACACAAATTACCCTCTACAAAATAAAACATTTATTAAAAGAATGAGGGGGACATAACTAGGTGGATGATAAATGATTGACATAGGTTGTTTCAAAATGATGAAACACAGGGCCGACCAAGACTTAGGGAAAAATAAAATTCTACAAAGGAAATAAAATATTAAAACCAAAGGGACCCAACCTTAGACGGAACGATGGGGCATAAGATGTTTTAGAGGTCCTCCAAAAGTAATAGTGAAATATATCCCACCTAGGTGTAAGACAAAGCTAAAACCCCAACCTTAGAATTTTCTCAAACACCATGAAAGACCAAAGACATAAGGCATGATAGGAAAGGGAAAAAAGGAACAAAATTTGAAGCTCCATCAGGAAGAGAGATAGAGGGACTGAGTGAGTGAGAGAGAGCCCTAACAGAGGGAGAGCAGGTAGGAGGGAGAGACTTGAGATAGAGTGAATGAATGAGTGAGAGAGAGAGAGAGAGACCTGAGAGAGGGAGTGGTGCTAGGAGGGAGAAACTTGACAGAGAGAGAGGGAGGGAGTGAGAGAGAGATAGAGGGAGATAGGGTTAAGGGTAGAGGGTAGAGGGTTTAAGGGTTTAGGGTTTAAGAGTTAAGGATTTAGGTTTTAGGGTTTTAGGGTAGAGGGGAGAGACATAAGGGGAGTGAGTGAGAGAGACAGACACCTAAGAGAGGGAGACTTGTGGGAAATTACAAAGTTTTTTTCTATAATTTTATATTTTGTTTAGCTTTAGTTTGTCTAAGGTTTGAGATAGCAAGGAATCCTTTGTTTACTCAAGATGGCACCGACAAAGCAGCATGTTGGCTAGATTGATTATTTAAGTAGAAACCTATATGAAGACTTCCTGGATCAATTTCCCTTGTCAACAAATGATAGGAAGAAGGGATTGGTTTTGATGTGAGGAAACACCCTAGGGGAGAGATTAGTGTATAATTGTTCCAACATAGCCTAATGGAACATTGGATCTTTGCTCATTCTTTGGAAACCTTTCACCAAAAGATACCATGAATGCACCTTACCCAAAGTATGCTTTAGGACCTCGATGCATACAAACACAAGGATTTTCATTTATCATCTTACAGTAGTGGTACCTAAGATGATCATACTACCCCTCCCTTGGAGATTTCTCTCTTCTTACAATTGGATACATTAGTCCTCCTATTCATTTTTTCAAAAAGATATGAAATGATTTATAAGAAATTCCTTATTGGGTCAATGAGATCACCAAAAGTAAAGGACTTGTCAAATGAAGGTATATTATTGACACCTATCCCTTTGCTATTCACTTGTTAGGACTTAGTAATGACTATCCAAAGAGAAAATGAGATAGTGACAACAACCATTTATATTATTTATCTCACTGCAATCCATTTCATGGCTATATTCATGTTCTCACCTAGTGTAGATTTATTTTTTCAAATTCATAGATAACATGAAGAAAAACCTATAGCCTTTAATGGTACTACTCTTATTCATGACTATTCTCCATTCCCTTGAAGCACCATGATTTATGATGGTTTTTATGTTGAATATCTTCATTAAAACACCCATGTGGAAGTATATGCCTTCACTATTATAGCCTATTTTTGGAATGGATGATCAAGTGTATGAAAAGGTAAAAATACAACTGTGCTTTGCTTCCTTCACTACTTGTTGTTGATTATTGATTGTTGTTCATATGCACTTATACCATTGTAATGCTTGATGTCCTACATGAACCTACATGGTTGTAGCATAACCTCATAGTTGTTGTTCATATACACTTGTAATATGGCCTTGGCTTCCAAAATGAGATCTCTCCTAAATCATAACTACATAATTGTCATTTGTAACTTTTTGTTTCTTGTATGCAATCATGATCCATGTTGGATCAAGCATGATGACCAAAACCCCTACATGAAAGGTTATGAGCATATGAATTGTATCTTGATCACATGATAAGAGGGTTCCATTACTGTCATAAACCTCTTGTAATGACATGTTTTCAATAGGAATATTATATGTGTCAACTAGAGTTGATGTTTCTTGAATGTCTTTTCCTTTTATGTATTTCCTTAAAACATCATGCATTGAATTTTATCTGGAAACTTTTTTGCCTAATGTTTGATTGTGAAGGCCTTGAATAGAGCCTTGTGCAACTTTAGATTTTTTTTTTGTTGTTTTCCTTCATGAGACCATTGTAGCATGCATTGTTGGTTGTCCTTATCAATGAAAATGACATTAACCTATTGCATTCACTTTCTACAGTACACCCATGAATGAATAATATCAATCCCCTTTTCCTCTTGTAGCTTTTGCAAAGGTGTTGTCCTCATACTTGTATCATGGACTTGATTCAACCATTGCTCTTATTTTGTTATGTGTAATAAATACACATAGTTTCCTCATTTTATCTTTATTGGAAAGCCACCCATCACAGATGTGGGTGACCTAAAAACTCACCTTCCTATGTGATAGGTGACTATCCAATAGGGTTATGATGAGAGGGGCTTGACAACAACTTGAAATGCTTACTCATTGTTTAAAAGATGCATAATTGAACTTGATGCATCTATGAAGTCACTTCCTTTATAAAAAGATCATGGATCCTCTTAAGAATATTGAAGGACATATCAACATGATATGTTGTATCTTTTGAATCATTCATTTCCTGTCCTAACTGATGTTCCCTTCCTTTCCTATCTTATGTTACTAGTATTTTATGGTATTGGGAAAATCCTAAGGTTGGGGTTTTGTCTTTGACTGAATCCCTCTATCTCTCTCTGCTCTACCCATAACCCTAAACCCTAAACCCATGACCCTTAAACTCCAAACCCTTAAACACTCTACCATCTTCCCTCTCTCTCTCTCTCAAGTATCTCCCTCCTACCCCCTCTCCCTCTCTTATGCCTTTATCTATCTCTCACTCACTGCCTCTATGTGTCTCCCCTCTACCCTTAAACCCTAATCCCTAAACCCTTAACCGTAAACCTTAAACCCTTAACCCTTAAAATCTAAACCCTTAAACCATCTACCCCATATCTCTCTCCACTCCTCCCTCCTCCACCCCTCTCTCCATTTCCACTGTCTCCCTCCACCTGCCCCTCCATTCCACCATAACCCTCTCTATCTCCTCCCTCCTCTCTCAGATCCACTATCTCTCCCTCTGCCTGTCCCTAAACCCTTAAACCCTCTACCCTCTACCCTTAACCCTGTCTCTCTCTATCTCTCTCCCACTCCCTCCCTCTCTCTATCAATTCTCTCCCTCCTAGCACCATTCCATCTCTCAGATCACTCTCTCTCTCTCACTCACTCAGTTGCTCTATCTCAACTCTAAAATTTTGAGGAATTTTATCTTTGCCACTTGACCTAGGTCTCCATTTTGAAACCCTTGTCCCCATGAATTAGTAGGGTTTTATTCCTAGAGCACAAAAATGTTATAATTTTAGGTTGACCTGCTTGGCCAGTCATCAACCCCTTAAGTCACCTCTTGAACCATTCAACATGTCAGTTCACCAGCACCATTAGCCCGAAGAACTGGTCATCATTTTTCCACTACATTATGTCTTCTCCTAAAGTTGGGTTTTAATTTTAATATGGTGATGTAAGCCTAATCCATTAACCCCAGTGGTCATGTCATTGGAAGCTTAGCCAAAGCCTTTCATTAAATACTAACCATGCAATGTGTAGGTTTTTTGGGTTCAAAGATATGGGAGAAGATCTTGATTGTACCTCGTTAGCTCATAGATGTAAGGTGTCAGCCTGTTATTTTGCATGAGGTCAACAAAAGGTAGATGTGTGTCCTATATGGAATGTGGGGCCAAATCTCCACTATTGAGTTCATAACCCATGGTTTTAGATCAACAACCAAGATCAAAAGATAATGTAAATCTTTGTCATTCCCCGCTAGCTCACAGGAGGAAGATGAAGGTTGGTTAAAGCCACAAGGTCAATGAGATTGTGATGCGTAGATCCAGTCGTTCAGTTTGCAAAGTGCATAGGACCTACCGACATGGTAGTTGGTTTCTGAGATGGATTAATGTTATTGGTCATGAGGAAGGTCAATGATGCTTCATTGGATGTCAAACCAAGTTAGTTTGAGATAAACCGTTTGAGCTGCCAACTCTTCAGGAGATCAGCGAGCAGTATTCAAATTTGGAAAATGGCACATGGTGGTTGTTTTATCATACAATAGGTAAAGACTTAATGAATTATTCCTTGCTTGTGTAGTCACGTCGATCTCAATCTATGTGAAGATGTTGTTGTTGGAAATCATGAAGGGTAATATGTGGATTTTCATGCAGCTCAAGTTAAACGGTGACAGTACATAGCCACCAAATTTCCATGTTTGCACATGCATTTTTACTAAGAATTAATGAAGGTTTCTATTACCTCACACAATAAATACAAGAGGAATTAACTACTAATTATGTCATTCTTGTAGTAGTTAGAGCACTTTTTGGGCTGAGTCTAATCAAGTTTGAGTGCTTTTCTGATAAGAGAAAATGAGTAAGTCAGTAAGGAGCTCTATTTGTTTGAGCTCACAAAATCTTGGTCCTGCTATTTAGGAAGGTGCTTTAGTTGACAATCCCAGGCTTGTGCCCACTAGATGTAGTAGAAGGTTGCAATTATAAGACATTGTTGCTCAACTAGTAGATGACAAAGGCAAGTAGTCGATGTGCTCTATTACTAGTGTCGGTAGGAAAATAAGGTATGGGCATGGATCATTTGGATTCCAAAACTCACCTATTGACCTTATGAGAAATAATTCTGATGGTGTAACCAAGGATAACTCCAACTACTATCAGTATTTAGCTCACTTCAATCACGGTCTTCCCTCTGATGAGGAAGTGATATATGTGGTGCCATTGGTAGTTAAAACCCCAAGCGAATAGACTAGAACCATATTGGGCAAGGACAAGAAAGAAGAGGAGGCTAAGGTTTCCTCTCCTCCTCTAGCAACAACTAGAATAGGGCATGTATACTAGGGTTTGAGTGTTGGTAAGGGCAAAGTGGCCGGTAAATAAGAAGTTGTTGTGTGGGATGTAAAACTTTGTGTTGATGATGTTGTCATTGGTGGTGGTGTTGGTTTTGCATGTGTGGAACATTTTGATGTCGATTGTGTGCCTTTGTGGAAATTTGGTTGCCTAGTTTTTTTGCGTGGATAGGACAAAGGGGATTTTGATGACAATTTTTGTTCCCTTTTTTGATGGTAGTTACAACTTTAGCCTTCCCTAGTTGCACTATGTTTTACAGATTCAACATGTGGGAAGTTTTGAAATGAAAGTAAAATGCAATGGAGATTTTGTTCAAATGAAAATTTGTGGTGAAATTACATATAAGCCCGAAGCTTGTTGCTCCCTTGTCATATAAAATGGAATTCAAGGCTCATTTTTAGGGAGATAACTGATGAAAGCTCTAGCTAGGTTTTGAGTTGAATGTATGGGTAGAAAGATAGGAATAGAATAGATAACCTATTTTGAGTTTTGGTTGAATATATGCAAATTATCTTAAATTCTATGCAGATATGACTTATAAGCATAAATAAACATATAATTCTAATATATTTTCTCTCCTTATGTTGATTTGATTGAATTTTTAATGAAATTTTAATGATGTTGTCATTCTTCTTTTGAGAATTTTTTCAATTCTGTGTCTATGTTTTTTCTTTGACTCAATAAAATCAATTAAATGCTTAAATGGAGTCATAAGTTTACAATTATTTACAAAGGATTTGATAAGTAGTAATATATCAGAGAATTGAGCTCCATAATGCAAGGTATTATATGAGTAGTCCATTCTATTAAATTCTTGGGTCA
>VDFB02000002.1:127446868-127501355 GCA_007258455.2 Sequoia sempervirens | reverse complement strand
CTAATTCTCTCTCTCCCCCTCTCTTTGTCTCTCCCTCTCTCTCTCTCATTTTCCCTCTCTCTCTCTCTCTCTCCACCTCCTAATTACTCTTGGGTATATGTGTGCAAAAATTGGATATCCTATTTAGATCTTATATCTGATTTATAGCACCAAAATATTACATTTGATTTATTTTTTCAAATTAGATATTAGACACGAATTGGATATCCAATTTTTAGTACTTTGGATTGGGCATTGCTATGGGCAATGTACTGACACCCAACCCAAAAAAAAAATTCAACTTAGGATTTTCACGTTTTTTGGCAAGTTCAAAATGCTACTTTTCCATGTTGCCACTTTTTGGCCCATCATGATCCTGCACATACCTAGGTCTAAATCAGATAGTTGTTATTGCTAAGGTGGATCACTCCTTTCTTCAAATGCCATACACTTATGATTGGGTCAAGTGTTCTTTTCTTTAGAAAAATCCTATTTCCTTTTTGATAGGTTAATTATGATTTGATTAGATGGGTTATGAAGCACTTATTTCAAACAAATATCTTTATGAAAGAAGTATATTGGCTTGAAATTAAATATGATTTGTATTCCAATGTAAAAACTACAAAGAATGGAAACAATTCTTTCAACACAAACTATTATGTAGTAGTCAATTAAAATGAAAAAGCTTACTCTATATTAGTTATGATACACAACTAAGAAAATGATCTAAAGTGACTTATTTATCCTAGAGGAAATAAGTATATAGTATACAAAGAAAACCAACAAACCCACAACTACCCCTATTTTCAAGGATTTTATTTTTCTCCCCTTCCTGATCTCACTAATATTGTCTAATGATTTTAAAGAGATGAAAGGTCATAACACAACTTTATTCAACCCAGTAAATCACTTGGTTAATGAAACTTGGAAAAAGCACCAAAAAAATTGCTACATTTGGCATTTCATGTTGAATGAAAAGTGGTGAAAATAATCTACTTATAGTTTAATAAAACACTATTTTTATAAGAAGGCTTGACATTAGAAAGATAACTATTACTTATAGTTTAATAAAACACTATTATAGTTTTCACAACATATATTATTGTATGCTTTCATGGCTTCTTAGTTAATATATGGGGAGATAGAGATAGATGGGGAGAGAAAGAGAGAGAGAGAGAGATAGAGATATATGGGAAGAGACAAAGAGATGGAGATACATGGGAAGAGAAAGGAAGAGAGGTAGAGATAGAGAGTCGATGAATAGGGGGGATAGGGAGGGTGAGATGGTGAGAGATAGAGAGGGGGAGATAGAGAGGGGGGGAGAGAAAGGGATATAGATACAAAGATATAGAGAGAGGAGTGAGAGGGAGATAAAAAGAGAAATAGAGATAGAGATATAGATTAGGATAGATGGAGGGAGATATGGATTGAATGAGAGATAAAGGGGGGAGAGGGAGAGATAGCTCAATAGATAGAGGGGGGAAGAGGGAGTGGCATGGATAGTGGGAGATATAGAGATATAGAGAGTGATAGGGAGAGATATATCAATCACCCTCCCTATATCTCTATCTATTCATCCTTATCTCTTTATCTCTCTACCCATCTCTATCTCTTTGTCTCCCTTTCTATTTTTTATATTTGTCATTATCTCCCTCTCTCTCTATATTTTATTCCTTATATTTATCTTTGTCTCCTTAAGTGTGCAATGGGTACATTGAAGAGGTCTTAAAGGAGAATTATCATATCTTTAATCAAATGGCATGCTACCTTGAGTATAACTCCCCAAGGACACATGCCAACCTTGGAATGTTGACATGAAACAACCAATCAAAAATTTGTTTCTCTCTCTCATAGTAATATATATTACTATTATATTAAATATATATTATATTAATTATATTCTATATTATATAGAAATATACATATTATTAATTATTAATTATAATAATTTTATACATATTTAATAATTTTGTTAAAGAATATAATATATAATTATAATAAGTTGAATAATTATATTATTTATTATGTAAAATATAGCTAATATATACTTAACTATATTGTAGAATATTAAAACCTAGCTAAATGGTGCCAAAATTTTTAACTTAATTAACATACTATAAACCTAACGAAAGTAGGTTGTAGCTCGTCAAATTGGAGAAGTGAAAGGTCAATACCAACATCGAGGAAGAGTTTGGAGTAGTGAAAACAAGGTCAACGCCAGCTCCGAGGAAGAGTTTGGAGTAGTGAAAACAAGGTCAATTCCAGCACCAAGGAAGATTTTGGAGTTAAAAGAAGGTCAATACCAGAGCCGACAAAGAGTTTGGAGGAGTGAAAACAAGGTCAATATTAGCATCGAAGAAGAGTTTGGATGAGTAAAAACAAGGTCAATACCAGCGCCAAGGATGAGGTTGAGGGAAATTAGGGAAAATCGATGACCAAGGGGCAATGAGTAATGTAAGTTTGGCACCCCCATTCTCTTTAACCTTCAATTTTCATGCCTAGTTTCCAAAGATCTTCTCATACATTGGCACCCCCATTCTCATAAAATGGTATAAGAGAGACAAAAAAATAAAATAGCTTAGTCTTTCACATTTTTATCGACCAACTGAGGTCTTGGAAAAACTCCCATAATCTACCCACATCTTGGTTGAGGTCTAGGATTTCATCACACATAGCCTTCATTGCATGAGTCTGAAGCAATTGTAGACTTAGCCCAAGTATATGCTAGGCTAAGGTAGATCTAATGAATGGAAATAGAGGCATAAAATTCTTCTTTAATACCTCCATCACAAACATATGCAAGGTGTTGATTGTTTTTATGGTAAGTAGGTTGATCTTCTAATCTACCTATGGAATTTACAATTCCAATAAAGGGCAGCTCGAAAGACCTAGACCAACTAACGAGGATTTGAAAGACCTCCTACACTTTGGGCTCTGCAAGACCCAGGAGGGTGATCTCTTAATGCATTTACAACCTTTGCACCATCATCATAAACAACATTAACAATAACAGATAATCCCATTTAATAGCTCAACATAATAGGATAATACCAAATAGAATTGGTTGTTTATCAATAATATCAACTATTTGGAGCATGAGATAACTACAACAACATTTCACAGTATAAGATAGTCATTGATTTGAAATTTGTAGCAAGCTCTAGGTAAAGACAAACAAATACTGAACCATATGAATAAGTACAACTTAGATTAGTGTCATATATCCATTGGAGGAGTCAAATTTATAAGCATCTAAGGGTTTATGACAGATTTAACACATAACATATAAGATCCTTGATAACATTGCTTTATAATCTCATCAATATGTATTCTAACTCAATACTACTTATCAAATCCTTATACAAAACATATCCACCTATAATCCCATTCAAGAATTTTAATTAATTCCTTGAATAAACTTAAAAAAGGAATCATACACACCACAACAGTGAGATGAAAAAAACAACCCTTGATCATTTTATTCAAAATTTAGGTATGCTTGTACAATGGAGAGATATGATTTTGAATTAATCATATCAATTCAAATTTGAGTACTATCATAAAACAACAAATCCCCATGAATTCAAAACCTACTATAGAATGACTCAAAACCTAAATTGTATTTTCCCTAGAACTATCAGACTTTACAATTTGCTCTACAACTTCATCTAGACTCGACCAAAAATATCTAACTTGCTAGCTTGTACTTTTGGCCTTGAAATCCTTCTTATAGAAAAAGAAAGAGCAAACAAGCATCAGGCTAGAAAGCACACGTGTCACCAACCAATTGGACTACCTTGTGATATTCCAAAAAATTGTTACAACAATCTCCCTAGAGAATCTTCTTGTTCATTGTGCCCACTGAGAATGGTTGATGTAGCAACAAAAAACTTCAAGAATTCCCTACCTAGATTGTCACCAAAAAAAATACTGGAATCTATTGTAACTGCAACAACTAATTTTTCAACCATTTGCAGCCTACTCCTTTTCACTCTTTCTCAGTTAAATATACATTTACCCATTTCTGGTACTCTTCATTAGTTGGCCAATCAAAATTGATCACCTCATTCACCTTGACACTATAAGGTTTGTACTTAACTACCACCTGGTTCACTTCTCTTTCCAAAGACTCCAAAAATGAGCTAGTGCTAATGATTTTGTCCATATAACTCACCAACAAATAATAATCTGAGTTAACATATTTTTAGGGTTTTGTAGTTGAAACATGATATAAAGGGGCTTTGACACTTTTTTTTATAACTATAACTTGTGTAAGGGGCCTCATGGATACTGTTGTAATTGTAGGATGCATGAATAGGGCATAGGATGAGAAATAAAGAAGGTATAGTTGTTTTCCTCAATAGTTTTGTGAAGAAAAGCATGTGAAATGAGAGGTTCAAGCCTAGGTTTCAACAAAACATGTATAAGAGATCTGATTTTATGAATTTTTATCCATGTACAGACCTAATGGGCTATTTTTGAACACTGAATATAAATGATACACACACACACATGCACACACACACACACACACATGTGTGTGTGTGTGTGTGTGTGTGTGTGTAGATGTATTTTTAAATGTAAATGTAAATGCAATTATTAGATGCTCTCCTAGAACAATAAATGCAACATATCATTAAAGAAATCTATATCTATGTATATAAATGTGTATTTCTAAATGCAAGTATAAATGCAAAGAGCATATGGTTTTGTAGTGTTATAGATACAACATATCCATAAATTAATGTAAATAAAATTCTAAAGTCTTCAACACATATAATATGAAATCAATCAAACTATTAAACTACATAAGAAATAAATGAAAACAATAAATGCATATGTATGTGTATTTGTAAATGTAAGTGTAAAATACATAAGAATAATGAAAATTATAAAAAAAATACAAGGAAAGGTCTCCTTCCTTCTTGGTAGTTATAACCTCCTCCACACACAATGCTTAAAAATTATGAATAGAGGAATACAATCTTTGACAAACTCAAAGTTGATTCTCTCCTACCTGATGCAATTAGTCATTTTATCCTTACAAACATTTATAGTGATTACTAGAGGCACATAGACCAATTCTTCATAATAGAAGAATTTGATCATACTTTTCGAATGATGGCATTATGAGAAAACCTTAGGTTAAATGAATAATTCCTAGATAAGTTTTTTAAATCATGTCCAACCATATAAGAGAAGACCACTGCTATGTGTACCTGGATACCATGGAGAAAGGCTCTTTGGGCTCTTTCATCTATCATCCTACCTTAAAACATACAAAAAGTCTCCTAGTAATTAGACATAGGAAGATTTAAGATGACTTAAAAAAAATTATTGCCAAAGCATAAAATTATGATGACTTAACCAGGCTTAGTACACACTCCCTTCCCGTTAACCACTTAGACATATGGAAATTAAATGTAATTTTTTTGATATTTTTAGTCATGTAGGTGTCCAATAAACCACTTGGTGGTGTTTCCCTTCAAGTTTATTTACTTCAATGAAGAGAAAAAGTCATTTGATTACAATTAGAGAATACATTTGAGGCCTTGGTTGTGTAACTGGTGGACCATAGTCACATTTAACACTTGTTACAAAGTTTGGGAGTTAAAAAATTAAGTAGATTTTATTTGTGATGGACACATTTGGACGGTAGTAACAATAATTTGCAATCTATCAAGACTTGATTACTTTATAACCTATGAAATTCTAGCGATGAAATGATAGATTAATCATAATGTCACTTTAGGATCACATCACCATGAAAGAACTTTATCCAACATCCTTATGAGTGTAGGTACCACCAAATAGGTATTTGTCAGATCTATCTTCCTCGAGTGAGGGAAATTCAGGAAGAGAAGAGGAATGTGAGACATGTAGTACGTCTAAAAGAGGGAGATCAACTAGAGATCAAAAGATTAGAAGAAAATTTTGTAAATGCATGGAATTTTTTCTTTTTGAGGGGGGTCATGTTCTTATGATGATGAGAGCATAGGTGACATCAAGGTTCCCTTGAGTTACAAACATCTATGAAGACATTGGGTACCCAAGGAACTTCCTCCAATAAACATTGATTTTTGTGTCAAAGAGAGGATATATCACATAGCACCATTGTCATTACATGGTTCGGGCCTATTTTGCATGGACAACATAAAGGTATGTTACAAAAAAGTTATTGAATTGATGGAGTATGTCAGACCCTGTTACAGTTACAAAGATTGGATGCAACTTATTCGATATACACAAAGTATGCGTAGGTATGCACTGTCAGCAAATTATATACAACTAAAAGATAAGGATCAAAATAAAGGAGTGGCTATGTACATTGATGGAAGACTAAAAGTATCAAGGAATATTGTAGGGTTTATAAATAGTACATGACCTGGGTCAACAAATAAGCAACCCAATTGTATATTTGAGGCACGTGAGGGAAATAATGTATTTGTATGTGCGATAAAATAATTAATTGTATGGAAAAAGTTGCTAATTGATTACAATTTGAATCACTTAGTTACAAACACAGTTACTATGGGAGTGGTACGTACTATATACCATTTTACCCAATCTTCAATTAATGACTCCAATATACCATTTTATTCTTATGTTTTTTTCATAAGTCTATTGGTTTCATTTTGGAAATGTCTTTTTTATATTTAATTTTTATCACAGTAGGACATTGATTGTACGGAGAAGGCTCCATCCTAGAGCATAGATCGTGATGTATCTTCAGGAGCTTCTACTCGATAAGTTTACCTCATTGTAATTATACAAATTAGATACAAGAAAAATGTTTTATTATGTTGTTGTTTTGATAAGTTTATTGGGTTAATTTCAATAATGTTTTTAATATTCTTGTTGCAATCGACTGATCAGGGAAAGGCACCAACAATAGACGAGAGCATCCGTAGGGAGGTGCAGTCAATATTATGTGATGACGACATCGCTTATTCCAAAAACCCTCTCAATATGATAAGGAAGACCCAAAAAAATGCAATGAATAAATCCTTAAGTTGTTATTCATAGTGTCTCAAATAGATGAGATAAGAGAGAGGGTTAAAATATTGATTGAGAGGTCACAAAATTTGCAAGTAAGTTGTCATGAGGTCTTTAATTATAACATAAGTTCATTCATGGTTTTATATTTTTTAGTCTTTTATGTCATGAACTAAAATATGTGTTGTTTTTATAGGGTTTTTGCATCCTCATGATTCTCTTGGCCATTATCGAGGTACTGCAAGTGCTGCCCAAAGAGTAGGGGTTGGTACAAGTGTCCATCTTGATCTTCCTATGCATACATCATATCATCCCACCCCATCATCTGTGCCTATATTGTCATCTAAAATGTCGGCAACACATACCATGCAAGCATCCATTAGTTCACCCTGTGGCAGCATACACATCCCAAAACATGCCTTTCCTAGATCTTCCCGTATTACTAGTACGGGAACATTGCCTGTCACATTTGTGGTGACTGAGGATTTCATTCCCATAAAGATAGAGATGGTCCCAAGTACTTTAAAATGTTTTAATTATTATTATATATAATCCAATTGAAATTTACTTATTGATCGCTCTTTTTAGACTATTGATCCCATGATCATTTTGTAGGAAATGATGTTTTTTATAAACATCTAAGTGATATTACATTGGAGCTCTTTGGGCCCACCATACGTACACAATGGAATGCCCAAAATAAAGATTTAAAAGATGAGCTAATTAACCATTTAGTTGTGCTCTTCAAGAACATGATGTGGCCCCATCAGGTAAAGAGGACCACTCTAAAGTTCTTTTAAACATATTTAATTGCAATTGGTGTATTAGTTAATGTAACCTTTTATGTTTCAACTTTAGAGCATGTAGAGCATGATCAACCTATTGAGCATGATCAGGCTAGAGAACATCAAGAACATGATGTGACCCGGTAAAGAGGGCCACTCTCATGTTCTCTTAAACATATTTAATTTCAATTGGTGTATTAATTAATGTAACCTTTCATGTTTCAATTGCAGATCAGGATTTAGAGGGTGTTCAACATGTTAAGCATGAGTCTATAATAAAAGTTCAAAAATATGATGTAGACTCATCAGGTAAAGAGAACCACTCTAATGTTCTTTTAATTAATGAAATACTTGTAACAATAATAATAAAACATATCAGTTTAACATTTCTTTATTATTGCAACAAACCCCCCTTGCAACAGTGTCCACATCATGAGCAGACAACTAGGCGTACATTAAGATCATGAGCAAAGGAAAGAACAACTAAAGGGGGGACAAATGATTTAGAAAACGATACTCCACTTCATATTTTTTTAGCTTTAAAAAAGAAACAAAAAAAAAAGTGATTGTAATCATATCATGACAACCATATTTTTGATAATATGTAAAAACTGAAAGAATGAATATTATATGTTAATGAATGAATGTGAATATGTTAATGAATGTTATATGTTAATTAATGAATGTTATATGTTATTAATGGGTGAATGAATGATTAATGTTACATGATTGGGTATGGGGAATTGAGAGTGATGTGAGGGGGGGGAGGCACCAAATGAGCTTCCATCGTCATGTGGTTGGCTCTATTACTTGTAGAGAATATTAAACTATTCTAAAAAAAAATAAAAGCTCAAAAAGGTAATGCACTTTTCAATATAAGAAATGCATTGTTTGAAGCATCAAACCTATTAGAACTCTAAAATTTGATGATTTTACATATTTGATTTTACTCATAAATTTCCA
This sequence comes from Sequoia sempervirens, assembly GCA_007258455.2. Classification (NCBI taxonomy): domain Eukaryota; kingdom Viridiplantae; phylum Streptophyta; class Pinopsida; order Cupressales; family Cupressaceae; genus Sequoia; species Sequoia sempervirens. The sequence continues at coordinate 127,492,632 of VDFB02000002.1, read as the reverse complement.
TATGAGTCCTACTTTAGGCACATTCTCTCATTTCATGATGTTTTCACCCATATCTTGGCATATTTCCCCATTGAATCTATCGGGTCATGCACTTTCCATATTGTTTTTCCTATTGGCATAGGTCTATGACTGTCTCCCCGACCCATCATGCTTTTTTGTTAACATTTGTTTGCTACAGGCATATCGACATGACTTCCTCATTTTCACAGTGATCAGAATTCGCCTTTGGGTTCATACCGACATGAAGAAATCAGGGTCTCCCCGATCCATTATGTGTTTTCTGCAAGTATAAGTTTGTGTTTCCCATTAGCAAGACTTATTTAATGTCATGGCGATCGCAATCCGTCTTCAGGTACCATTTGGCAAGACTCTTTCATTATTTCAGCGACCGAGGAGGGACTTATCGGTGGGAGTTTGGTCTTCAATATATCATCTCACCAAGTGCCTTATGTCTTGCTGACCGATATATGGAGATGCATTAGTGAGAGTTTTTCCTTTGATGAAGTGTCTTGGAAAACTCACCTAGTCTTGCCAACTGGTGGCGGATGCATATACATTTAGGCAAAGGATTTTCTTTGGGGTTACATCTTGGTGAGTGACCTTCGGTCTCACTGACATTACATATGGGGTTTCGCTTCGGCCAAACATGAAAGTCTTCAGTGAAAGGTCATAGCGACTACTTTGGGTCTCACCGATAAGGCACAAGGGGTCTCTGTTGGTGAGAAGGTTGAATTCTCTTAGCGATCTAAGGTGGGCTCTGGGTGACTTTTGGTGAAACAAAGAGCACTTTATATGAGGTCTCCCCAATGTCAGTATGTTATAATGACCCACATGAGATGGAAGAATGCGTCAGCGAGAGAACCAATTTGTCATAGCGACTTAAGGTGAGTGAAGATTTTCGTTGAAGCAAACTGTAACTTGTATGATGTTTCCTCGACTCAGACAAGTCACGGTGAAAGCGAATAACACCACAGAGCAACTAATGATTGAATTTCCTTTGGGATAACTATACGATAGATCTCACTGACTGTTTCACTGATGAATAATAGAAATTCACATACTATGGCCAACATGTGAGTTCATAAAATACTGTTGTAGGCCAACATGATTGGAGCCTGAATTCTGTGGAAGGCCGACATAGGATCTCAATATGATTTTTTTTCTTGATGCTGGTGTATAAATAGACATTTTGTAATTGTAAAATCATCATCATCTATCAGTTATTTGATATATAGTAGGAAAATTAATGGATATAGTACAATAGATTTATCAAATTAGAGACTATGATGTATATTTTTAGAATGGAGGTATTTATGAAAGTCAATTGATTTTGTTGCACATTTCTGGTGTCAATTATCTATTGAATTTAATAAAAGCATTGTTAAGCTGACTCCAAGATGGATTCTTTCTGATTGTTTAAATTGATATAACAAGTTTATACTCAATTCATCAGTGCACATTTGTTGTGTCTGTGTGTTTAATTGATTGGTTCTTTCAAGCAAAGATTAAATCCTTTTAGTTGATCATAGTAATCAGAGAGATTCTTTTGGATTATTAAAGTAGAGCTTAGTAATCACAATCTTGCATGTTTAAACAAGTTGTAAACAGAATGTATGCTAGAAAATTTGAGTTTTCTCTAGAGAGGTGTTGTTCATTTTGATTTCATTTGACTCTGCATACCTAATAAGGCATTAGTCTCTGCACTTAATAATTTTGAATTCATTTAGTTTCTTTATATCTGTTAATTGATCATTTTAGGATTTAGACTAGAAGAGTGCTATTGCTATCAAGGTTGATTTCATTTGTTCACTTCCATTTTCCATTGTGAACAAATTGTTGTAAGAGATATAATCATACGTTTGCTTAATTCAGAGAGGTACACCCGCCCAAGGTTAGCAACACCTAAAGAGTAGAAGCTTGAGTTTTCTTGACCTTGTCTATTACCCTAAAGCATATCAAGAGATTGGCAGCCTCTTGAGGCATTCATCCTATGTTTTTGAGAGCTAACAAATTGGAAAATCTGCTGGGGACCAACATCAAAAAATCCATTTCCAACCTATCCATCCATAGAGTCAATATAGTTCTAAAATTGGTCTTTAACCAAAGGTTCACAATTGTTTCATTTGCACTCCCCATCTGAGTCACAGCTAACAAATTGGTGACTCCGCTAGGGAAACATTCAAAATCAAAGCCTTAATCATAGAGTCAGGAACTTTATGCAGACTCCGTTGGGAATAAGAAACATCAAGTATTTTCTTACTTTTGACAAAAAGTGAGTGGCGACTTTAACATAAATTTTGCAGTTGTTCAAACATGAATGGAAGAAGATCTCAGTACAGGGGAGGTCATACTGGAGCTCCTGCTGGTAGTAGTAAATGGACACACAAAGATGACAAGGTTGATAAGGGAAAATGAATAAGTGAGGACATGTGCATGACAAACAAAGATAAAACATCAAGAGCACATTTTGAAACATACGATCACTTTGATACATGGAGAGATAATTCAAGTGTAGAACTTTGTACCCCTAAAGATTGAAGAAATCCTTTCCCTTCTCTTGACCTTTGAAACAGGCTGAGTTTGAAGCTGCACTTGAGGCTGAATGAATTAGAATTCAACATGAATATGATCAGAAGATGGAGAGTAACCAAAATGTGTTTATTTATCATGAGCTTCCTGAGGAAGTAAAAGCACAGTTTGAATTACAGAGGAAGAGGATAGAGGAATTAGAGGCTAAATTGAAGAAAACTCAAGTTACTGATCAGATAGTTGATTGCCCCCCAAAGTATGTACCACCTCATAAGCAAGGTAATCATGGTGCAGGGCCCTCAAATCCACCAGTGTCTCCTTGCCATTAGACAGGGAATCACTACAAGCAACCAAATCATCCACCTCATATTCCCACACAATATACAGGTATGCATCCACCTCCTGGTCAACCTTTTATCCCACAATATAATGCACAGTATAATAATCCCATGCACCAGCATCAGTGTTCACCTATTCCTCCCCCTCACCAGCATACAACCATGATCAGATAGTTTGATTTAGCAGGTTTTTAGTTATACCCTTGCCCTATGGATAGCAGTTGGAGGGGTATGGTGCCCAAATTTATAGGGAGTAATGCAATCACTGCTAAAGAGCATTTAAGGAGTTTCAATGTTTTCATCCAATACATAGATGTGCCATATGAAGATTTACACATGAAGTTGTTTATAATGTCACTTATTGAAGATACTAGGGATTGGTTCAACAACTTGCTTGCATTCTCAATCAATTCTCTTCAAGTATTCCAAGATCGATTCTTAGAATAATATGGGAATCTAAATGCACTAGATGCAGCTCTTCATGAACTGATATGAATTCAGAAAAATCATAATGACTCAATTTATGATTTCAACCAAAGATTCAACAAGTTACAGAATAAGGTACCTCCTGGATCAAGGCTACCAAATTTTGTAGCTTTGAGTGTTTATTTGAATGCATTTGATCCTAAAACAAGGTATGAACTAAGAAATAGATTCCCGAGAGATTTGGCTGAAGCTCGGAAGATAGCATTAACAATTGAAAACAACAGGAAGGCTACTGGTATGATCAATAAAAGAGATAACCCAAGGCCTCCTCAACAAAGAAATAATTATCAGTACAGACAGGAGAATACATACAAAAATGAGAGGCCGATGTTGCATGACATGCCTTATAATACAGATTGAAATGATGGAAAACATATAACAAGTAGGCCTAGAAATAAAAAGACCCCTGATCCATTGAGCAAGAAGGGAACTTACATGGTGAGTAATAATTACTTAGGTGAAGCTTTTGATAAGCCACATTCTCTAGACTATTGTGTTGTAGCTCAAAGGATGCAAGAAGAGGGAATGTTGATGGAAAATAATGGAGAAGATCACAAGGTTTATTTGACCTCAAATACTTTTTACCATGCTGAGGAAGGGTACTCATCTTTAGAGGATGAAGGTTATGAGTATGATATTTCAAATCAAAAATATAATGTCCATATGGCTAAACAATAGATCCTTTCTGATTCTAAAGAAGATTATACAGAGCCACATTCAGTTAAGGTGCCTACTCAATGCAGTATGAGGAGACTCACTAAAGATGAAATAGAAAGAATAATTGTTGCTACAGTTGAGGAAGCAAAGAGTAAATACTGGTTAAGAAACAAAAAAGTAAATGAGATAGAAGGTGTTCCTAGGGGAATTTTTATGAAGGATCAGAAAGCAACACAAGGAACTGTGAAAAAGCTAGAAAACAAGCAGCATGATAAAAATGAAGAGAGGCCTGTCCAAAAGGAAAAGGTGAAGGAATTACATAAAGAGATACAAATTCTTGACCGGCCTAGTAAAAAGGAGAAAGAAGAAAACAAAGGAGAAACGCTAGAACTGAAGAAGGCTATTAAGGTGGAGGGCTCTTCTTTTGACTTCACTCAGGAATTATCCCGGTTAAAAATGTATGTCCCACTACTTGAGATGATGAAAATTAAAGAATATAGAGATACTGTTGTTCAATTGATAACAAATGGGAATGAAAGCAAAGTAGTTGTTAAAGCAGTCAATAGTCAGGAAAAGATAAATAACTCAGAAGTCTGTTTGGGTGATGTATTAACAACTCCCCCACAAGTTGATCCTTTTTTCACTACATTGCTCATATACAACAAACTGCTGAGGAATTGTATGATAGGCTCTGGTGCTACTATAAATATCATGCGAGTAGGAGTTATGAAGCATCTTGGCATGTGGGTTGATACATATGATGGTAAATGCTATGCAATGGACACCATACCTATTCCTGTGGTAGGCATTATGAGAGATGTTGAAGTCAAATTGGCTACCTATCCATAGGTGGCTTATAATATAGATATAACAGCGATTGATACTCCTCCTCAGTTTGGGATGCTTCTGTCAAGGCAATGGACAACAGTAGTTGGGGGCAATGTTCAATTTGATTTGTCTTATGTTACAATTCCAGTGAATGGTCAAGAAGTGAAATTGTATAGGGAGCCAAGAATGAACCAGCTTGTTGACTTTGTACCTCAAGATCAGATCAATTATTTTTGTGATGTTGATCTTGGAAGTTTTAAGATTGAATCAACCCAACCAGAATTAACCAATAGTGATCCAATTGAAAAGTATGTGGCACAAAGTTGCAATGAAGTATGGAAGATGTATTTTGATGGAGCATGCAACCAAGAAGGTAATGGCGCTAGGATTTTTTTTGTCTCATCTAAAGGTATTACATTTAAATATTCATTCTTATTGACATTTGAATGTACAAAAAATGTGGCAGAGTATGAAGCCTTGCTGCCAAGTTTGAACATAGCTGTGAAACATAAAATCAAGTTGTTGGTTGTTTTAGGAGATTCTGAGCTAGTTGTTTCACAAATTAAGTCGAAGTATGCAGCAAAGCACAAAAGATTAAAGCAATATAGGAACGTTGTATAGGACACAATTGAGTTGTTTGATGCATTTTCAATTGAGTGGATTGACAGATCAAAGAACATAATGGCTTATTTTTTAGTGAATGTGGCGCTGAAAAGAGATGATATCACCTTGGCTGGGGTATCACAGATTGAGTTCAAGACAAGGCCTGTTGTTCCTAATAATATTTATAGTTGGAAGGTCTTCAATGATGATACTGACCTTTTGAATTTCCTCAATTGTATAGATCAATATGAAGCATAGGAAATTGATTTCAATGATTTTGTTGAAGAAGTGGATGGGAAACAAACAGTGTTTGGAAAAGAGATCTTGCAGCTCAAAACAAATAAGCTTCCTAAGGGCTTAGTGGAATTGGAGAGAGTGTATGATGGAAATGATCAGTCTCTCATGAGGCAAACACCAGTTAAAATGGAAGATATTGAAGAAAATAATTTAGGTACTAAGATGAACCCAAAAAGGTATATATTGGAAAGAAGATAAGCCCTACAATTAGAAGAATGCTGATAGAGTTGCTGAGAAAGTATAAGCATGTGTTTGCTTGGTCTTTATGAAGATCTGAAAGCATACAGGGAGGATTTATTTCAGCATGAAATACCATTGAATCTAGATGCTAAGCCATTCAGACAAAAGAAAAGACCCATAAATCCAACACTGGAGCCTAAGATGCAAGAGGAGTTGACAAAGCTCATAGATGGGGGAATTATCAAACCAATTAGGCACTCAATGTGGGTCTCAAATTTGGTCCCTGTGAGGAAGAAGAATGAAGATATCAGATTATGTGTGGACTTCAAGAATCTAAACATGGCATCTCTCAAGTACAATTATCCTCTACCCAATATGGAGGCTATACTGCATAAGGTGATAGGGTGTGAGCTGTTGTCCATGATGGATGGGTTTTAAGGGTACAACCAGGTCAAGGTCAAAGAATCTGAGCAATATAAAATAGCATTTACAACTCCTTGGGGAATGTATGTATACATAAGAATTCCATTTAGTCTCACTAATGCTAGAGCGACTTTCCAAAGAGCTATGCACGTGGCATTTGCAGATTTAATCAATGCTATCATGGTGGTGTACCAAGATGACCTGACTGCTTATTCAAAGAAATTTGAAGATCATGTTCAACATCTGGAAAAGGTATTTATTAAAGCCCTAGAATATGGTAATAGCTTAAATCCCAAGAAGTGTCATTTTGTAGTCACAAAGGTAAGCTCTTGGGACATATTGTTTCAAAAGAGGGAATTAGAATAGATCCTAAGAGGGTTGAAGCTATTGATAAAATTCCTATTTCAAAATCTGTCAAGGCTATACAATCATTCTTTGAAAAAATTAATTTTGTTAGGAGATTTGTTTCTAACTTTGTTGAGATCATTAAGCCCATATCAAAAATGTTGAAGAAAGGACAGAAAATGGAATGGACTGCAGAGGCCTTGGAAGCTTTCATATCCATCAAAAGGGCCATCAAGGAAACTCTTATCCTTAAATCTCCAGACTTTGCAAAGTCTTTCTTCAGTAAGTCATTACAAGGGTCTGAATTGAAGTATGACATAATGGAGAAACATGCATTTGCATTGGTAAAGGCTACAAAATCTTTCAGGTCATATCTTGTTGGAACAAAGGTGATTGCTTATGTCTCTCATGCTGTTGTTAAGGATATTCTGACATAGTATGAAGTTACAGGGAAAAGATGTAAATGGATTAACAAGATCCAAGAGTTTGATATGGAGATGTAGATTACCAAACTAGTGAGAGATCAATGTTTTGCTTGGTTGATGGCAGAATTGAATATTGAAGCAAATCAAGTTTGTAATGTAGATGAAGGGACTGCAGTTGCAAGCATCAATTGTACTTCTTGGTACACTAATATTATGCATTACCTTAAGTACATGAAGTGTCCAGATGGATTGAGTGATAGCCAGAAAAGAACTCTAAAATTGCAAGCATCTAAATATGTTTTCATGAATGGAGATTTGTTTTGGAAGAATAGGGATGGTATACTGTTGTTATGTCTAGATGAGTTTTAGGCCAAGCGTGTTTTAACTGAAATGCATGAAGGATTTTGTGGAGGAAATTACTCTACAAATACAACTGCACACAAAATTCTTAGAGCAGGTTACTACTAGCTTAAGGTTTTCAATGATTCTTTCACACATGTAAGAAAGTGTGAAGCCTGCCAGAAGTTCTCTAGAAAACTGAAGTATCAAGGAGCTTTTCCACTTTGACCTTTGTAGGCTGATGCCCCTTTTCATTAGTGGGGAATTGATTTCATTAGAGAGATACATGAAAAATAAAGTGGAGGACATAGGTGGATACTGGTTCCATTGATTATTTTACCAAATGGGTAGAAGCAATCCCAACTAAACAAGCTACAAGCAAAGTGGTGACAAATTTCTTGATGGATAACATTATCACCAGATTTGGTACACCACTGAAGTTAATCACAAACAATGGAATGTGTTTCAGATCAGATTAGTTCAAAGGCTTTTGTGCCACCTATGGCATTACTATTTCTTATGTAGCTCCTTACCACCCACAAGCTAATGGTCAAGTTGAATCTAGTAATAAGAGTCTCTTGAAGATTATAAGGAGGATGTTAGATCAGAACAAGAAGGCTTGGGATTCAAAATTAAAGCTGCTTGTGTGGGCTGATAGGATTACTATGAAAAAGGAAATTGGAAAATCCCCATTTGAGTTGGTGTACAGAGTACAAGCCAAGATGCCTTTGCAGAATTTGTTGCTAGTCTACAAGTTTGTCCTTTAGGAAAATTTGGATGTTCTTGAGCCTATGGAAGAAAGAATGGAGCAACTAGCTAAACTTGATGAAATAAGGAGAGTTGCCCAAAATCAAAACATGAAGTTGCAGACACAAATGAAATATCTATTTGACAAGAAGGAAAAGAATAGAAAATTTTAAGAAAATGACTTGGTGTTGATGTGGAATGCAAGGTGTCAGGAGAAAGGCAAGCATGGTAAATTTGAAGCTTTGTGGCTTGGGTCTTTTGTTGTTGTTGGAAAGAAGGGTGAAGACTCATACTATCTATAGAATATGGCTAGTGAAGATCAGCAATTTCCTATTCATGGGAAATTCTTGAAGCATTTTTTCTCTTAAGTAGCATAGAGGATTAAGGGTTGCCAGTGCATGGACAACTCTTGCTTATCCTCTTTAAAATTATTTTCCATGCACAGTAGTTTAGGATTTTGGTCGATCTCCATTTTGCATTCACTTTCCATTCTTTTCCATTGCCATTCACTTCATTTTTGTTCACTGGTTTATCATTTTGCGTCTAGTCTGCTCACCCAAAGATTTTGGATCCTTGCAATGATTTCACTATCATTCATCACCAGACAGAGCCACTGTTAGAACTGTAAAATTTGATGATTTTACATATTTTATTTTACTCATAAATTTCCATATGAGTCCTACTTTAGGCACATTCTCTCATTTCATGATGTTTTCACCCATATCTTGCCATATTGCCCCATTGAATCTATTGGGTCATGCACTTTCCATATTGTTGTTCCTATCGACATAGGTCTATGACTGTCTCCCCAACCCATCATGCTTTTGTGTTAACATTTGTTTGTTGTAGGCATATCGACATGACTTCCTCATTGTCACAGCGATCGACATTCACCTTTGGGTTCATACCGGCATGAAAAAACCAGGCTCTCCCTGATCCATTGTGTGTTTTCTATGAGTATAAGTCTATGTTGCCTATTGGCAAGACTTATTTAATGTCATGGCGATCGAGATCAATCTCCAGGTACCATTCGGCAAGACTCTTTCATTGTTTCAACGACTGAGGAGGGACCTATCGACGGGAGTTTGGTCTTTGGTATATCGTCTCACTGAGTGCCTTATGTCTTGCTAACTGGTATATGGAGATACATCAGTGAGAGTTTTTCCTTCAATGAAGCATCTTGGAAAACTCACCTAGTCTTGTTGACCGGTGGCAGATGCATATACATTTCGGCAAAGGATTTTCTTTGGGATAACATCTTGGTGAGTGACCTTCGGTCTCACCGACGTCACATATGGGGTTTCTCTTCGACCAAACATGAAAGTATTCAGTGAAAGGTCATAGCAACTACTTTGGGTTTCACTGATAAGGCACAAGGGGTCTCTGTCGGTGAGAAGGTTGAATTCTCTTGGCGATCTAAGGTGGGCTCGAGGTGACTTTTGGTGAAACAAAGAGCACTTTATATGAGGTCTCCCCAATGTTGATATGTTATAGTGACACACATGAGATGAAAGAATGCATCGGCAAGAGAACCAAATTGTAATAGTGACTCAAGGTGAGTGAAGATTTTCGATGAAGCAAAGTGTAACCTGTATGATGTTTCCCCGACTCAAACAAGTCACAGCGAAAGCGAATAACACCACGAAGCGGCTAATGATTGAATTTCCTTCAGCATAACTATATGATATGTCTCGCTGACTGTTTCACTGATGAATAACAAAAATTCAAATACTGTGGCCGACATGTGAGTTCATAAAATACCATTGTAGGCCAACATGATTGGAGCCTGAATTCTATAGAAGGCTGACATGGGATCTCAATATGATTTGTTTTCTTGATGTTGGTTTATAAATAGACATTTTGTAATTGTAAAATCATCATTAGCTATCAGTTATTAGATATACAGTAGGAAAATTGATGGACACAGTACAATAGATTTATCAAATTAGAGACTATGATGCATATTTTCAGAATGGAGGTATTTATGAAAGTCAATTGATGTTGCTACACATTTATGGTGTCAATTATCTGTTGAATTTAATAGAAGCATTACTAAGTTGTCTCCAAGATGGATTCTTTCTGATTGTTTAAATTGATATAACAAGTTTATATTCAATTCATCAGTGCACATTTGTTGTGTCTGTGTGGTTAATTGATTGGTTCTTTCAAGCAAAGATTAAATCCTTTTAGTTGATCATAGTAATTAGAGAGATTCATTTGGATTGTTAAAGTAGAGCTTAGTAATCACAATCTTGCATGTTTATACAAGTTGTAAACAGAATGTATGCCAGATAATTTGAGTTTTCTCTAGAGAGGTGTTGTTAATTTTGATTTCATTTGACTCCACATACCCAATAAGGTATTAGTCTCTGCACCTAATCATTTTGAATTCATTCAGTTTCTTTATATCTATTAATTGAGAATTTTAGGATTTAGACCAGAAGAGTGCTATTGCTATCAAGTTTGATTTCATTTGTTCACTTCCATCTACCATTGTAAATAAATTTTTGTAAGAGATATAATCATAAGTCTACTTAATTCAGAGAGGTACACCCGCCCAAGGTTAGCAGCACCTAAATAGTAGAAGGTTGAGTTCTCTTGACCTTGTTTGTTACCCTAAAGCAGATCAAGATATTAGCAGCCTCTTGAGGCATTCAGCCTACCTTTTTGAGAACTAACAAAACCAATATGCAAAGATGAAAGAAAGTGCTAAATTTTCACTATGGTGGCAGAAAAATGATTCTTTATACCCTAAATCCAAGCTCTGCATCATAATTTGAAGTTGTTTCCATTCCAATGTTTTGAGTTTAGTGGCTTTTTATGAATACCACATTGTGTTGTGTGTGGATTTGGTTTCAAAGCTCTATTTCTTCTATTTTTAGTGGCAACATAACTCTAAAATTTGACTTTTGTGCATAACAGGTTAGTGGAAAAATTGACAGCTCTGAAGGGTTTAGAGGCTTGATTGAGATAGATACATGGATATTGGATCTTGTTGTTGATGGGAGGCTTCAACTTAACCATGAAATTTTGTACCATCTGCAGGTATGCAAAATTTTCTCTACTTACATTCATTCTTGATTATAAATGTTGTAAATGATATGAATGCTTCAAACTTAAGATTTGTTTCATTGTTATAATGATCAAAAAATATTATACTTTGCTATACACTCAAGCATTCTTTTTCCCCCTACCCTTTTCTCTCTCCCCCTCCTTTTAAGAATTTTCTTTGTCATAAAAGATTCACATTTTTGTCTCATTTACACAAATTTATTTGAAGTGCTAGGAGTGAATAAAGATATATAAAAGATGATGGATTATGTCTAAACAACAACTTTCCATCTTATAGCTAATTAAATCCTTAATATTTGAATAGTTTAGAGATCGAATAATGCTTGTATATGCATGTGTAGCAATAAGGGAGCCTATGTGAAGATTGAAATTTAAAACATCACTTTGGTATTTTTCCTTAGGCAGTGAAATGATATTTTGAGTAATACAAAACTACACACACATTGGTATTTTTCAGCATTGCTTTGAGGAAATTTTTCTATTATACCTACCCTCGGCTAGACATGGAGGTATATAATATTGGTTTATGGGTTAATTATGTAAGTAGTTAATTTCACAGAGGAAGACTAAAATCTTCTTAATGTCCTGTGTTAGGTGTGAAATCATATGAATCACTTGTTGAAGGCATCATTTTTTATTCATCCAAAAACTAGTTTGTTCTTTTTTTTATGTTTTTCGCATGTGTTTTTTTTAGGCTCTAGAGATGTAGCTCGATGCTTTCCTTTGCACTTTTCATCTATTTTGATGATTACAGTAGATTGTCCTTATAATTTTAAATGTTACAGATCTGTTTGTAACCTTATTTTCTACCAATCAATTTGCAAACTAAACACATATTAAGGACCATTTCACTAACTTGTAGTCATCCATTACTTTATATGTTGTAGGTTGTGTCTGTGTGCCAATAAATCTTGATGATTGTGAGAACTTTAATCCTACAAGTGTACCCAATCTTTCTCAAGTAAAAGTCTTACCTTATTTTATAGTACTTTAATTGGTTAATTGAAGGTGCTTCTTTAGATCTGAGATAGTTGAACCTTGGATTAAAATATGGTATTAGATGGGAAGTATAATGATAAAACTGAGGTCCATTGAACACAAATTAGGAACATAATTTACTGGACTATGAATAGTGTTAAAATTATAATTATTTCTCCTTTCCCTACCTCTGCATTAATGAAAAAGATAGCAGATATTGGAAGTTCATTATATGTCTCATGTATGTGTTAGTTTATTTTTTATTTTTTAAATTGTTCAAGAGCTTGATTAGGTCAAGAATATGTTCTACAAGATTTGTTCTCTTGACACTGCTCAGCATTTTCCCTACACATTTTCTCTTCAATCTAGACATTTCTTAACTCCTTCCCTTGTTATCCCTTGGTTGTTCTCAAGTGTAATGCTTTTTTTATACATCTTGCAGTCTGTATGTATGATCAGTCATCTCTTATGAAGCATGGATAACCTTTCATGGAATTGTTGTTGTAATTAGACAATTTCCATTATGAGAATAATCATTTAATTTGTATGGAAGTAAGTATTTTTCATATTATTTGATTTGGTATTATAAACTTGTCTTTGCAGGATTCTCTCAGGGGGAACAATAGAACTATGATGATAGGTAGAGTTGTACAACACCATAAATCATTTGGAATTATCAATATATTTCTTATAGAATACTTTGTGCAAGTAAAATGGAATGTGCAATGACAATTGGTCTCAAATTCAAATTTGAATATAAGTACATTATACATAAGAAGATGGTATATATTCTATGATTTAAAGAACCCCAAAATAAGAAAATTAATAGGTTCCATTTTTTTACTTGCTCTTAGACACTTGTTTAATCAGCGAGACCCTCAAAATGTCTTGCTAATAACCAACAGTGTTCAAAACTCTAGAAGAGGTCAGATCAGTGTGACACTGGATCTGTCTTGCTGACAGAAGTCATTAGCAAGACATGGACTATCAGAGTGATTTTTCTATCATGTGTCGATCATTGATCTCTCAATGATGGGTTGGCTTTGATGGTCATCGCCAAGAGTTTCCGTGATGATACATTTCAACGACTATTTAAAAAAAAATTTGCATTGTTTCATCACACTTTTGACGAAAACCACTGACGAATCACTGAAAAGGTCTGATGAAGTTGCTATAGTTGTGACGAAGGCTTCGTCATAACTCTTTTCCCATTTGGTCACAATTTTGATGAAGGCCACCGACGAATCATAGAAAAGGTCTGATGAAGTTGCTTAGCTGTGATGAAGGCTTCATTGTAACTACTTGCCAATTTCATTGAAAGTTAGACAAAAACCACCGATGAATCACATAAAAGGTCTGAAAAAGTTTCTTAGCTACGACAAAGGCTTTGTCGTAACTCCTTTCCCATTTCTTTGAAATGGCAATGAAATTCTAGTGTTGTTTCGATGCTTCGAAAGAGCCATTGCAATTACATTTTGGTTGTAATTTGTTAGTGGATACATAAAGTTTTCGTCAATATTCCAATGAACATCCAAGTCATTTTATGATTCTGACGACCGACTAATCTATGCCGTTATTTTGACGTTTAATTCGTCATCAAAATTTTGATGAAAAATAGTGACGAAATTGTTTTCATCATTTTGTTGCTTTTCCAACAAATATTTTTTGAATGACTGACAAACGTTCATTGGAAATTGGAGTCAAATTTAGTAGTGGATCCTAATCCAACAATTCACTTTGTCATTCCAATCTTCTCACTCTGACATTAATTATATCATGTCATTCTTAAATCTTCCAAAACTTTGGGTACATAGGTTCTTTTGTATCCAATAATAGTCTATCCTTTGACTAAGTGAAAACCTATTTTACCATCTCACACTACCTTCAATTCCCATGCAATAATGGTTATAAGTTTAGTATAATAAATATCCTTTATTTAGGACATCCACACCTTTGATTTCTTCCATCCTAGGATTATTTCCAAAGATGTATTTCATCTTTTAACTCAATTTGATTCTCCTAAGAAGAATTGGTACCAATTTTGATTATTAATCCTTGTTCAATCATGTTGATCCCTAAAAGATATCAAATTTAATGCATACCTAATTATTAAGCATCAACATTTCTTTTTAGGTCCATGAATTCTTTTAATCATATAGGAGAGTCCCATCTTTGGTATATCCTATTTGAGTACGAGTAACAATCCCTGGTGTTCTACTCAATAAAATTTTCCAATATTTCATGCTAAGTGAAAATTTTATGATGTCCTATCATAACAATATATGCTTCCTTTTGAAAGGTATCCCTTTTAATATAAGAGCCACTCAAAATAGAGTCTTGTCAATAATATGAATTCCTTTTAAGAGTGTAAAGTAATTAGCCTAGTAGTTAATTTAACTCACTAGGCATCCCACCTATGTTTCCATTCATATAGAATTTTCTAAGATCAAGTGGTTTACATGTTCCCATGGGCGAATCTCAATATTCCCTTCCAATTCTTAGGATAGATTCCTCAATTGTTGACAAGTCTAATGTTATAGGTTTATCTACCCCTATATGTCCCAATCAAGACCAAATGTACAACACAATCAAGTAAGTTACTCTCAACTTAAAAGTGTTAATGAGTAGTCTAGTACATAACCCAACTCAATAGGTTAAATATTATCCTAAGGTCTCTCTCTTTATTCAAATGAAATTCTTGTCCAAATTAGGTTATTCTTAAACCTAAAGTTTCCTTCAACAGTAAGGAAGTGATCAAGTGATTAATCAAGTAAAGATAATTGATGCATTTGCATAGTGTCACATCTTGTTCTATCCTTCATAGCATCTCTATGGCTTAATAGCTAGACCTTATCATCCCTAGGTCTCTTATCATAGTAAGCTTTAGTGTCAAGTCACTTTACGACATGGATATATTTCATAATATGTAGTATTACTACTTATGTATAGAAATAACATTGTTATCTAATTCCCTCATATAAGGTATATAGGAGTATAGAGACACTTTCTTCCAATCATGAGTAATCTAGATCTTCCCTTTCCATTCCCATAGGAAATGATCTTCCCTATCATGATCAAATTATCTTCCTATCCTTTTCTAATGCATCGATGTAATATCATTTGATCTTCCAATCAGATAAATATAAGGTATGGGGTGATAATAGGTCATAATCATTGACCTTTCCATTTATTTTACTCCAAAAATCCTAATAACTTTTCCCTTTTGGTCATGATATGTATGACTTAATTGTCATCATGACTTGTGAAGTAGTCGTTAGTTCTTCCAAATTGAAAAAATACCCACATTTTTTATTTGGTGGGGTACTTAACTCGAGTCAATCCACTCTCTTCCTTCCCCCCTTAGTGTTTCCACAACTTTTGATCTACTTGAAATTTTAACTCCTAACAACTCTTGATTATTTAAAAGGATTTTTCTTTCCTTTTTTTTGGCTTTCCATTTCCTTTTTCTTGCCTCATGGCATACCTCATATATAATTTTTCCAAAGATAGATTAATCATTTTTTTCTATCTCATAGATCCAACATTTTGGATTGTTTTAATAAGAGATCTAATGAATAATCAAAAAATTACAAGTTACAAGAAAATTTGTTAATCTAATTCTCTATCCAATATCCTTTTTGGTGGAGGAATGTCCATACTTACAAAACCTCATTGGTTAATGTACCTTTCTACTTAGAGTGTTATTCCTTGCAACTTCTATTGATCTAACACATAGTGTCTAATTGTATTCCATTTCCTTTTGGAACATCTAAACAGATGTTGATTTTGCAAACATGTTTGTGAGTTCATCTTATGACTCTATCCTATCTATGTACTATCCAAACCTTTGGTCAACTGCACCTGATTTACCACTTTAGGTTTCTTTCTCACACTCACATTTCCAAGTGTTTCTGTTCCAACTCTTGGTATCTTATTCTCCCATAACATTTGGAGATCCCAAGGTTGTTTGTTCCCTTATCCACATCTTAAGAATAACTCCAAATTGTTCTTCATCAATTTTGGTTGGTGGATACATGTCCACTTTCTTGATTTCTTCTTTTTGACCATCCCAGTCTTTTCTCTTTTCCTAGGTAAGTTAACTCTTTTCTTGCAAGATCCTATCCTTACACAAGAATTAGATTTATTTCAAGAGTTCTCCAACCTTTTGGATACATCTTTCATTGAATCTTTACTTCGATCTAATTTATGCCAACATTGCATACACATAGATTCATAGCGTTTTCACTAAATCCAAAAATTCTTGACTCTTTACAACTATAGATTGTTACTATGAAAGGGGTTATCTCATTTCCTCTCATTCCCTTAGATTCACTTAGCTAGCTAATAGGATAAAGGTATATACTAGTTATTCTTCCTAACCTTCCTACATAACCTGATTGCATAATCTTCCGCAATCCTAGGTAATATCATAAGTTGTTGATTTAGGAGTTTCTACTCTAGGGACGAATCTTAACTAGTCCAAAATTTATACAACTTCCTAGTAATTCACATTTTTAT
This sequence comes from Sequoia sempervirens, assembly GCA_007258455.2. Lineage (NCBI taxonomy): Eukaryota > Viridiplantae > Streptophyta > Pinopsida > Cupressales > Cupressaceae > Sequoia > Sequoia sempervirens. The sequence goes on along the minus strand of VDFB02000002.1, from coordinate 127,475,867 downwards.
TTTTCACTTCCCTAAGTTCTTTTCTCTTTCCACTATGGCACAAGAACTTTTCAACCATTATCTAGGTACGTGGAGGATCATCACGAAAAAAATAAGCCCTTAAGTGGTGAAAAAATCAGAAAAATCAAAGTTAGGCAACTTGACATAAAAATATGAAAAAGTTGTCTATATTATTCCAAAAATATGTAATAATATAATTTGTAGTAAATTGAATTTAGTTTCTAAACTACTAAGTTTATTTTTTATTTTTAAATCTATTTGGTGAAAATTTGAAATTTCAATGCAGTAGTACTTAAATTTTAGGGGAAAAATAAGAAGTGTGTCTATCTGACCACCCTAACCACAATAAAATGATAATATTTTCTTATAATATTTTAGATATAAGTAGAGGACTCATGTCTCAATGTGATGCATATGCTTTTGTAATTTTTTTCCAAGTAAATAATTAATTATGAATTTTTTATTACAACTTTAAAAAAATATAAAAACTCATATGTTTGACCACCTTAACTTGGTCAAAACTTCATGAAATTCAATTTTTTTTAATCCTATAGTATGTGAAGCATAGAATGTGATGAGTGTTTCAAATTCAAAAAATGTGATACCATTTGAAAGCTATGGATTTTTTCAATTAGCCCATCAATCAGGACTTTAGTTGTAATTCAAATAGAAAATGTATAATAATTATTTATTGGATTCAAAGTAAAGAATAATTTATATTGGTGGAAAACTATGAATCTCCTTAAAAACCCTTTTTGTTTCATCAATTTTGGGTAAAAAAAAAGTCATCAGTTACATACCCTACACATACCCATCATGATCCCATGAATACCCATATTCTAGTAAGGTTTACACATTGTTGTGTAATGAGCTCATATGTTTTAGTGTAGAACCTGGTAGCTATGATACTGCATGTAACATACTAACCCTTCAGCGTAGTAAAATATTCTAAAATTTACACCATATGAGTAAATAAACTAAGCAACAATTTATTGCAAAAAAAAAAATCTTTCTTTTATTGAAAATATACGAACAAGATGCCATATCATATTCCAATAAAGATTCCACTTCATTACAATAAATTCACAAGTACAAGTAACAAGAATACATAAAATTACATACATAGCTCCAATGAGCTTTAGAACTAATATCCAAAAGATGGTCCAGGATCTTCCCTTTCAAATCTCATTTTTTTGTCACTTGTTGTGGAGGAGAAGCATCACTCAGGTGCTTTTTCGAGGCGCTAACCATGAAATCATAATGTGGTTCCTTGCACATGTATCATTCGATAGATGAACCTTCCCTTTAATGAAGAGATTGGTAGAGTAACCAATAACGACAACCATCTGAGCATAGAGTTGTGCCCTACATAACTAGAAATTATAATCCCACAATCTCAAACTAAAATGCAATAATGGATCATGGTGAACTGATAGTGTAGTTGTAATAGTCACATAATATTTAGTGGAGTCTCAAAAATTGCACTACTTTGATCAAAGAGTTTTAACTCAATAAACAACTAAGATTCATCTATCACATAGCTACGCATAGGTACTATCCTTCAATGGATAATTTTTCATCCTAAACTAACCTATAACATAATAATCTACGTTTAATGAATCTATTTAACAAGTACACAAGCTCCCTCCCATACTAGATTAACTATCCTAGGAGTAACACAAGATTTCCTAGTTAATTTAATAACTTAGTTGAGTGTACCTAAAGTGACTCTTGCATTCATGATCAAGCCTAGTATATATACAACTAAGAAATGAACTCATCTCCTACTATGGACTAAATATAAACACATTGTAGATCCCATGTTTAAACATATCTAGTATGATTAAATACCTATGTTGTACCACATGTAACATAATTAAATACCTATGTCAAGCAATATATTTGACATATCTAATATAGTTAAATACTTGTGCCAAGAAACCTCTCCTATCATTGAGTACTTAAAAGAACAATAAAAACAACCTAAAAGCTCCACTTCCCTTTTTCAAAGACACTCTTAATTACTTCTACTGCTCAAATAGAAAATATATTTTATGCTTGAACATAGAATCACATCAATTATAATTAAATAATAAGAATTATAAATCCCCATGCATGTTATCATTTATCCCAAATAATGATGATAATGCAACCTTCTCCAACAATAATTCAACTTGATTCAACTTCCCAAAACAATTCCCTCTTTCTCTCTTGATTATAACACCCTTCTCTCAAATAATAAGACAACTCTTTCTCACAAAAGCTCATTCTTTTCTCACTCACAAAACAAATGAAAATGGTTGGTAATAACTCGGATATGATAAATAGATAAGGACATATATTCTTGGTATGATACGTCTCTCTCAAGTGAATGGAAAACTAGAAATAATGGTCACAAAAGAATACAAAAATGAGAATGATTATGAATGATTACAAATATTATGATCACACATGATTGGGTAAGAATGTGTTATAAGTGAGATGGTGCAACTATTTATAGTGCAACCAACATTCTATAATTCCTATAGTTATGGCATGAAGAATGACACCAATTCCATGCAACATGATTCAGCATAAAGGTGGTGATAAATAAAGCTTAGACTCAACATTTACCAATACCAAATTTACTTCATATTGACAACATTAAAAAGAGGTCATTTCAACTTGCACATGGAGAATTTGAATATTTCTCCCAAAATGACATCTATAGGAAAGTGAAAACAGAGGTGGTTCCAAAACAAGTACATTGGAATGATTCTTGGGTGAGAAGAATATGTTAATGATAATTCATCAACACATAACTTGAATCAACTATTCACATATATGCAATATTTGACCATGGAGAAAATCAAATGAGATAGCATCAAATGAAGCAACACCAAAAGAGATAACATTCATATTGATAACAAGGTACTAGCACAATTTATTCATCTCTAGAATTCACATTACATTCACATTTTACCCTATGTAGTAATACTAAATAGTAACTTCATGTTGTAGCTCTTAGAAAAGAATTTGATTTCCTTACCTCCTATTAGAGCTCCTGATCCTACTATGTTACCTTTACCTTCAAACTATAGACCAAATTCCTATTGTCATTTTCATTAAAAAAATGGGCATGATACAGAATAATGCAAGTGTCTTAAACATCTTGTCCAAGACCTCATTGATTCTAATCATATTTTAATTGGTGGTGTTAATGATCAAGGTAATAAATTTGTAGCTCCTCCTAATCAAAACTTACAAATATTTACTAATCCTATGCCAAATCATAATATTTCCTTTATCAAAGCTAGTGAAACAAATAATGATGTGATGAATGTTGACATGGATGATGAAAATATGAAAGAAAATGAGGACAACCTTATGGATGGTTTCATTGGATTCATTGAAGCTAAACCTCATAAGGGTCAAACCAATATGCCCCTTGACATTGCTTTCTCACATAATGAGATACTTAAACATGCACCCAATGGTCCTCTTTACATAGCTAGAAGAAACAATGACAAGCCTACTAATGGTATATTAATTGATCTTGTTTGTGTAGAGAATGTGATCACTAAAGAATTATTATTTGTGCATTATTTTTATCAAGATACTTATGAAAAATCAAAAGCATGGATCAAAACACATAATGGTTTTTCTTCTCCTATAATCTAGGTTTGATAACTCTTCCTCTAAAACTTGGACCAAAAACATCATGTGTCTCCAAGTCTCCATCATCTTGTCATCAAAACAATTTCATGTGAATTTAGACTACTCATGGCTTCACTCTAGATGAATTTCATCCCATTGGTTGTGTATAAATGTTTAAAGTTTCCATTTTGTAATGAGATCTTTATTGTGCATCATAGTGGCTTAAATCTTGTATCTTCTCATGGAAATTTCTCATTAGATTTCTTTTGGCTTGAACCTATTGAACCTGTTAGGCCTCATGAAAACTTATTTTCCAAATCCTATCAAAAGTTTAAGGCAAAGTGTATAGAAAAATTATCCCTAAGAAATATGCCTCAACCCATGATTAAGTCTCCTATCCTTAATGAAACAATGATTGAACCCAAATCCCTTCCAAGTAACCAAGACCAACCTATGACAAATCCTTCACCCATTTCATCTAAGAGACTACGAGATAACCAAATTAGTTGTGTTGTGCCTCCTAAAGTAAAACAATTTTACAAAGCTAAAGAGACAGTGGTTGACTAACCTCCTATGGTTCCTTCCATTCCTCCCTTAAGGTTAAGAAAAAAACCTATGGTTTGTAACCCCGCAGCTACAAAATCACAACTTCAAAATCAAACAAAGAGAAATTGAAATGCTAGTGAGCGTAGATGTAGACGTCATGCTATTTCTCATCTAATACAAGAAAAACATGAACAAACAACAACTAAAGCAATACAGGATGATTCTACACCTTCGTCACAACATAAAATCTCTACAAAACAACAAGAACAATAACCTTTTATGGATATTATCATTAAACCTCCTATTATGATAAACATGGATGATGATAATGAAACTGCAAAAATTGATGAGGAAGTGCATAACAAGTTGAACTCATTGTTTTCCTCTTCCATAAGCTTAAATGATAACAACCATGATGATCTTCCTACAAAGCGTGATTCACCATGTGTTGAGCTTGGTGATTATCCTAGTTTGGCACTTGATGTTGTCCCTCTAGCTAGTCTTTCACCTTTCGCATATGATGAACAAGATTGGGATGTGGATGACCTGTTATAGGTTAAATCACATGTGCCTTACTAGTCTTTTTCTTTGTTTTCTTCTTCATGTTCTTTATGTGACTACATGTGCATAATGTGATCCCCTGTATTATTCTATTTGATGTGTCTTCATGTACATTCCTCTATTTGTATCTACATTCTTCTATATGTTGTAAACATTTATCTTTTCTCTTTTGTCTTATGTTTTCATTTTAGGGATGACACAAGGCATTGAGACATTTAGGTCTCTTCGATGTTGACCCAAAAAAATTTCTTTGTTTTTACTCTCTATGTGCAATTCTTCCTTGATCCATGAGTTATTTGGGGAATGATGCCATTTCTAAGATCTACAATATCATTGTAGCAAAGACATATGTTGACCCTAAATTTGTGGATCCCTTATGTGTTATTTTGGGATTCCATGTTAGAGGAAAGTCGTCTCTTTTATAACGTAGCTTCATTTGGAAATATATGTTTCACATAGGGCTTTCCAAATAACCTCACATGTCTTGTTTAGCATTTATCATTTTTCTATTTTCAAGCAATTGTTCACAGTATGGTGTTAGTTATTCCTTTAAAGTGGGGGAATGCATTGGCATTATCATTTTTAAATTTTTTGACCATATCTCATGTTTCATAGTGTGATTTTCTTACTTCACATGATCATCTTGTTCTTGGTGGTTTCATTGGGTTTGATGTCCTCCAAGAGTGTGACCTTTATTGGCATATGACTTTCCTCTTAGTGGTAATGCTATGCATTTCATTCCCTATGTTTCAAATATTTTATCCTAGACTTTTCCTCTCTTGGAGACATTAGGCACAATGTTCCCTAAGAGAATACCTTGCATGAACAAAGAAAAATCCCTTTGAACATGTCTATTTGTATTTTTTTCATATGTGTTTAGCATTTTGCGACTTGTTCACCTTATGAAGCTCGAAGTTCATATTTTGTGGTGCCTTATCAAATTTATTGAAGGTATAACTTTGGTATGGTTAGTACAATGAGATCCTATAGACCTGGCATGACTTTCTCTCCTAGCCACTCTTTGGGGTCCCACCTAGTCGATGACCTGAGGTTCCACTAGCTCATGTGAGTGTGTGTTGTTGTTTGCATAGTGAAAATCATGTTTCTCTTGTAAACATTTTTGGACAAACAATTGAGGCTTGATGCACATCATGTTGGACAAACAATCAAGGCTTGATCCACCCTTTTTTCCTTTTTCTTTTCTTTTAGTCTTTGGCATTGTATGATTGAGTATCTTGTCATTTCTACATATATATACATGTTTAACATAGAGATGTGTCTCTTTTATTCCTTTATTGGTTTTTCCATGAGATCTTAGATCTCGGGGGCTTGATCATCCTCCTTGACCTTTGTTGTCTTATCCTTCCAATAGTTGTATAGTTAGACATCTCTTGATTTTCTAATTTAGTGTGATTTTATGCTTGCGCTCATCCTCTCACTAAAGTGGGGGCTAAATGTAGTGACAAAAAATGTATCCCTTTACATTGTCTCACTTGTTTGGGCCGTCCTAGTTAAAATGGACTTAATTTTACCTTAATTTAATGTTGAAAAAATATTTATTTACATATTCACACTAATTTTTGGGCCCTCTTAATTAATTGAGCTTAATTATACCTTAATTGACCCTATAACTCATTTACAAGCCCAATAAATTGTATTTTCTGAAAGGGAAACCCAACAATAATTAATGCTTACACATAACACTTTACCTTAAGCAATGTTTGTTCTAGGAATAGGGACCTGTGACCCATTCGCCCATGGGAAAATGGGTCCTCCCCAGGCCTTTGAACTACATTTTAAACTATGTTTTTAGTGGAAATTAAATGTCTCTAAATGGATATTCAGATGTCATCTTGTGATATTTGAATTTTGGAAAATTAAGGATACATACTTATAAATACAAGGTTATTTTCTAAGTTTCACCTAGAGTTTTCAAGCTATATTTCCAAGTGTTCAACTACAAGAGATAAGTTTATGATCAAGAGAATTCAAGGGCAGAAATTATATCAGAGTTTTATTGCAGCAATCAAGATCCAATCATCATGTCAAAGTCTTCTTGCATCATCCATGTTTGTGGAGCTAACATTGTGATGCAAGTTTCATGATCCATTCAAGTGTTCAAAGAACTATTTCAAGCAAGATTCAAGATCAAGATCCACATCCATTTCAGCCATCTCATGCAAGTTGAAAATTTACATTATCAAGATTCTTTCAAGGGTTTGTTGATTGGTAACATAGATTTGTTCATTCTTCATTCCCTTTTTCATGTATAATATTAATTCAAGGTTTGATTACCAAAATGGGGTTTGATGAAGGTAAACCTCCATTCACCAAAAACAAACATTTCTCTTTTGTGTGTGTGATTGCATATTTAGATTGAAGAAGGTTTGAAGACCTTTTGAAGAGAAAAAATGAAGTTGTCAAACTTGCAAAAGTTGTCATCTTGTCACGAAAACTCAAATCCCAAAATTGTTTCAGAATTTTTGATATTGAAGCCTAAGAATCTAGAAGTGCAAAGATAGGACTAGAGGCTCCCGAAAGTTGTAGAAAAACCCTCACCATAGACCCATTCACCCATGGGCGAATGATTCCCAGGTAGGCTTCTAATAACAATATTTTGTGAAAGGTAGACAAGATTATCTCCTTCTCAAATCTACATTTTGTTTTATGTTTCTGTTAGTATTGAGTTTCATCTTCAAGTTCCAAGTGTTAAATTGCATTTTGGAGTTAGTTTACTATTTTTTAGTTTTTCTCCCCAAAGTTTTGTTTGACTTGGACCCCCATCGTCGAGCATAAGAAGAAACCTAAAGATTCCACCACTGAATTGATTCACCTAAAAAGGGTTGTTAGTCAATTCTTTGAGGGGATCTAATTTTTTGTATGATTTGTGGGGAAGATAGGTTGCCTTAGTTTCCATACTTTGCATAACCCAACCAATTTTTCTTCATTTCAATTATATTAATTTGTAAAACATAATAATTATGTTTTTTTTTAATTTTTTGTTTTTGACCTTCATATTTTCTAGTGGAAATGTAGAAAGAATATCTTATTCTTTTCTTTCTTTCTTTGTATAAATTGTTTTATTTTTTTATGTTGGGTTCATCAAACGGTCAGATCTTTTTCAATGGTCAACCATCATTCTACCACATTCTAAACCGTCGATCATTAAAATCAGCTGATAATGTTCATATAGGATATAGTATTTATAGATATATAATATTTATATATTCATTTGTGTATATAATTATATCATTCTTCTTATAAATATTTATTTTTGTATTTATACATATATGTATAGGAGCAAGTAACATTGTATAAATAAATAAATATATATATATATATATATATATATATATATATATATAGATTTTTTTGTATGCATAAGCACATTTCTTATCTATATGCACATATTTTAAAGTTATTTTTATAGCATTAAAAGTTTCCCTAGGCTTATGTATTTATTTGTATAAATGTATATACATAATTTTTTAAATAGATTAGTTTTCTTAAAATTATTCTCAGATTTATAGTATATAAGATTTATAGACCATAAATAATAATTATTTATTATTATTATTATTATTTTTAATTATTATTATTATTATTATTATTATTATTATTATTATTATTATTATTATTATATTTTTAAAATTGTTTGATAGTTTTATTTTTTTTTCTTGTTAATTATCTTAAGTTTTTAAATTCTAACCTTCTATACTTCATGCAAATCTTGCTTTCACTCCCTCTCTCTTTTCATTTTAGCCAGTTTTGATCTCCAACAAACCTATTTTACATCTCCTTAAACTCTCTAACATATTGACGATAGATCACAATGTTGTTGGAAATCTGGTGACATTAGTTGACAACAATATCCATGAAAAATATTAAGAATGTCATGTAACTATTTAATAAATGGAACAAGACTTTATTAAATAATAATGTTTTTGGAAAGTATCTCTTCCATCGATGGATGATCTAAACGCTGTTTGGAAAAACATGACATCCTCGTTCAACGGAAATCCAACAGTCCTGGTGAATTATCGTTTTTGTTTTCCGTTACACCTAAGAGGCCCCACTAGTAATAATAAGCCTGTCTTTTATGTCGCGTGCCATAGCACGTTTATCTCAAGGTAACCATGTCTTCTCTTTGTATGCTTGGATACTTCTCTACGAATCATTCCGTATGCCCTGATGATAGGTAAATAAAAAATATAAATAAAAGTAAGAAAGCTCTCCAAGTGTGAATGGACGCTAGATATTCTTTGCCTGCTGATCTGTATGAATGGACAGTCCAAACAACTTTGTCAACCTCAGGGCCGTGCTTTGACTTTGCTAGTTATAGATAGGGTACGCGAGGTTCTAATTATTATTTTTAATTAATTAATAAGTACAATTAAGATGCATTTTCAGGATTGGAGAGACAATAGTTTGTCTTTTATTATCTATCACACATCTTGTTTTTTAAGCATAATATCATCAATGAGCAATGCAATTACATAACAAGTTAATACTTTATATTCAAAATATTTAATTTTCTTCCAATATTAATAAAATATGTGTTCATATTGAGTTAGCAAAAAGACTTAATACAAATATGATATATTTAGATGCAGTCAAATTAAAGACTTATTTGTTTGGTGTGTTTATTTAAAATGGTTGTCTCTTCTCTTCATTTTCTATGATGAGGCGTAATAAATAATTTGAGGTTTCTTTTCTAGTCTCTCTTGACTTCTTCTAGTGTTAGTGGCACATTTTTAACTAGATGAAGTTTTTTTCAAATAAAGTAGGGGAAGCGTACCAGTAGTCGCCAAGGCTAACTTCGCGCATTCGAGCAGAGTAAAAAAAGGGTCTGATTTCAAATTATTTTTTTGGCCTTCTTCGTAAGCGAGTTAGGACCTTAAAATGAAAATTTTGGCTTCTAGGTATTTAAAACACACCTTGTGGAACTTGTAAAGCAAAAGGTGCTCAAAAAGGTTGTTTTTAAACCTCTATCTCCTACATCTTTACCACTTTGCCACTACCTATTCATTAGATAACCAATAAAAACCCACAAAAATTTAAGGTGTTTTCAATAGTTTTCAATGTGTTTTATTTTTTTTGGTCAACTACACATTCACTAGTGAACATATATTGGTGTAATTTGTAAATTTTTATTGGCATAATTAAAACAATATAATGACTAAAATGTAAACGGTTATTCGAAGGTCAGGTGAACAAGGAGTAAACAACAATTGAATCATGGGTGACAATTGAAGGTTTTCCCCTAATATGTGTCATGTAAAACTGAAGCACAAAATAATGTTTTCAAACAGCCATGGCACATGGCAGGTTAGACTTGAGGGTCCCCCACTAGTAATAATAACCCTGCCTTGCACCGCGCGTGATTTCAGGGTATTATAAATAAAAGTAAGAGCTCTAAGTAGTTGGAGAAAAAAGAAAGTTGGTTGCTTGCTTCAAGTGTGAATGGACATTAGTTATTTACACCGAAGGCGTTCCCTCTATGAAGTAGAGAAAGCAAATCTTAGCATATTTTTCGTATCGATGGTTGATACCGTCTGTCTCCTGTGCAGGACCATCAATCGCATCCAAACCGTAAATGGCAAAATGTCAAATCAGTGACCTTGGTCCACACTCAGCAGATTTGACTGGTCCACCACTAGGTTGTTCATCGACCGTGATAGCTTTCAAATCATAAGAAGCAAGCTTAAGCGTGCTTGAGTTGGAGTAGTACTGGGATGGGTGACCTCCCGGGAAGGCCCAATGCTTCACCAACGTGAGCATCACCTAGATACAATGAGTGCTAAGTGGACCATTCATTATCATGAGAGATGGGTTCTTGTGAACCTACTCATGAAATATGGGTCAATGAGTTTGACTCTTAAAAACTACACGGTTGAATCCTGATAGCAATATCATAATTTGACACGCTGTGGAAAATACCTCCTACTTATCAAGCTCAATGTAAGATGTCTTAGCGGAGAAGAGATGACACTTATCAGATCGGGCATGTGAGTTGTTTTACAGAAACGCTTTCGATTTTTTGTCAGAGCTAGAAATTCCTTCGACATTTTAGATATTAGTGAACTAAGTGTCAAGTTGTTCCTCTACCCAGCCGATAATTTTGTCAGCAATAGCCCGGTACCTGTGTTACCCACATTTCTGTTTTAGCACGAGACACCCCCAATTCAAGAGCCAAATAATAAAATTTAAGGGACTTTGGTATTCGCTCTTTGGCAACCCAGATTGCTTGCAAAGCTTTGCTGCTTCCTTTGGACTCTTGCATCTATATCTGCCATTCTGATTTTCCCCAAAACCAATTTACAGCTGCCAGATTTTTAATTCGAAGTTCTTTCAATCTTATCGTAGCCTGCAGCAGTAAGAGCTTCTTGGTATAGCGTATTCAAGCTTTGCCCAGTTTAAGCCTCAGCACACAAGGCCCATAACAGGGATCACGCACATGAGACTACATTTCATTTCCTGCCTTTCGCAAGGCTTCGCTCCTGCTGCTTTTCTCGGAACTCATTGTGGTAGCTATAAAGCATAAAATTAAATTTCATTTAAGATAATAGAGATTCAATCAGCAAAAACAGGGTTTTAAATCATAATATTTTTTTCCCTCATCCATCAAAGCTATAGAAAGAAAGAGGAAAAAAAACAAACAATACGGAAAGACAACTTTTGATATAGAATAAAAAACATATTAAAAATTCAATTGATTATATATGAAATCTGACTGTTTTAAAAAGATTCCTGGTATAAGAGTTTCAAAAATCCAGGGAACAAGAGACAAGGTGTAAACCTTTGGTTGTTCATAGTTTCATGTTGTCTATATGTTCATAGTTTCATATTGTCTATGGCTATTCAAGTTGACATAATAAATTTATGGTATATATATTTTTATCTTATTAATAAATATTTTTAATTTTACTTGGGTATTTTTATAAGTATAATTAAAATTTGTATTAATATTTTTATTATAGATTTAATGGGTACACTGAAGAAGTGTGAAAGGTCAATTAGATAATATTTTGGTTTACTTTTACAAACATTTGTGTAGTATACATGAGATCAATTGGTAGGCTATTTAGAAAATGATGTTGTTTGTGCAACAAAGGTCTCAATAGAAAAGTGATAGCTTCAAATAAAATATGCATCTACTTACAGGGATTCAAACACAACTAAAACATATCTTTGAATTAGGAAGGTAATAAGACTCCATTACCAATGGGCTCATGGTATGTTCTCAATAGGGAGAGGGGGAGAGAGAGGGAGATATGGGGATAGAAAGAGGGAGAGATTGGGGGGGAGAGGAAAAAATAGAGTTAAGGAGAAAGAGATTGAGAGGAAGTTAGACATGGAGATGGAGATGGAGGAGAAGGATAGGGGAGGAGAGGGAGAAATAAAGAAAAAGTACGAAAGGATAGATAGAAATGGAAGAGATAAATATAGAGGGAAAGATATAGGTGTAGAGAGATGGATAGATAATGTGATAAAGATATAGGGAGATATGTAAGAATTTAAATATGGAGAGATAGAGATAGAGCTATAGACAAGGAGAGAGAAATAAGGAGTGTGTGTGTGTGTGCATGAGTAAGAGAGATTTATGTGAAGTACACAAAGCAAATCTTCGCAAATCCTTTGTATCGATGTTTGATATCGTTTGCCTCCCATGCAAGAACATCAAATACAAATCCAAACCATAAATGTCAAATGTCAAATCAGTGATACTCAAGATGTCCAATGTCTTAATATACATACCTTTGAATAGGAGTCATACGATGCATCTAGGTATAGAAAACCAGGATGGCGTAGTACCTAGTGAGATGGACTTTGACTTGACAAGCAGATATGAGTATCCTTGTTCACACTTGATATACGAAAACCTTGCTAGGATGTGCTTCAGAAGTTTCAAACATCTTGGACCAAAACATGGAAAAGTAAAGGGTAAAAGCACAAACATGTGTCACACTTTATAAAGGAATTGGCCAACAGCAAAAAAAAATCTGAACTTCGACCACATAAAAGTGGTCTTTATGTTTTGAATTTCAAAATGGTGTAAACTAATGAAATGTAGAACTTTTGATGAAGTTTATTGTTGTAATTTTTAAAATTTAAAAAAAAATTATTTTCATTATGTTTTTATCAATTTAAGGACAAATTTTGGAATGCTGAAAATTTCAGAAAAGAGTGACTTCACGGGCCGTCAAGAAACAAATTGAAAAAAACTTCATTTCTCCCTAATTTTTTTTCTCCAAATAGGTAACTTCAATATCTTGTGCATGGAAAAAGAAAAATCAAATTTTGATGTATATTTTTCTTGTAATAACGTTTTAAAGTCAAACATGTCAAAATTTGACAGTTTTCACGGGCCGTCAACTATTTTCAAATTTTTAAATCATTTTCAAAAAAATTATACCCTTTTGAAGAAGACTCTCTCCTCTTGTGCCCCATATAAGATTTAAATTTTTTTAATAAATTTTACTATCTTGTTTTTAATTTGTAATCAACTTCTTTTTTCATTCTGAAAACCTACTTGCATTATTTTAAAAATAAAATATATTAAAACTAATAAAAATATTAAAAAAATTATATATTTGGATTCTCCACTCCGAGCTCTACAAAAGGGTATTTTTTGTTTTTGCAAAAAAATCATTCTAACTAAAGAAATACTTAGCTAAAGTTGAAAGTTTCAGAAAATTCTGAAAAAAGTTGAGTTGGCTGCCAACTAGGATGCCACATAGACAGTTTCGGTAGAAACAGTTTCTATAGAAAGGGTTTCGTCGAAACCCTTTCTATAGAAACTGTTTCTACCGAAACCCTTTCTATAGAAACTCCGCACATTAAAAAATCCAATTTCGAAGGCAGTTTTAAAGCGGGAAGAGGAAAATTTTGAATTTTTTGGATTCGGGCGAAACTTATTCGACCGAAACCTATGTGCCACGTAATATGCCACATGGTTTCGGTCGAAACCTAGTCGGGCGAAACCTTTCCGGCCGAAAATATTTCGCTCGGAACTATTTATTTGGCCGAAAGTGTGACACACCTTTGTGCTTTTACCCTAAACCTATCCATACAATAGTCAACAAGTTTCCCTAGACCTCTTTCATACATACCCAACAAAGCAAGTATTCATTGAGGTTATATCACAAGAACGTCCAACAAGCATAGCACACAAAAGATAATAATCGTTGCCCCATTCCTATTTCTCTAAATCCTCTGTCTTGGGATATCATCGAGACATCCTTGGAATGAGCGCAAATAAGATAAGCCAAAAGATAAAGACGAAGTAAACAAACAAACTGTTGCTCTTCAATACCCCTAATGGAAGGAGGATGTGTTTTCTAAGGATAAGACCCAAAACTTATTGCCAAAAGATAATGCCCATTGTAGGAAGGATTTATCCTAGGACATGTTAGTGGATGTCAGCACATCATTTCGTTTATCCAAAGTACTCTTTCTAATAAATAATACCCCTTGTAGGAAGGATTCATCAGATGATTGATATGGGACCGATTTTGGGTGGCGAGTTACCAATACGAAGAGCTTATGCACTAACCTAGACCTGAGACTTGACATTTTTGAGTTTAGCTTTTAACTTGCTAGACTTGTTTCCAACTATTTCACCAAAGGTTGAGGGTGACGATTAGTTTATTATGGATGGTGTTTATTGCAGGTGCAAGCGAGATGAGGCAGATGGATTTTCCCAAATATTTGGATGTTTTTGATGTTTTGCAATGTTTTGAGGTTGTTTTTTGGTATTTTTCGAGGTTTTCAAATGTTTTGATTTTCAAAATTTTCAATATTTTTGGGGTTTTCTGAGATTTTGACCAAGAGACTAACCTAAAGACCTATCCTAGGAGTCTCGGGAGCTGATCAACAGATTAGCCTTGCCTACGTTATACACGCAGAGACCATGTAGTTCAGATGACAACTCGACTGATTTAGAAATGATGATATACATGATGAAATGTCATCTTATTATGATGGACTCCTATAGGACTGACCTAAATGTCTTGGGGGATGATAAAAGATCAACCTTGCCTATGTTCAAGCTCAGAGATGACATAGTTTGACTAGACGACTCTGTTTTTGACTTTTGATTTTTTTAACATGTTTTAGATTTTGATATGTTTTATTTTTTTGGATTTTCTGATTTGAGGACTTTAAGATCATACACGAATCTGATATGATAAGAACATGCCCCTAGCGTGATGCAATAGACTACTCTGATAAAGGCAGGACAAACTGACCTTGAGGATGGGCCGAGTAGTACTAGGGGGATCATGATACGAGAACAAGACCAAGCTATGGTGCGGATGTGAGCAGATGAGTGATGGATGGAGACTTGAATGCGATGGATGATGGAAATGAAATGGATGGATGATGCAGAACAAACCATAAAGATCCTGGTGGATGGAAAGTGCTTATTTATACAAGGCACCTGTTTGCTAGGTTTTCACCAAGGTACTTGTCTAAAGTGCTAGCAAAGTGGTTTTCACTAGAGGACGATTTTTCTTTTTACTATTTTTAATTTTTTCTATGGTTTTTTTTGGATTTTTTGCTTTTTTTATTTTTTTGTTGTCACTAAGATGCCTGTTTGCCAGGTTTTCGCCGAGGTGACCATTTTTTCAGGACTTTTTCCATTTTTTTTGGATTTTTGGTTCTATACCTTGAAAGATTTAGGCATAAAACTTTTTGAGATGGGATTTATTCATTAGCTCTTGCAGAGGTTCCCCTTCAGGTGTTGATAACTGATATTCCCCTGATTTGTAACTTGTTGTGATGATGAATGGTCCCAACCAATTGGGTTTGAACTTGCCTTTGCTGCTTGGGTTTGGGACATTCTTCTCATTTTCTTTTAAGACCAATTTTCTGACTTGGAAGGTCCTGCTTTTGATTTTCTTATTGTAGCTCTTTTTGAGTCTATTTTGATAGACTTGCAAGTGATTTAAAGCATCTATCTGTCTTCATCTAGTAGCTCCAACTCATTTAGTCTTGACACTCGGTAGTCTTCATCCGTGATGAGGTTTTGCAGTGATATCCTAAGGGATAGGAGCTCGATCTCAATGGGGATTATGACTTTTGATCCATAGACCAAGGAGAAGGGGGTGGCGCTAGTGGGTGTGCGGATGCTGGTTCAATAGGCCCAGAGGGCAGGATTAAGCTATAGGTACCAGTCACGACCTGCGTTATTGACTATTTTTTTGAGGATTTTCAAAATGGTTTTGTTTGTAGCTTCTGCTTGGCCATGGCCTTGGAGATAGTATGGGGTAGAGAAGTGATGTTGGATTTTGAATTTCTCACATAGGTCGTGGACATCCTGATTTTTGAATGGTGTCCCATTATCTGAGATAATGGCTTGTGGAACACCATAGCGACATATGAGATAGTTCAGGATGAACTTAAAACTTTGCTTCCCAGTTATATATGTCATGGGTATGGCCTCCACCCACTTTGTAAAGTACTCAGTTGTGGTTATGATGAATTTGTGGCCATTGGATGTGGCGGGTGTGATTTTTCCAATGAGATCGAGTCCCCACTGCGAAAAGGGTCATGGTGTGACGATGGGGTGAAGCTCTTGAGCTGGAGCATGGATGAGCTCCCCATGCTGCTAACATTGTAGACACTTTTTGGCATGATCATGTGCTTCTCTTTCCATTGTGGGCCAATAATACCCCATCCTCAGTAGTTTCTTAACAATGGTCATTCCACTCGAGTGTGCACCACAGATACCATTGTGTACTTCAATTAGAGAGGTTAATGCCTCCTCAGCATTTAGGCAGCGCAGTAGGGTTCCTTCTATGCTCCAACAATATAGGGTATCACCTAGGATGACAAATTTGGATGCCTTTTTGACAAAGGTTCATTTTAGGTTTGAAGGTAGGTCAGCGGGTATGACTCCTATTCGAAGGTATGTATAGATGTCATGATACCAAGGGTTGCCAGGACCAATGATTTCACACATATATTCTAATTCTGGTACCTCGAATACGGGAACAAGATGCTACTCAATCAAGAATTTATATTTTGGAACATTGTTAGGGATGTCTAGTAGGGACCCAATTGTTGCCATGGCATCTGCTGCTCTATTGTTGGTTCTAGGTATTTACTCAAATGTGATTTCGATGAAGGATTCCTTTAGAGTTTCCACCAATTTTTTGTATGGTGTGAGCTTGTCATCCTTGGTCTGGTATTCATTGTTGGTGCAGGAGCACCTAGGCTAAACTCCATTTTGTTAATGATCAATTTTGGCTTGTACCTGACCTTAGCCAAGTCAGGGTAATGGTGTGTTTATTTTGGACCTTAGAATGTATTTCTTATGTGTGGAATGGGTGAGTTAGTCACTAGGACTAAGGTCACCATAGTTTAATCGTTGTTGTTAATTCTTGTTTTATTTAGCCTTAAATAGCTTAAGTTTGGAATAGAGCCTTAAATGTGTTCTAAACACATCCTTACTGTTTGAAAGATGCCAAGAGGTAGTTAAGGGAGTTGATGGCTCGAAATCAAGGAGTTAGAGGTCCTAGAATTTAGGAAGAGGACACAATGATGGGAAGTTGCAAAAAGTTGTTGTAAAGTTGCATGACAACATTTGTCAAGTTGCATGCAGCTTAGTTATCTCGGATCCCCTAAAAGCTAGGAGTGTGGGATCGACCAACATCCCTTAAAACTTGGAAAATTGCATCTATGTAAGGGGTGGATCGAATGCATGGTGGGGGATTGTTGTAATCAAGTTTTTGGTTAATGGGAATAGAGAGAATTCTAGAATTTTTGTGTTTTTCCTGAGTATCTTGAGAAACAGTGATATCAAATGCTTTGTATATATTGATTTAGCATTGTATTCGTGTTCATAGTGAAGTTTCAAGTCTTTTTCATTTAGTATTCAAGTTGTTTTATGCTAAATTAGTTTTTTGAATTCATAGGTTAGAGTCTTGAGGGTTTTCTGGTTCAGTTTTGATCAGTTTATCTTTTCATGGCTCCCCCATGAAATCTAGCCACGGGAGTTTCCTGAGAATGGATGGATTTGCTAGGGGATTCATTGTTGTGTACACATGTAGTGGTAGGAGTCTTGAAGAGTTGAGAAGTAGGATGTATTAACAAACCCTAGGCAAGCTAAAGTTGCCCAGTTAGAGGTTTGAAGGTGAAAAATTGAAGAACATAGGCAGGGGAAGGAAGTACTGTACGAAAAAAAGTACAGTTCCAGGTGGGGAATAACCTTACCTAAGAATGTTAGAAGGATTGAGGCTTAATCAATCCATTTGTGTGAGAGGTTAGCAAGAGATCATTAAAACCCTAGGAAATTAGGCCTATTAGCCCTATTTACCCTAGATTGTAGGAATCCACTGTACGGAGGAGTCAGGGGTCTAAAACCTTGGGAATCTTTTAAAGGACTAAAAAGGGTGTCTGAAAGTGCAATTTTTTTGCCAGGTTGTTTGGAGAGTTTGGGCGAGAAAAGCAAAAAGGACACTCTCAAGGGCTACAAGCAATTAGGCCTTCTCAAAGAAAAATCTTGAAATCGGTAAGATAGTAGATTGAAGGTCCTCAAAGATGGATCTAAGTGGATGGGAAATGCATGTTTTCAGTGTCTCTAACACCCCTACAAGTAGTTCAAGGTTGAGAGTGAAGTTGGCACTTAGAGTCTTCTAAGTGTAGGGAAGAGTTTTGCAAGATCAAGTGGTGTCAGTCCTCTAAGGTGAAGCACAAGGAGTGAAGCTCTTGGAGAAGAGTGAGATAGGGTTTAGTTGATAATCTAAGCCTAGCAAGAACCTAGAAAGGGATCGGGTTCCTAGATGAAGACAGTATAAAGTCTTCTTAATTGATTGTGCAAGCAAACCAAGGAGCATCTTACACCAATTGTTCACTTGATTTATGATCAATTGGGAGTCTCCATACACTTTGATAGCCATTATGTTCCACTGCACTGCTATTCTGAGACCTATGGTTAAAGCCTCATATTCTGCAATATTATTAGTGCAAGGAAATGCCAGTTTGTATGACCTTGGTATGCAATCCCCTTGTGGGGTGATGAAGAAGACACTAGCTCCTGATCCATGTTGCGTGTATGAGCCATCGAAATATAGTTTCTAGTGGTCAACTACGTTAAGGTTGATAATAGATTCATCTAGAAACTCTGAGACAAGAGGATTCTCAGAATAAATAGGTTCTTTTTCTAGTTGGTTTGTGATAACCTGACCCTTGATTGCTTTTCTCTCCACATACTCGATGTCATATTCTGATAATATCATTACCCATTTTTCCATTCTTCCCATGAGCATTGCCTTTGATAGTAAATATTTGAGGGGATCAATTTTGGCGATGAGCTTTAGCTTGTGTGCCAACATGTAATGTCTAAATTTTTGTCATGCAAACACTACTGCGAGGCACACTTTCTCGATGAATTAATATTTTAGCTCATGACCAACCATTATTCTGCTGATGTAATAAATAGCCCTCTCTGTTTCATTTTCATCATGTTGAGCTAGGAGAGCCCCAAGGGCTGCTACTGTTGCTGACACATATAAGATCAATGGTTTCTTTGGGATGGGTGGCATTAAGACTAGTGGTGTCAATAGGTATTCCTTGATTTTGTTGAATGCCTCTTTGCACTTGGTATCCCATTTGTACACTACTCCCTTGTGGAGTAGGTGAGAGTATGGGTTCTATTTATCTGCCAGTTGTGCTATGAACCTTCTAATGGATTGGAGCCTGCCTTCGAGACCTCTCAATTTTTTTAATGTCTTTGGTGCTTCCATTTCAAGGATTTCTTTCATTTTTGTTGGATCCACCTTGATACCCCTCATTGATACTATATATCCTAGTAGTTTCCCTGATTGTATGCCGAAGACACACTTCTTGGGATTTAGTCTGACTTTGTATTCCTCCAGTCTATCAAAGATAGCACTTAGGATTGCTATGTTATCTTTTCTCTTTCTTGACTTAGCTAAAATATCATCGACATAGTCTTCAACCGTCTTATGGATCATGCCATGGAATATCAATGTCATGGCCCTTTGGTATGTTGCTCCTGCATTCTTTAGGCCAAATGGCATCATGTTCCAACAGTATGTCCCCCATGGGTAAGTGGAGGCTTTCTTATGTTGATCCTCTTTAGCTATCATGATTTGATTATATCCTAAAAATACGTCCATTAATGATAGCATCTCATGTCCCGCTGTCATGTCTACTATCATGTCAATGTTGGGAAGCAGAAAGTCATCCTTTGGACATGATTTTTTCAAATCTCTAAAGTCTGTACAGATTCTAATGGCTCCATCAAGCTTTGAAATAGGTACCAAGTTTGATACCCATTCTGGATAGTCTATTGGTTGGATGAATCTTGCATCTAATAAATTTTTTAGCTCCATTTTTACCAATAGGGTGATCTGAGGGTGCATTTTTCGAAGCTTTTGTTTGACAGGTTTTGCTTCTAGATACACTGCTAAGTGATGAACCACAGTCTTTAGATCGAGTCCTGGCATGTTAGCATAACTCCATGCAAAGTTTATTTATCTTTCCCTTAAGAAGGCTACTTGGAGCTCTTGCTCTTCTGATAGTAGTGATTCCGCATAAAATGTGATATGCAGGGTCTCCTCTGTTCCTAGGTTGACAGGATTGCATTTTTCGGCCAAGACTGCTAACTTTTCCTGATGAATAGCTCTTAAAGGAAGATTGAATCCCCCATCGTCAGGTGCCTCGGAGAGGTTTTCACCGTTGGATACGTCCTTTGTTTTTACTTTTTTCTTGTCAGAGAGTGCCACAGTGTGATTTTCACTCAAGGACTTGGATATGATTCTTAATTTCTCACTTTTGTAATTGAGGGATTCAATCATTTCCCCATAATAGGCATGCGTGTCCAACTCTATTATAAACCCTACTTTATGATCTCCATCTGGAATGTTATCCCGCAATCCCATGAATTCTGAGAGTGCCTCATCATTTTTGAATGTATCAAGAATCGGTGGTCCTTGTTGGTCATAGTCAATGAGTTGGGGGTATACTAAATGGATCTCATGATTTTGATGGTCTGTTTCAAAGGATAGGGTACTAATCATGCAAAGAGTGGTATCCTCAAAAAGTGTAGGTAGATTGGATATGGGGTCCTCATCATCGCTACTACTATAGACATCGGTTATATCAAATGTAAAATTATCTATGACATGACCTGTAGATACGGGTAGGCATAATTTTGCTGGGGTCTACTGAGGAGGTTTATTAACCCTTCTAACTAGAGGACTTTGGCCACGTATGGTTATACTCAGAGGGGTACATCCAAGGCCAAGATTTGTTATTGGTCGCATCTATGGCATGATAGGTATTATGAGCCCATTTTCATTTTTTCCCAGTCTTTGGTTTCTGTCGTAGCCCATTGCAAGCATCATTTGTAGGCCCTTGCTTCTTTCATCCATTGGTAAATTAGTTTCTGGTCTTTCATCTTGATATAGCATGTGTGATAGATTTGCCTCAATAACCTCCTAACTGAGGTTTCCCCATCTTGTGAATTTAGGATAGTCTTTGGGAGACATTTGTCATGTGGAAGCTTGGTTCTCTTGTGGATGTCCCTATGATCTAGGGGATTGTGGTAACTCTCCTACCACAAAATCATTGTTAGGGAGCTTTTAGTTTCCACAACCATCCTCTTGGATGATAAGCTTGATGTCGGAGATGGTGGGAATGACAGGTATGGCAGGTGTCTTTGTCATGAAAGTGGATGCGAGGGTAGCGAGATCAATGTACTGTGTGGATGGGCCTTCATCATTTTTTGGTACTTGGGGGATTTTGTAATACTTTGCTTCAAGATTTTTGTAGTATGAGAAAGGTTCAGGATCTCCATGGATGGTAACCTCTTGTCCATTATGTGTGAATTTCACACATTGGTGGAAAGTTGATGCTACTGCTTTCATCGCATGGATCCATGGATGTCCTAAGAGGATATTATATGGCAATTCAAGGTCCAAGACCTGACAAGTGGTTTCCATGATGGCAGGCCCTACTTGAATAGGGAGTTTGATTGTTCCCTGAGACAATATTTCTTGGTCGTCATATGCTCTTATTGTGATGCCCTTTCCTTTGTTGATGAAATCTTCTGATATTTTCAACTACTTGATGAGACTTAGGGAACATATATTCAAACCTACACCTCCATCCACCAAGACCCTTTTGATTTTGCTCTTGTGTACAATGGCTTCCAAGTGAAGTGCATAGTTGTGAGATGGTTGAGTGGGGAAATCTTGGTCAGAAAATGTAAGAAGATTAGACGTAATGATATTTCCAACCATAGCTTGGAATTTCTTCGCATCGAGATCTACGGGGATAGTGGATGAGGCCAATGCTTCCTCAAGGATCTTCTTATGAGCTGATGATATTTTTAGCAACTCCATGATGGAGATTTGTGTTGGCGTTCTCTTGAGTTGATCTAAGACATTGTAGCCATTGGGAACAAATCTAGATGTAGGGGCTCTGTTTGGCTGGGATGATCCTGCAATGGTTACTTTGCCGCCTCTTGTGGTGACTCCATAATCTTCCACATGGGCACCCTTGATGGTGATGACCATGTAGTCTTCATTTAGGGAGGCAACGACTATTTCATACACATGATTTACATTTCCCTTTCCTTTATCATTTTTATTCCCTTTGTTACCATGATTCGGCATCGGATTCGTATATATCTTAAGATCCTGATTTCCTGTAGGTTGTTCCACATTTATGGTTTTTTTATCGATGAGATCTTGGATGATTTTTTTGAGTCTCATGCAACTATTTGTGGTATGGCCGTTGATTTTATGAAATTCGCAAAGTTGATTCTCATTATACCAAGGAGGTTTGACATCAGGTTCTTGGTAATTCTCAAATGTATGAGGCTTGATGAGTTTTTCGTCGATCAACATTCTCATTCTGTCCTCAAGTGGTTCCCCCAAAGTAGTGTATTTTCATTTGGGATAGATTTTGTGTTGGGGTGGTCCCCTTTGATCATTGAGGTTATTGATGGTTGGATTGTTGTTTGCTTGGTGTGTTGTATGATGGTTGTTTTGGTGTTGTGTTTGGATTTGTGGTGTGGGTGTATGTTGGCGAGGAGCACTAATGACCACCTTGGCATCGACGACACCATCATTATTAATGTTTTTTTTCCTTTCCCACGTGCGAGGTTTATCATTGTAATTGGATGGTGGGAGGTTGTTTTGTTGTTCGTGGTATGATGTTGATTATGTGGGTTGAGTCACAAGGGCTCTTTCGATGCTAAGTGCTTTGGGGATCAACTGATCGTATGTGGTGATGCCATGAACCTTGAGATGAAATGCCAAGTGGCCTTCAAGGTTGGCTATGATGGTGAAAACTTGTTGTTCTTCTAGCATGGTCCACTTGCTCCGATTGGCCTTGGATCACCATCATTGTAGGAATGAAGTGAAAGATTCACCCTTTCCTTGTTTCAGAGCTGAGAGTTCTTCTAGACTAACATCCATTGCAATGTTGCATGCGTAGTTCTTAATGAATGCGTCTATAATTTCTTGAAATGTTCTAATGCCTAAAGGTAAGCGAGAGAACCATTCCATGGCATGGCCTACCAAACTCCTAGGAAATAGCCACATTAGATAAGTATCGTCATATGCGACTTCCATGCAATGAACCTAGAATTCCCTGATGTGATCTTCAGGGTTTCCCATCCCTCGATATTTGTCAAATTTGGGGATCTTGAATCCCTTTGGGAATGGTTTCATTATTAAGCTCCTTTCAAATGGATAGGGACACAAGTTGCTTGGTGTTTTGGTTGTTCGCCCTGATTGAAGATCGAGCACTTTTTGCGAGAGCAACCTAAGTTGTGTTGTCACATCATTTTGGGGATTAGGGGGTGGTCTCAAAGTGTTTTTGGGTGTTACAATTATGTGTTGGATGGGTGGGTTGGTTGGTGTGTTGTTCGATGGTATCTATCCATTTTGCCGAGTGAGGTAGGCTTCCACCTGCTTTTGTAAGAACACCGCTTGTTGTTGATCTTGTTGTTGCTGGGCTGAGATTTGTGCTTGCTGTTGTGCTTGTTGTTGTTCCAACAATGCTTGTTGTTGGGCTTGTTGTTGGGCTGCCACTTGTCCTGCTTCTTGTTGTTCTTGATATTGCTTTAATGCTTGCTGATATGCTTGCATTTGCACTGCTTGTCTTTGTGTAAGGAGTTGTGCTTGATATTGGACTTGTTGTGCCTGATATTGAGCTTGCACTTGGGCTTGTACTTGTGATGCTTGTGCTGCTTGTTGTTGCAATAGAAGTTGTGCTCTAGTGGCCTTTTGCAATGCTTTCCCAACTTCTTCTTCTTGTTTTTGTTGCAATATAGCTTGGGCTTGTGTGGCTTGTTGTGCTTGTAGTGTGACTTGTGCATCTTGGGAAGCTTTCACAGCTTGAGTGGCTTGTTGGGTAGCTATTTGTATGGCCTTTTTGTTTCTACACTTGTTGGAATCCCATTTGAAAAGTGGCTTGTAATGCCGCATTGTATTGACTTGTTGTGGTGGATGTCGGTGGTGGTGGATTTAGAATAGTGTTTGTGGTGAGTGATAATGTCGTGTTGATTTTTTGAGTGGTGGATGGTGGTATTGATGTGGTGGTTGGTCCTATGCTTTGCGATGCTAGGAGGGTGTTTGATGGTGTTGCAATTGCTTATGCATTTTTCATTTGTTGTTGTAATATCAATGACAAATTTTGAGTGTTCGACATGATGCTTTGATTGATAGTTGGGATATTGGTTTGATTGATACTTGGTAGGGGAGGAAGCCCTAAACCAAAGAGTGGTGTGGATGATAATGGCAATGGTGGGAAAGGTGGAAATGTGAGGGGTGCGATCTCTTGAGAGAATGTCTTGGTGTCAAATATGCCTCCTGGTCTGAACATATTTCCCTCTTCTTGTGAATTTGTGAGAAGAGGAGTTTGAGGTGTTGCGTGAAAAAATGTTGATGATGGATCATGATGGAATGTGAGAGGAACATTCTTGTGTAATGGGTTTTGGGGTATATTTTGTTCCAGGATTGTATTTGCATCCAAATTTTGATTATTAACAAGGGGGTGTGTTTGAATTTCATTGAGAAATGCACTTCCCTTATTAACATTGGGTTGGGTTGGAGCAAATGATGTCGTGATTTGCAGAATGTTTTGCGTGATGTTTTGAGATGGGGGTGTGGATGAGATGGGAATGGTGGATGAGATTGGTGGAAAAGATGTCTCCACTATAGTACTCACATCGAAATCCAAAGGTAACTTGGCCCTTGTTTTGCTAGCTCAAGCATGTATAATGAAGGGTTAAGTCTCATCATGATGTTAATGATTTTATGGTTCTCTGGATTTTGGAGCATTTCAGTCATTTCTTCGCGAGACATTCCAAAGGTAAGATCCCCTCTTTGGTTTTATTCTTGTGGATTTTGCGATGATGAGAGAGTCAAAGGGTTACTTGATTTAGCAGGATTCATTTCAACATTTTTGTGGCTAAGATCACTTGAAGTGGGTGTTTCTTTGTTGGCTTCCATACTCTTCTTGTATTGAGATCTAGTTAGAACCATAAAACGAGGATCATTTTTTGAGAATCGGATAGATGAATCTCTTGATTCTTTGGATTGATCCTTATTTTATGTCCTAAGTAGAAAGCTTTTAGGATGTCTTGAGGATCAAAAGGTGATGATATGATGATGATGTTAGTGATGGATGATATAGATGTTTCTAGATTTTGATAAATCTTGAATGAGATACTAGGCTTTTAGAACTTTTAGATTTTGATTTTGATTTGGTTTTGGTTTTGGGATTTTGTCCTTGATTTTGATTTTGATTTTCTTTTGATTTTGAACAAAAAGACCCTAAGATGTTGGATGATGATCTAGAGGATAGATTTTCTCAAAGGATGATAATTTGAATATGTGTGGGGAGAAGGATGCATCTACCCATACCTATCTAAACAAGATGATAGTTTCACTAAGCATATGAAGGATTCATCTACATATACTAAGCTAAACAAGATGATTTTGATAATCTTTGACTAAGCATATGTAAAAGGATGCATCTACACATACCTAGTCAAAGGTGTTTTTGATAATGTTTTCAAGGATTTAGTCTCAATGATTTTGATGATTTTTTGATTTTGCCACAAAGCCTAGTATTAAGGATGATTTCAAGATTTTCCAAAAGGTGATGATGAGATGGATTTCGTTTTGATGTTTTGGAGGATGGATGAAAAAGATTTTGATTTTTTTTTATCCAAAGATGAACCTAAAAAAGGCACTTTGTTTTCCTAAACCTAGGTATTGAAGAGCATACAATGCTTCTATAGACCTTTGTAACCAAGAAATGATTTCATTCGAACATTCATTTTCAGATTTCCAACCAATGATTTTTTTCTTTGGGATTGTGAGTCTTCAACACATATGAAAGTTTATTTTGCTTAGCTTTGCTTAATGTTTTTATTTTACCAAAAACACTTTCTTCGATTAAGTTTTCAAACTAAGATGTCCAATGTCTTAATTTCTTCAAACCCCACAAGATATGTTATGTGGAAATTCAATGAACTTAAGGCAAGGGTCTTCCTATTGTTTACTTAAGGAGACAAATCGAGATATAATCCAATGTTTAGAAACCTCTAAGGATGTGAATCCCAAGGGAAAGCAATAACATATGGATTGAGTCAATTGTATCTGTCTTCAAAAGGGTTTGAAGTTTGGATGATAATGTTAAGTGTTGGTTTTCAAGATGTTTTTGATCAAGAAATACATTTTGTAACCCAAGAATAAGTACAATCCTATGGATGTGTAAGAAAATATTTGTTGGATTCCCACTTGGACAAGTCCAGGTACGCTTATCTTTAGCGAATGGTTAGACACTTGACCCCATTGGCTCCCCTCCACGACACTCACTTATACGGGGCAGCCAAGCATCAACACCCATGAAAATCCCATGGCATGTTTTCCATTTCTACTAAAAGACCGTAAAAGTGTGAGGCAGCTTCAGAATGAATGTTCTTGCACCAACAAATAGATCAAAGGATTTTGGAAAATTCTAGCACATGGGTTTTGATAAGGACTTTCTATTCATGGAGATTGACCCATACGACAAGAGTCCCCTTTCGGATCCATCTTGTTGGAATCAACCACGTGATATTGGCATTTCTTCCAATATCCACATTTATATCCTAGTTGGAAATACTCTTGGCTTTAAAGTGTTACCGGTTGAGTTGTTCCCTTGGGTGAGTACTTTTTCCCCAAGGCAGGCCCTCTAGGATAAACAAAAGTGAATGAAGAACAATAGTCGTAATGCAATCAGTCCTTGTTGGCAAAAAGGAGAGAGAATATACAGAACAATGCCCCCACTCACACTCGCACAAGATGTTGTTCAATTTTAAGCCCAAATCGAAGTGTGTAGGTGATTGCTTTGTCTTAACCTAAAATCATGAAAAAGGCCTTTTGATTCTCAAGATCACTATAAAGCGCAAGAGAAGCGCATACATCCCCTTTCAGTGAGGTTAGTTCAAGTAAGCCTTCACAAAAGAAAAGTTGCACTTGTTCTTTTTAATTCCACAAAGCAAAATGTGAGTTCTTTTTAAGCACCAAAACACAAGTGAAAGACATTTTGTTCAATTTTTAATTCAAGAAACAAAATCTAGAAAGTTGTGGTCCTAATGTTGATTTTATCCTTTGCAAGAAGAAATTGAAAGATTTTATTAAGCCCAAACAAAAATTAGTGTCCTAAGAATGAAAGGATAACAATTTCATGGAAACTTTGATTTGACGAAACATCCTCTTCATGCTTCTCCTTTTCTTTGATTTCAATTTCCAACCTACAATGAAGAAAAACCAATAAGATTCTAGAAAATACAGAAACAAAAAAGCAGAAAACAAAGCACAAATTAATCATCAATCAAAAAGCACATGCTAAAATTAAATTTTCCCCTTTTACTCCCTTCCAGCATCATAACTTGTAACTGCGTCGCAGTTTGATTTTTGAGCGGTGCCCTCACAATGCCGCTTACCAGTCAGCGTCACTCTGTGTCAGGTTAGAGAGCTCAACTGCATCACACTTTTCACCCAACATCGCAGTTTTCTTCCAACGTCATAGTTTTTAAAATTTTGAAAATTTATGTGAGTCAACGAGCCAAGTGGTGGAGTTTATAATTCAAATTTTATTGGCGGGACGAGTTCAACATCGCACTTTGAGTCTCCCGCAGTGCTATATAGCGACGTTGAAGGGACAGCAGCGCCAAAACAGTGACGTTGAGCCCCTAGCATTAGAATTTTCTGTGTGTGAGAAAAAACGTGGAAATTTCAAGAAAAGATGAGAAAGAATGATATCCAGCACTCCTTCTAGTGCCAAATGTGCGAACCCTTTTCCTATTACCTACAAAACAACATGAATAAACAAGTTAAATAAGGAATTGGAAGCCAAAACAAGGATTCCCCATGAAATCCATTTACAACATTCAGATTAGGAAGAAAATAGTGAAGAACACAATGAAAATGACAAAACAAAGATTGAATCCTAATTTAATGTGCAAACTCATGATCCCATGGGGGAATTGGTGCCAATTTGATGTGAAGATTGGCCCTTTCCCAATTCCTAAGATGTAAACTTGATGTGTTGATGAAGATTTGATCCACTTTATTGATGTTGAAGAATGCTCCAAGCTAAAATCTATAAAACCTAACTATGATTCAAAAATGATTTGATGAAATTTGATGGATATTTGAGCATGGTAACTTTGCATAATTTATGGATGATGAAATGAGGATATGAGCTCTTTATTTATAGAATTCCAAGATGGATGAATGTCCAAATTTGAGCAATGTGGGACTAACATTCATCCAATAGCATGATGCCACTTGTCAATCTATGAATGGATGGAGGTTGTGCAAGATTTGGGGATTGTGCCAATAAATGCAAATATTTGAAATTCAAATTTGTTGAAATGGCTTGCAAGAGGGAAGGGAAAATGCAATAAATTCCACTTGGCTTAAGGAAAAGGACATGTAAGATGGATTTATTGCCTTGTTGGATGTACACGTTGACTTGGAATTTTTGAATTCAAATTGAGAGAAAATTTTCCAAAAAGATGCCTTGTGAGGAAAATAGAGATTTAATAAATGAATTAAATCTATTTTCATGTGCAACTTGCATTATCTAGAGGATAGGACATGAGATGAGATTAAATTAATCAAGGGTTAATTAATTTAATGAGAGAGGTTAGATGATGTGACCTATTTGACTCAAATTTATGGATTTATTTAAATCAAATAGGAGAGGAATATGA
>VDFB02000002.1:127433871-127446768 GCA_007258455.2 Sequoia sempervirens | reverse complement strand
CTCCATCTCTCTCCCCTTAACCCTAAACCCTAAACCCTTAACCCTTAAACCCTCTACCCTCTACCCTTAACCCCTCCTTCCTTTATCTATCTCCCACTCCCTAACTCTCTCTCTCTCTCAAGTCTCTCTCTCTCTCATTCTTCCCCTCATTCTTCCCCCTCCTAATTCTCTCTGCCTCACTCTCCCCTTCTTCCCCTCTTTCCCTCTCCCTCCCCCTCCTAATGAACTCTCTCTCTCTCTCCCTCCCCACTTCTTCCCATATTTCCCTCTGCCTCCCCCCTCCTAATGAACTCTCTCTTTGTCTCTCTCTGTCTCTCTCTTCTTCCCCTCTTTCTCTCTCCATCTCCCCTCCTAATGAACTCTCTCTCTCTCTCTCTCATTCTTCCCCTCTCCCTTCCCCCTTCTAATTCTCTCTCCCTCACTCTCACCTTCTTCCCCTCTACTCTCTACACTCTCTCTCTCTTGGCCAACCTCCACCTCCTAATTACTATTAGGTCTATATATGCACAAATCGGATATCTGATTTATAGCACTAAAATCCTGTCGTTAGAGAGCATTATAAAATTGTTTTATTTTAAAAAAATTTCATATCAGATATTGGATTTAGTCGGATATCCAATTTGTGGGCCATACCAAAACCATAGATGGCCCATTTTTTGCATTCCAACGGACCCTACATTCTTTTTGCAGGCTTTGCAGGAGACAAACATGCAGTTTCAAATAGGAAAAGACAAATTTCAACTTTTTGGAGCATCTTGTACTCAAATTTGACATAAAGAATGATTTTTCAGCATATTTTATGAGGTATAATGGGAAGCAGCAGTCGTCGAAAGCATAAACGTAAGAGAAAGCTTACGAAAGAACAAATTGAAGAATATAGACAAAAAGATAAAGAAGATCATAGGAAGAGAAGACAAGGTATGTTAAATATTGGTGAATCTAAGCCCTATGGTCTTTCAAGTGAAGAGGAAATTGAATATGTAGAAGGTGAAAATGTTGAACATGATATTGAAATTGGGAATGAAAATGTTTAAATTGATACTCAAAATGTTCAAGCTAAAAATGTTGGAATTGAAGATGTTGAATAGGATATTCAAATTGGGAATGAAAATATTGAAATTGATAATGAAAATGTTGAAGGTGAAATGTTGGATTTGAAGATGTTGAATATGATACTAAAATTGGGAATGAAATTATTCAAATTGAAGGTGAAAATGTTGGAATTGAAGATGTTGAACATAATATTGAACTAAGTGTAAATTATGTTTCACTAGATTACATGAGAAATGAAGAACCTTGTGTGGAAGAAAGACATATTCCAAATTCAAGACCTTCAAGAACCCCTAAATGGTTACTTGAATTTGATGAGAACATTATAAACAATTTTGAAGGCATGAGGTCAACACGAACTGTTTGGTTGTGGGCTAGAAGACTTTTCAACCAATATTTTAGTGATAAGACATTGACCGAGCAATGCCAAATTTTTGTACAATTGCTAAAGATGCAAAAGATGAGACCTTTTCTAGCCAAATTGAAGATTCGTGTGAACAAGAAGACCGAAAAAAATTCTATTATTGTCAAAAATATTTTTAATGCTCTCAATTCTATTGGAAAAAATAACAAGGAAAAGGATAAGAGAGCTGTTCAAAGAGTCATTAAAACCGCCCTAGTAAGCCATCAATTGAAAAAGGATCATTTTATGAGACAAACTTGTATTGATTTTGACATAAATCATAAAACTTTGGATCGAGCACTTGCAAGAAGAGAAATAATAGATGATCCTTTTCAAAATGATACATGGGCTTTTTCTAGGAGGCTTCCACATGTTGATAAGAAACTAACTGATAATGTAAAGTAGGTAATTCAACAATTTTGGCATGATAACTCTAGAGTATCACCCAATGCAAAGGATGTTTTAAAGTTAAGAATTGGCAATCGAGACCGTACACCACATCCTAAAAATTTCTTGGAATCAAGCCAAACAATGTTGTTCAAAATTTTTATTGAAACACATCCAAATATGGAAATATCACAAAGGACTTTTGAAGGTTTGAAACCATTTTATTGTGTGCCTCTTAAAATTCGTAATACTTGTTGTTGCAAATACCATGTGGAGTTTTCAATGTACCATGAACTATTATGCTATATTCGTTCTACTTTGTATACTAATGAAATGTTGCAGTAGTGTGGTGCAATGAATCTTCCAAAATCATCCAGGGACTTGCTAGGTCTTTTTTTATGTTCTAGAGATGATGGTTGCTTTTTCTATAGAAATTATTGTTTAAATGCAAAATGCTCACAATGTGGTGGATTGTCAAAGTTTGTTCAATGTTTTCATGAGAGTTTCGAACATGAATTTGGAAAGAAGCTTGTTGAGAAAAAGAGATATGAGATAGTCAAATATACTTTGCAGAGTGGAGGAGAAGGTTCTAGATGTGAGTTGGTTTCAAAAGAATGCAGTGTTGCTAATTTTATTTCAGATTTTAAGGACAATATTTTCTACAAGTATGCAAGGCATATTCATAGGTCTCAGTGGTTGGATCAACAATTTAGGATGTGTAAGGACTCTTTTTTTATTAGAACTATTATATCAGTGGTTGATTTTGCAGAAAACTACACATTGCAACCACAAAATGAGGTACAATCTTAGTATTACAATTCCATTCATATTGCTATTTTTGTGCAAATAACATTTAGACATGCACCTGATAGTACAGAGGATCGAAAGATAATTAGAGAGTATCATTTTTATATGAGTGATGATAGATCTCACTCGTTCGAGTATGTCCAATATTGTTTCAAGAATTTTTTTGAGTTCTTTCAAGAGCATGATATAGCATTGGGCTAACATCTAATTTGGTCAGATAATTGCACAGGTCAATTCAAGAATGCTTGTATTTTTTATTGGTTGAGTAGAATGCATGTAGAGAGGGGTCTACCTCATATTTGGAGTTTTTTTGAAGTTGGACAATGGAAAGGGGAGCATGATGGAGTAGGTGCATGCTTAAAGAGAGCTCTAGTTAAGAGCAATTGAAGATTTCAGGAGAAAAATTCAGCGATGCACATTCTATAGTTGATTGGTGTAGTTCAACATTGTCACAAGGAGGGACACGTGATTCAATAGTGCACAGATTCTTTTTGTTCGCTAAGGAGGGTACAGTGAAGGAAGATTGGATTGTCATACAATCAAAGATTCTTCAAAGATGCATTTATTTCAAAGCTCATATGTAGGCACATGGACCATTTGGACACGAGAGTTAGTTTGTTTTTGTCAAAGTTGTATTTAGTGTGAGTGGGATCAATGCGAGTCAAGTGAGTGGGTGGATACATGGGTACCATAGTATCTAACTCCTTTATCTCAAATAATATCCATGACAAATGACACAATGGAAATTTTAGTTGATTACAACCTGCTTTCAAATCTACTACAACTAGGACATATTTTTGCAGTTGTTGCACTGCAGGGGAATGAAGAGAGATTAGACTATTGGTTGGCTCAATGTGTGCGGGTAAAGCATAAGCTAACACAACTGATGGAAGATGATGATGGTTTCATGTATCCTATAGGTTTAGTTGTGGTTGTAGGAACTTGGTTGCGAACATACATGATTAGAAAGAATGGAATACGTGCATTTGAAGACTAGAGAAACACAAAACCATTCTCATGTATTTGCACCTTGTTATAGCAACAAATGTTAAGTTATTGAAGCATCATGCCAGACCAAAGACAAAACAACTATGGACACTTAGTAATGTTGATCATGAAGCAATATTGGATACTCTTAAGCAAAGAGATGACCCTTCAGGCACACTTGAATAGAATTTTCAAGAATGGAAAGTAGAATGCTTATGTTCATTATGATTAAGTTCATTAGTGTTCTTTATTTAATACTGATATTTTATATACTATTGCAATGTAGGTGTCTTTAATAGTGATATTTTGTATGCACTTTTGCGATATTTTTGGCAAGATTGATCATGGACCTGCTACAACAATAGCTAACTCTGATCCTTTCACAGAGGTATGCGATAGATTAGAACAATATAGATTGGTTATTCTAAGTGTCTTTTATAGTTTGCATCACCAACTCATCATCATTCAGGTTGTTTAGATTAATATAGACATGTTAGTCTAAGCATCTTTTCTATTGTGACAATATAGATTTCTCATTTTCCCACTTTTGTGATATTCCTGGCATGATTGATCATGGACCTGTTGCAATAATAGTTAGCTCTGATCCTTTCAGAGAGGTATGCGATAGATTACAACAATATAGATTGGTTATTTTAAGCATCTTTTATAGTTTTCATTACCATCTCATCATATTTTGTGTCATTTAGAATACTATAGATTGGTTATTCGAAGCATATTTTATAGTTTGCATCACCAATTCATCATCATTCAAGTTGTTTAGATTAATATAGATTTGTTAGTCTAAGCATCTTTTCTATTGTGACAATATAGATTTCTCATTTTCCCACTTTTGCGATATTCCTAACATGATTGATCATGGACCCGCTGCAATAATAGCCAGCTCTGATCCTTTCGAAGAGGTATGTGACAGATTACAACAATATAGATTGGTTATTTTAAGTATCTTTTATAGTTTGCATTACCATCTCAACATATTTTGTGTCATTTAGAATAATATAGATTGGTTATTCTAAGCATCTTTTATAGTTTGCATCACTAATTCATCATCATTCAAGTTGTTTAGATTAATATAGATTTGTTAGTCTAAGCATCTTTTCTATTGTGACAATATAGATTTCTCATTTTCCCACTTTTGTGATATTCCTGGCATGATTGATCATGGACCTGTTGCAACAATAGCTAGCTTTGATCCTTTGGTATGCAAGCATTACAACAATATAGATTGGTTATTCTAAGCGCCTTTTATAGTTTGCATTACCTCTCATCATATTTTGTGTCATTTAGAATAATATAGATTGGTTATTCTAAGCTACCTTGATGGTTTGTATAAGTGCTTGTCAGTAATGTGAACATACTACTATTGTTGAAGACTATGCCCTGAATGCCTCTAATAGGAAAATTTTGTAAAATTTGAATTCTCAAATTGGAAATAATGTAAAATGGTCATAATTGTGTATGGGCATAATCTATACCTAGTGATGTTTTTGAAATATGGGTCAAATGTCTGGCATTGTATAAAGGGTATGTTTAAAATGTAAAGGGGTCTGTATTTTGGAAACTCATAGGTTTTGTAAAGGGGCCTATTTTTGTGCTTAATCGAGCTACAACCGAAGGTTTTCTTCCTTGTTCTTTCCTGTCGGTATGCTCGTTTGAACCAGGTTTTGTAATATCTCCCATTTATATATAATAAATTATAGTGGCTTGCAACTTTTGCTCCTCAAATCCAACTTGGGTGCAACTTCATTTTTAGCAACTTTCATGAGGTTTTTAAGGAAACCAGTGTTTCCAACCTTGCCACACCCTATAAATTCATCAAACACATCTATTAGGACCTACACAAGCTTGAGCCAACTTTAAATCTTGTTGCCCCCATGTTTCATTGACATTAGCAAGTTGTAACCACCATTTTTGGTGTAGGAGCACCTACACCACAATATCATTGTGGATCATTTAAATGATTAAAGTGTTAATATTTTGAGTTTTTTTCTTTAATGAGATCTAATAGTCCTAATGGTCATGTATTAGGAGGATTTTTTAGGTTTTAGGGTCAAAAACATGGAGATCCCAACTTGTCCTAGTTGTTGCTTTGTAGCCTTTGAAGGAAAAATTGGTAAATCTGTTTAGGGACAAGCAAGAACAGTGTTTTGAACATGTAATGATGCTATTTCAAGCCATTAAGTGAGGTCTTAGTAAAGTTAGAAGTGGAAAAGTGCAACATTTCATTATGAGTCATATTAATGTGAAAAATGTTTGTATTTTGGCCTTCAACGGTCATTAAGGTTTCAAAAGTCAATTAATATTGGTGGTTAAAGGAATTGGAAGCTGGATTCCAAGGTATAGCAATGTAATTAATTCCTTCAAGGGCTCAAGATAGGTTTGGTTGAAGGAGTTTTTTTCTTTGAATCAATAAAGTTTCAATTGCTCAGTTCATATTTTACTATTTTTATTGTGTTTTCTGCCTGTGCACAAGCCATTTAAGAATTTTTGTATCAAAAATTTATGTAGAAACATTTTTACATGTCTTGACTTTATTCTAACTTCTTAATAGAGGGTTTCTTTATTCATTTTGTGCCTCAAAACTTAGACTTTCTTTAAACGGGTTCCTGAACAGGGGAATAAGAGTTTTGCAATTTTAATGGCTTGAATCTCATCCCACCTACTATGTGCCAATGTGAATTAGTGGGATGAGTTGGTAGGGATTAGGAAATGATATTTCAAGAGTGTAAGGCATGGAGAACATGGTTTTGAAATAAAATGAAGAGTTAAAGGTCTAAAAATGGTGGTTTTTTTTCACTTGAAAATAGAGTTTTTACCCTAGGGTTTGCAAAAATCTCTGAGATACCAGAAGTTTCTTTATTTTCTAAGCATATTGGGGCCTAAATAAAGGTGTTTAAGGTGGTGGCAGAGTCTGAAAGGTTGTGGAATTGCTACATCCAATAAACCCTCAAGAATTACACTAAAAACGAGGGTTTTCTGATTTGATGGTTATAGGACCATACAAATGGAATCCAATTGTAGAATCTTTGTTTTCTTGACAATTTATTTTCTGCCCCAAGGTTTCAAGGGTCTGTGTGTTGTTTGAAGGTATGTTGCTTTGCATTTTTGGGCTAATTGAGTAGCATGTTCAAGGGTGAATGTATAGGAAGTCAATGTTGGCCCAAAGGAGTCTATGTTGTTTCTCATATATGTTGTGTAACTTGGATATGGTTGTTTGAATCAGTCATGTGTTGGTCTGGTGTTTTGGAAAATTGTGGTGTAATTAGACAAAAACTAGTTTCTCACTATTACAAGGGATTAAGGGGGTTAAAGAGGGAAATGTGTATTTAGTTGCTTACCAATTTTTAAGGGAGTTTTGGACTGTCCAAAGAGGTTAGAATAATCTTGTTAGATGCCTCAAATAGGTAGGTTGCAAAGAGTTTGTGATTGTGCCCTTGTGTCTGCATCAATTTTACACCTAATTTCACTCGGTCCAATGTAGCTTAGAGTGATTCGGTGTATTTGGTTGCAAAAGAGGACCATACCTAGTGTAAACGTACCCATCTAGATGTGTTGGAATAGTTTGTTTGGTCGTATGAGTTGCGGAATGAAAGTTGCACCACTTTGCAACTTTACACTGCTTGCATCTAGCAACTTTTCCCTCCACTGAAAAGTCATCACCACAGGAAAACACCTCCGAGATAGCAAAAACTGAGAGAGGTTTTTGTAGATGGTCCCAAAAAAATCCCATAGCCTCAGATGGAGAGTCTGTAAGCATCACGGTCTCTGAGAAATAGCCCTTCAAAGATTGTTTCCTTTTAGCACTTTGGACTCTTAAGGGAAATCGCTGGTCCAATGTAGCTTGGAGTGATTCAGCGTATTTGGGTACAAGAGAGGACTATCCCTAGCATAAATTTTTCCATCCAGATGTGTTGGAATAGTCGATTTGGTCGTATGAGTTGCGGAATGAAAGGTTCACCACTTTGTAACTTTACACTACTTGCATCTGACAACTTTTCCCTCCACTGAAAAGTCATCACCATAGGAAAACGCCTTTGAGATAGAAAAAACTGAGAGAGGTTTTTGTAGATGGTCCCAACATGATCCCATAACCTCACATGGAGAGTCTATAAGCATCACAGTCTTTGAGAAATAGACCTTCAAAGATTGCTTCCTTTTAGCACTTTGGACTCTTTAGGGAAATCATCAGTCCAATATAGCTCAGAGTGATTCGATGTATTTGGGTGCAAGAGAGGACCATCCCTAGCGGAAACATACCCATCCAGATGTGTTGGAATAGTCTGCTTGGTCGTACGAGTTGTAATGAAAGTTGCTTCACTTTGCAACTTTACACCGCTTGCATCCGCAACTTTTCCCTCCACTAAAAAGTCATCACCATAGGAAAATGCCTCCTGAGATAGCCAAAACCGAGAGAGGTTTTAGTAGATGGTCCCAACACGATCGCGATAGCCTTAGACGAAGAGTCTGTAGTATCAATGGTCTCGAGAAATAGCCCTTCAAAGATTGTTGCCTTTTAGCACTTTGGACTCTTTAAGGGAAATCACCAGTCCAATGTAGCTCGGAGTGATTTGGTGTATTTGGGTGCAAGAGAGGACCATCCCTAGTGTAAACGTACCCATCCGCATGTGTTGAAATAGTTTGTTTGGTTGTACGAGTTGCGAAATGAAAGTTGCACCACTACAACTTTACACTGCTTGCATCTGACAACTTTTCCCTCCACTGAAAAGTCATCACCACAGGAAAATGCCTCTGAGATAGAAAAACTGAGAGAGGTTTTTGTAGATGGTCCCAACACGATCACATAGCCTTGGACGAAGAGTCTCGTAAGCATCATGGTCTCTGAGAAACAACCCTTCAAAGATTGCTACCTTTTAGCACTTTGGACTCTCAAGGGAAACTAGTGGGAAACATAGTTAACTTCTTCACAAACTTGGTTTGAAGTAATTTCATTATTTTTTGTGCATTTAAAATG
Organism: Sequoia sempervirens; assembly: GCA_007258455.2. Taxonomy (NCBI): domain Eukaryota; kingdom Viridiplantae; phylum Streptophyta; class Pinopsida; order Cupressales; family Cupressaceae; genus Sequoia; species Sequoia sempervirens. The sequence continues at coordinate 127,438,144 of VDFB02000002.1, read as the reverse complement.
GAGTTTTAAGCCTTTCACCCTAAAAATGACCTCTAAATAACTTCAAACACCTTAACTACCTCATTCTTATTCATTTGTTTTGCAAACAAGTATTTTCATTCCAAGAGGCTGAGCTTTCATTTTTGCTTGTTGGATTGAATGCGGACCATGACACAACTTTCCTTTTTCAAAAATTGTTCAACATCATTGAACTAAGAATTTATCACACATCTGTAGAGAATAAAAGGAGTACTACAAACTAAAACACATTACACTTTGATTCTCACTTACTTGATGTACTCTTCAACATCTCTCTTCTCTAAAAGTGACCTCTAAATCACTTCAAACACCTTAACTACCTCATTCTTATTCATTTGTTTTGCAAACAAACCTTTTCATTCCAAGAGGCTGAGCTTTCATTTTTGCTTTCAAAGAAAAATCTTCTTATGCCACTGTTACACTGCATAGGTAAACCAGGTTTTGTATTGTGGACCTATATTAATCTACCACTCTCAAGACCAATGTAACAATGATACAAAATAACTTTTGAGACTGCAAGAAGAAATCTAATAACTCTTGAGTGTACTAAAAGAATTCTTATGATTTTTGAAGAATGTTGATAACTCTACTCAGTTGCCTTATTTTTTCAATATCATACAAATTGAACCCTGCCATCAATAGACTTTATCTATCAAGCTACCACAATTCAAGTTTCAACGATGAATATTTATCATGCATGTTTTAAATGACATTCAAGTTTATGGTGGTTTTTTTGTTTATATGATGTTATGTGATATTCTAATCGTAATTCATGCTTCTAGGCTACACATCTATATATATATATTATTTTTACATGTTTTCTCCATTGTTCGGCCCCTACACTGCAAGTAAATTGCTGCATAGTGTGTGGAATGAGGGGGTAGCAGGCCTGAGATGCCTTTAAAGTTTGTTTCAGTGCATTTAAAATGAACTTTTAAGCCTTGCACCCTAAAAGTGACCTCTAAATAACTTCAAACACCTTAACTACCTCATTCTTATTCATTTGTTTTGCAAACAAGAATTTTCATTCCAAGAGGCTGAGCTTTCATTTTTGCTTGTTGGATTGAATGCAAACCATGACACAACTTTCTTTTTTCAAAAATTGTTCAACATCATTGAACTAAGAATTTATCACACTTCTCCAGAGAAATAGAGGAGTACTACAAACTAGAACACATTACACTTCAGTTCTCACTGACTTGATGTACTCTCCAACATCTCTCTTCTCTCATGTGGAGAGTTAGAACTACTTGGCCATGCTTTTCATCATTAGGGAATTTTTTCTCTTTTTGACAATGTCAAAAGCATGGCTACATACAAATTAGGAAAAAGACCTTTACTTTTAGATTAGCAATGTATGGAATATTCAAAAAGTATCCTTGATATTACAAAAAGGTATGTGTTTATAAACTTCAAACGTGCAATCACTCTCAAGACCAATGTAACAATGATACAAAATAACGTTTGAGACTGTAAGAAGATGTCAAAGTGTACTAAAATAATTCTTATGATTTTTGAAGAATGCTGATAACTCTACTCAGTTGGCTTATTTTTTCAATATCATACAAATTGAACCTTGACATCAATCGACTCTGTATATCAAGCTACCACAATTCAAGTTTCAACAATGAATATTTATCATGCATGTTTTAAATGACATTCAAGTTTATAGTGTTTTTTTTGTTTATATGATGTTATGTGATATTCTAATCATAATTCATGCTTCTAGGTTGTATATATATATATATATATATATTATTTTTACATGTTTTCTCCATTGTTCGGCCCCTACACTACAAGTAAATTGCTGCATAGCATGTGGAATGAGGGGGCAGCAAGCCTAAGACCGCTTTAAATTTTTTTTGAGTGCTTTCTTTTCATTTTTTGTGAGTTTTGTGCCAAGTTTCCTCAAAGAAATGTGGTCTCATAGAATTCCATGACAATCTAATGCAATTGATAGCCGCTCCTAGTTATTAGTTATCTAATGTGAAGTAATTGCATAGCTGCTTAGGTTTACTTTGTAAAAACTATTTTGTTATTGAAATTTTTTCATCTATTAGCATCTAGTTGTTACTTATGCAATGTGAAGTAATGCTTTGAGTTTGAAATATGTGCAATGAAATGTAATCAATGATATGAATATAAACTACATAATAATTAACCATTCTTTTTATGCTATTGTACATTGATATTTAACCATTGCTCACTTGATTAAATTTTCAAAGAGTTTAATCATGCACATGAGGAGGAAATTAAATTTTGATTGTCAACTTCTATATATCAAATTATCCAATAATCAAGTGTATGTCCATATACAAAATGGCATCAACACCAACTCAAACAAAATTTTACAATATGTGGCATATGCCATCTCGGTATCTAGTCAATATTTACATGCCAAAATGTCTATCTCATTCTAAACTACTGGTGGATCATCAAAATGGGGCCTCTTTGAAGCACTCATTGCCTCTGAAGGTAGCTGCACAAGAAAAAGTGAAACCACAATTGAGATTAGTTATACTATATAATTTAAAATTGAATAATTAACATAAAAATCAATACACATTGAATTATAATTGAACTCTAAAATTGAAATCTTGATTACCTGAAATATACGTCTCTTCGAAGGGTCAGGAGTCCTAGAATATACCCCTCTCAAAGAACTCACCAAACCAACTTTTGTAACGCCAATCTATATATGTGAACAAAAACATGAAATTGATCCAAGTTAATAATGATAGAATTGTTATAATAAGAACATATTTACCAAGCAAAAATAAAATAAACACATACCCTTTAGGCTGATTATATCTCCTTTAGGTATTTCGACACCTCCTCCTTGAGGTGTTTCAACACCTCCTCCTTCAGGTGTTCAAATACCTACTCCTTCCGGTGTTGTGGCACTTATCAACAATGATGTATAGCTCACAACCGCATGTACATAAAATGACAAGTACATATGAAACTACAAATCTATGTCAATGTATGCATAATCAATAAAATATCTTATAAATCTTAATTCAATCAAATTTGAGTTCAATTACCTTTCCCTTATCTAACATTGTGCCTCCATAGCCTAGAGAGCATCGCACCTCGCTCACACTAGGTGTTTCCTACAAGCAAAGAATAAGATAAACATATAAGTTAATATATAATTTCATTAATGACAATTCAAATGACAAGCAAGTATACAGTAAAAAAATGTAAATGAGTGAGTGCAAAAATTCATACTATGTGCGTGTCAAGGCCAAATGAAATGGTCCTAAGGGTGCTATCAATCACCCGTGTGATCTCCTCCTCAAACATTAACTGTTAAGTAGACCATGTAAATAAATATTAGTACTTGATACTATCTCTTATTAATATTCATTTTAAAAAAAATGCAAGTTATGAATTTACACCTTAAATGTTACTTGTGTAACTATTCCAATGTCCACCTCTCTAGCAGGAGAGGACTCTATAGGGTGTGCTCCACTCCTGTACGTGTGATCTGTTGTAATCTCCACATCTTGGATGTCATAATCAGAAGTGTCTAATGGATGCTCAATGGGTTGTACAATAGGACCCAAGCATATCTACTGGAACGTATTGCAAATATGTGGACCCGAGGAGGATGATGCAACAACACTGAATCCATCGCCAACATCACCAGAATGTGGCAAAGCTACTGAAGAAGCATGGGAAACCAAAAGACCACTCAAAGAGTGAATGGCCTAGATTTTTTATGTGGTTGCATCCTCCATAATATCTGGATGTTGTACTAGAGGTGGCGGAGGAAGGGGAGGATGGGGAACATGTGGGCACCTGACTACTCTAACTGCCCCTGGCCTATCCTGGGGCATACCTCCACTAACACCTTGGATTGGTTTAATGTCAAAGTAATTGACATGATGACCTAACAAAAACTTAGCATATAATTTTTTAATAAAGTAAAAGGGTACATCAAGATTATTGTTGGGTGGTTTATCAAAAACCATACACCAATGATCCCAAAATTTATCTAGTATGCCCCTATGCGTGCACCATTTTATAGAAAGTTTTGGTTTGTTAACATTAACTAGCAAACCAGTGCTGGGGCTAATAAATAAAGAGGCTATTTGGGATTTTTTTATTTGGAGATTTTTCACATCATCATAAGACAATCCACATGCATAATATCCCCTCATGGTTTCTCGCCACGAATGAAAGGCATTATGTTGGGTGGAGAGGGTTTCTACATTTGTAATTATTCCTGTTAATGTGGTTGACATACGAA
>VDFB02000002.1:127367750-127433771 GCA_007258455.2 Sequoia sempervirens | reverse complement strand
AAAAAATCCACAAAAAACTAATTGAAATTATCCAAATCTAATTCAAAATTGAATCAAAGTAAATAAAAATCTAAAATATTACCTTTTCAAATCGGATATTAGCGAAATCAGATATCCATTACGTGAAGAACCTCCTCACTATGTGCTCGCGGGTTGTTGACTATCAAATGATTTTAAAACATCCACATATATATATATATATATATATATATATATATATATATATATATATATATATATATATACTTTACCTAAATCTGAATGTCAAATTTGGAGAAAACTAGGATTAATTTGCTTTGGTGGTTGATGTCTTGACACCCAAGCCTAAAAAAATTCAACATGGTATTTTCACGTTTTTGGGTCAATGAAAGATGTATTTTTTTCCTCATTGCCACTTTTTGGCCCACCATGATCCTGCACATACCCGTAGGTATAGAGAGAGTTAGGGAGAGAGGGAGGGGTAGGTGGAGGGAGAGAAAGAGGGAAGGAGGGAGATAGGGAGTGGTAGGGTGTGAGGAATAGAGGTAGGGAGAGAAAGAGGGAAGGAGGGATATAGTTATTGGTAAGGTGGGAGTAGGGAGGAGGGATAGGTAGAGGGAGAGATAGAGGGAAGGAGGGAGATAGGGAGTGGTAGGGTGGGAGGAATAGAGGGAGGGGGAGAAAGAGGGAATGAGGGAGATAGGGAGTGGTAGGGTGGGAGGAATAGAGGGAGGCAGTGATATTAACTTGTTATTATGTAATTACATTGTTCATTGATGAAGTTATGTTTTAAAAAATAAGAAACATGATCGATAGTAAAAAATAAACTATTTTCTATTCAATTTTGAAAATACATCTTTAACGATATTTATTAATTAATTAAAAAACATAATTAGAACCTCACATACCCTATCTATAATTAGCGAAGTCAAATCATGACTTTGAGGTTGACAAAGTTCGGACTGTTCATTCATACAGATCAGTAGACTAAGACTAGCAATCACACCTAGGTGTGCAATGGGTACACCAAAGAGAACTGGAAGGTCAATTAGGAAATTTTTTGATCTAAAAATTATTATATAATATTAAGTAAAATATAAATGATACTTGATTACTATTTTAAATATAATGTAACCATCTAATAAATAATGATTATTTAATGTTATTATATAATATGTATTTGTAGACACGTAAAATGTACCGATTGACATTGCGCATCTGATCCTGACCTTACTAACAACGTTCCTTCCTGAATCATCCCTTGGTCTAACCATTTAATCAAATCTCCTTATTTGATTAAATTCATCAATATTCCTCTCTTAATTAATAAAGTCATTTTATATAATTAAGTCAATCCCTTTTGTTAATTAAATCAATCCATCTGATCTAATTATCCCTATTTAATTAAATAATCAATTTATTTGATTAAATATCAAAAGTCTATCCATTAAATTAAATAAATTAAAACCTTATTTGATTTAATCTAGCACTATCTCCTTTAATTAAATAAATCAAAATCCTTATTTAATTAACCTCTTATCATATTCCTCTCTTATTTGATTTAAATAAATCTATAAATTTGAGTCAAATGGGTCACATCATCTAATCTCTCTCATTAAATTAATTAACCCTTGATTAATTTAATCTCATCTCATGTCCCATCCTCTAGATAATGCAAGTTGCACATGAAAATAGATTTAATTCATTTATTAAATCTCTATTTTCCTCACAAGGCATCTTTTGGAAAATTTTCTCTCAATTTGAATTCAAAAATTCCAAGTCAACATGTACATCCAACAAGGAAATAACTCCATCTTACATGTCTTTTTCCTTAAGCCAAGTGGAATTTATTGCATTTTCCCTTCCCTCTTGCAAGCCATTTCAACAAATTTGAATTTCAAATATTTGCATTTATTGGCACAATCCCCAAATCTTGCACATCCTCCATCCATTCATAGATTGACAAGTGGCATCATGCCATTGGATGAATGTTAGTCCCACATTGCTCAAATTTAGACATTCATCCATCTTGGCATTCTATAAATAAAGAGCTCATATCCTCATTTCATCATCCACAAATTATGCAAAGTTACCATGCTCAAATATCCATCAAATTTCATCAAATCATTCTTGAATCATAGTTAGGTTTTACAAATTTTAGCTTGGAGCATTTTTCAACATCAACAAAGTGGATCAAATCTTCATCAACACATCAAGTTTACATCTTAGGAATTGGGAAAGGGCCAATTTTCAAATCAAATTGGCACCAATTCCCCCATGGGATCATGAGTTTGCACATTAAATTAGAATTCAATCTTTGTTTTGTCATTTTCATTGTGTTCTTCACTATTTTCTTCCTAATTTGAAAGTTGTAAATGGATTTCATGGGGAATCCTTGTTTTGGCTTGCAATTCCTTATTTAACTTGTTTATTCATGTTGTTTTGCAGGTAATAGGAAAAGGGTTCACACATTTGGCACTAGAAGGAGTGTTGGATATCATTCTTTCTCATCTTTTCTTGAAATTTCTGTGTTTTTTCTCACACATAGAAAATTCTAACGCTGGGAGCTCAGTGTTGCTGTTTTGGCACCACTGTCTCTTCAACGTCACTATATAGCACTGCGGGAGACTCAAAATGTGACGTTGGACTCGTCCCGCCAACAAAATTTGAATTATAAACTCCACCACTGGGCTTGTTGACTCACAAAAATTTTCAAAATTTTAAAAACTACGACGCTGGAAGAAAACTGCGACGTTGGGCAAAAACTGCGATGCAGTTAAGCTCACTGTCCTGACACAGAGCGACGCTGACTAGTAAGTGGCATTGTGAGGGCACCGCTTAGAAATCAAACTATGATGCAGTTATGAGTTGCGACATTGGAAGGGAGTAAAAGGGGAAAATTTAATTTTAGCATGTGCTTTTTGATTAATGATTAATTTGTGCTTTGTTTTCTACTTTTTTGTCTCTATATTTTCTAGAATCTGACTGGTTTTTCTCCATTGTAGGTTGGAAATCAAAATCAAAGAAAAGAAGCATGAAGAGGGTGCTGTCATAATAGTGGTTTACAATTCCTAAGAGGATCAAATTTTAGCTGAAATCACATATTTTTAGAAAATATAATGATTTAAGCCTTAAAAATTTCCATTTTAAGGATTCCAATTGAAGAGGGTTTGATCAAATCACCTTAGATCAAACCTTGTGGATAGAAGACCATTAGTTTAAACTATACCCTATAAATCGTCTCCTTTACACCTATCAAAATGTTGATAAAAAATCACTTTTCATTTAGATTTTGGGGATCAAATGAATTCATTTAAAATTTATTTCAAATGATTATGGTATTCCTCGGAACAAGCTATCCAATGAATATAATTTTAATATGTTTTGGTTTTGTTATGTATTTGTTTTTTAAGTTTTATTAAACATAGGTTTTTCATTTAAAATGAATTTCTTTGTTCTTCACATGTGGAAAAATAGAAGATTATCAAAAAAAAAGAATTAGAAAAATATGAGTGCTGAGATATTTGAAGTCCTTGACCCAACAAAAATAAATAGAATTAAGTACGACATATACAAAAAAGTTATGCGTTGCTCTGGTCATACTATGTCTAGGAATTGTAATTTGTTTGACTTTAAAAACTTGATCAAAGGAAAAAATATTCAATAAAAATATCTAACCAAGTGGAAGCACTAGATATTAGAGTTACAAATCTAAATTTGAAAGAATTAGAATTTTATCCTTCATGGAAAAAAAGTTATGTGTTATACGGTGTGCGTCACTTTTTAAAAATGCTATTTTTTGAAAAAAATCTATTTTCGTGGGAGATGGAAAAAGAAGTGCAATTTGATTATAAAAATTTTGAAAAAAATATTTTTAGAATCTATAGACAAAATTTGATGAGACTCTAGTTTGCACCATCTTCAAATTCCTCACAGTTTAGCCACTATAGGTGCCTGAATGTGAAGATTTAGTTAAAAATAATAATTTCAGTGTCCAGTTTGGCCAAAAATTGTAAACCACTATTATGGGATCACCCAAGAGGATGTTTCATCAAATCAAAGTTTCTATGAAATTGTTATCCTTTCATTCTTAGGACACTAATTTTTGTTTGGGCTTAAAAAGAATCTTTCAATTTCTTCTTGCAAAGGATAAAATGAACATTAGGACCACAACTTACTAGATTTTGTTTCTTGAATTAAAAATTGAACAAAATGTCTTTCACTTGTGTTTGGTGCTTAAAAAGAACTCACATTTTTCTTTGTGGATTTAAAAACAACTAGTGCAACTTTGTTTGTGTGAAAGATTGCTTGAACTAACCTCATTGGAAAAGGACGTATGCACTTCTCTCACGCTTTATAGTGATCTTGAGAATCAAAAGGCCTTTTTCATGATTTTAGGTTAAGACAAAGTAATCACCTCCACACTTCGATTTGGGTTTAAAATTGAACAACATCTTAATACAAGTGTGGTGGGAGGGCATTATTCTTGATATATTCTCTCCTTATTTTCCAACAAGGAGGTACAGTCGGTCTGAATATCCTAGAGGCCCACCTTGGAGAAAAGTACTCACCCAAAGGGAATGACTCAACCGGTAACACTCTAAAACCAGGTATTTCCAACCGGGATATAAATGTGGATATTGGAAGGAAATGCACTGCCAATATCATATGAGTTGATTTTGAATGGATCGAAGGGACTCTTCTAGCAGTATGGGTCGGCTCTCCCTGTGGAAGATCATATTAAAACCCGTTGTGCTTTGGGTACCGAATCGCTTTTGATCTTATTTGTTGGTGCAAAGATGATTAATTCACAGAAGCCACGCACTCACTTTTATAGTCTTTTTAGTGAAATGGAGAAACATGCCATGCTGGTTTTCATGGGTGGTGTTGATGCTTGGTGTCTTTATATAGAGTAGGAGTGTGAAATAAATACAGGAGCAGGTGGGGTCAAATGTATAACCATTCCTTCAAAGACAAGCATAGCTAGACTTGTCATGGAAGTGGGAATCAAACAAAATAATTTCTTACACATCCATAGGATTATTACCCATTAACCAGGTTTACAAATGCATTTCTTGATGAAAACATATTGAAACCAACACTTAACATCATCATCCAAACTTCTAAACCCTTTTGAAAGGCAGATACAAGTGACTTAATCCATACATGTTATTGCTGTAGGATTCACATCCCTTGGGAGGTTTCAAACTTTGTTTGATTATATTTTATCTCTGGTGTCTCAACAAGTAAACAATGGGAAGACCCTTACACTTAAGTTCATTGAAGATTTTCCACATAACATATCTTGTGGGGTTTTGAAGAGAAATTAAGACATTGGACATCTTAGTTTGAAAACTTAATCGAAGAAAGTGTTTTTGGTAAAATAAAAACATTAAGCAAAGCTAAGCAAAATAAACTTTCATATGTGTTGAAGACTCACAATCCCAAAGCAAAAAATCATTGGTTGGAAATCTGAAAAGGAATGTTCGAATGAAATCATTTCTTAGTTACAAAGGTCTATAAAAGTATTGTATGCTCTTCAATACTTAGGTTTAGGCAAACAAAGTGTCTTTTTTAGGTTCATCTTTGGATCAAAACAAATAAAAGTCTTTTTCATCCATCCTCCAAAACATCAAAACGAAATCCATCTCATCATCACCTTTTGGAAAATCTTGAAATCATCCTTAATACTAGGCTTTGTGGCAAAATCAAAAAATCATCAAAATCATTGAGACTAAATCCTTGAAAACATTATCAAAAACACCTTTGACTGGGTATGTGTAGATGCATCCTTTTACATATGCTTAGTCAAAGATTATCAAAATCATCTTGTTTAACTTAGTATATGTAGATGAATCCTTCTTCATATGCTTAGTGAAACTATCATCTTGTTTGGATAGGTATGGGTAGATGCATCCTTCTCCCCACACATATTCAAATTATCATCCTTTGAGAAAATCTATCCTCTAGATCATCATCCAACATCTTAGGGTCTTTTTGTTCAAAATCAAAAGCAAGTCAAAATCAAAATCAAGGACAAAATCCCAAAAGCCTAGTATCTCATTCAAGATTTATCAAAAGCTAGAAACATCTATATCATCCATCACTAACATCATCATCATATCATCACCTTTTGATCCTCAAGACATCCTAAAAGCTTTCTACTTTGGACATAAAATAATGATCAATCCAAAGAATCAAGAGATTCATCTATCCGGTTCTCAAAAATGATCCTCGTTTTATGGTTCTAACTAGATCTCAATACAAGAAGAGTATGGAATCCAACAAAGAAACACCTGCTTCAAGTGATCTTAGCCAAAAAAATGTTGAAATGAATCCCGCTGAATCAAGTAATCCTTTGACCCTCTAATCATCACAAAATCTGCAAGAAGAAAACCAAGGAGAGGATCTTACCTTTGGAATGTCTTGCGAAGAAATGACTAAAATGCTCTAAAATCTAGAGAACCATAAAATCATTAACATAATGATGAGACTTAACCCTTCGTTATACATGCTTGAGCTAGCAAAACAAGGGGCCAAGTTACCTTTGGATTTCGATGTGAGTACTATAGTGGAGACATCTTTTCCACCAATCTCATCCACCATTCCCATCTCATCCACACCCCCATCTCAAAACATCACGCAAAACATTCCACAAATCACGACATTATTTGCTCCAACCCAACCCAATGTTAATAAGGGAAGTGCATTTCTCAATGCAATTCAAACACACCCCCTTGTTAATAATAAATTTTTTGATGCAAATACAATCTTGGAACAAAATATACCCCAAAACCCATTACACAAGAATGTTCCTCTCACATTCCATCATGATCCATCATCAACATTTTTTCACGCAACACCTCAAACTCCTCTTCTCACAAATTCACAAGAAGAGGGAGATATGTTCAGACCAGGAGGCATATTTGACACCACAACATTCTCTCAAGAGATCGCACCCCTCACATTTCCACCTTTCCCACCATTTCCATTATCATCCACACCACTCTTTGGTTTAGGGCTTCCTCCAATAGCAAGTATCAATCAAATCAATATCCCAACTATCAATCAAAGCATCATGCCGAACACTCAAAATTTGTCATTGATATTGCAACAACAAATGAAAAATGCACAAGCAACTGCAACACCATCAAACACTGTCCTAGCATCACAAAGCATAGGACCAACCACCACATCAATACCACCATCCACCACTCAAAAAATAAACATGACATTATCACTCACCACAAACACTATTTTGAATCCACCACCACCCCCACCACCACCAACATCCACCACAACAAGTCAATACAACGTAGCATTGCAAGCCACTTTTCAAAGGGGATTCCAACAAGTACAGAAACAAAAAGCCATACAAATAGCTGCCCAACAAGCTGCTCAAGCTGTGAAAGTTGCCCAAGATGCACAAGTCGCACTACAAGTGCAACAAGCCACACAAGCCCAAACTATATTGCAACAACAACAACAACAAGAAGTTGCACAAGCATTGCAAAAGGCCGCTCAAGCACAACTTCTATTGCAACAACAAGTAGCACAAGCACAAGCATCACAAGTACAAGCCCAAGCGCAAGCTCAATATCAGGCACAACAAGTCCAATATCAAGCACAAGTCCTTGCACAAAGACAAGTAGTGCAAATGCAAGCATATCAGCAAGCATTAAAGCAATATCAAGAACAACAAGAAGCAACACAAGTGGCATCCCAACAACAAGAATTGTTGGAACAACAACAAGCCCAACAACAAGCACAGTAGCAAGCACAAATCTCAGCCCAACAACAACAAGATCAACAACAAGCATTGTTCATACAAAAGCAGGTGGAAGCCTACCTCACTCGGCAAAATGGACAGATACCATCGAACAACACACCAACCAACCCACCCATCCAACACATGATTGAAACACCCCAAAACACTTTCATACCACCCCCTGATCCCCAAAATGATGTGACGACACAACTTAGGTTTCTCTTGCAACAAGTGCTTGATCTTCAATCAGGGCGAACAACCAAAACACCAAGCAACTTGTGTCCCTATCCATTTGATAGGAGCTTAATAATGAAACCATTCCCCAAGGGATTTGAGATCCCCAAATTTGACAAATATTGAGGGATGGGAAACCCTGAAGATCACATCAGGGAATTCTAGGTTCATTGCATGGAAGTCGCATATGACGATACTTATCTGATGCAGCTATTTCCTAGGAGTTTGGCAGGCCATGCCATGGAATGGTTCTCTCGCTTACCTTAAGGAATTAGAACATTTCAAGAAATTATATACTCATTCATTAAGAATTACGCATGAAAAATTGCAATGGATGTTAGTCTAGAAGAACTCTCAGCTCTGAAACAAGGAAAGGGTGAATCTTTCGCTTCATTCTTACAACGATGGTGATCCAAGGCTAATCGGAGCAAGTGGACCATGCCAGAAGAACAAGTTTGCACCATCATAGCCAACCTTGAAGGCCGCTTGGCATTTCATCTCAAGGTTCATGGCATCACCACATATGATCAGTTGATCCCCAAAGCACTTAGCATCGAAAGAGCCCTTGTGACTCAACCCGTGGAATCAACATCATACCATGAAAAACAAAACAACCATCCACCATCCAATTACAGCGATAAACCTCGCACGTGGGAAAGGAACAAAAACGTTACTAATGATGGTGTTGTCGATGCCAAGGTGGTCATTAGTGCTCCTCGCCAACATACACCCACACCACAAATCCAAACACAACACCAAAACAACCATCATACAACACACTAGGAAAACAACAATCCAACCATCAATAACCTCAATGATCAAAGGGGACCACCCCAATGCAAAATCTATCCCAAACGAAAATAGACTACTATGGGGGAACCACTTGAGGACAGAATGAGAAAGTTGATCGATGAAAAACTCATCAAGCCTCATACATTTGAGAATTACCAAGAACCTGATGTCAAACCTCCTTGGTATAACGAGAATCAACTTTGTGAATTTCATAAAATCAAAGGCCATACCACAAATAGTTGCATGAGACTCAAAAACATCATCCAAGATCTCATCGATAAAAAAATCATAAATGTGGAACAACCTACAGGAAATCAGGATCTTAAGATATATACGAATCCGATGTCGAATCATGGCAACAAAGGGAATAAAAATGATAAAGGAAAGGGAAATGTAAATCATGTGTATGAAACAGTCATTGCCTCCCTAAATGAAGACTACATGGTCATCACCATCAAGGGTGCCCATGCCGAAGATTGTGGAGTCACCACAAGAGGCGGCAAAGTAACCATCGCAGGATCATCCCAGCCAAACAGAGCCCCTGCATCTAGATCCATTCCTAATGGCTACAATGTCTTAGATCAACTCAAGAGAATGCCAATGCAAATCTCCATCATGGAGTTGCTAAAAATATCATTAGCTCATATGAAGATCCTTGAGGAAGCATTGGCCTCATCCACTGTCCTCGTAGATCTCGATGCAAAGCAATTCCAAGCTATGGTTGGAAATATCATTATGCCTAATCTTCTTACATTTTCTAACCAAGATTTCCCCGTTCAACCATCTCACAACTGTGCACTTCACTTGGAATCCATAGTACACAAGAGCGAAATCAAAAGGGTCTTGGTGGATGGAGGTGCAGGTTTGAATATATGTTCCCTAAGTCTCATCAAGTAGTTGAAAATATCAGAAGATTCCATAGACAAAGGAAAGGGCATCACAATAAGAGCATATGACGACCAAGAAAGAGTGTCTCAGGGCACAATCAAACTCCCTATTCAAGTAGGTCCTGCCATCATGGAAATGACTTGTCAGGTCTTGGACCTTGAATTGCCATATAATATCCTCTTAGGACATCCATGGATCCATGCAATGAAAGCAGTAGCATCAACTTTCCACCAATGTGTGAAATTCACACATAATGGACAAGAGGTTACCGTCTATGGTGATCCTGAACCTTTCTCATACTGCAAAAATCTTGAAGCAAAGTATTACAAAATCCCCCAAGTACCAAAAAATGATGAGGGCCCATCCACATAGTACATCAATCCCGCCACCCTCGCATCCACTTCCGTGACAAAGACACCCGCCATTCCCATTATTCCCACCATCTCCGACATCCAGCTCATCATCCAGGAGGATGGTTGTGGAAACTAAAAGCTCCCTAACAATGATTTTGTGGTAGAAGAGTTACCACAATCCCCTAGATCATGGGGACGTCCACAAGAGAACCAAGCTTCCACATGACAAACGTCTCCCGAAGACTATCCAGAATTCACAAGATGGGGAAACCTTGGTCAGGAGGTTATTGAGGTAGATCCATCACACATGCCATATCAAGATGAAAGACCAACAACTAATTTACCAATGGATGAAAGAAGCAAGGGCCTACAAATGATGCTTGCAATGGGCTATGACAGAAACCAAAGACTGGGACAAAATGACAATGGGCTCATAATACCTATTATGCCATAGACGCGACCAATAACAAATCTTGGCCTTGGATGTACCCCTCTGAGTATAACCATACGTGGTTGAAGTCCTCCAGTTAGAAGGGTTAATAAACCTCCTCAGCAGACCCCAACAAAATTACGCCTACCTATATCTACAGGTCGTGTCATAGATAATTTTACATTTGATATAACCAATGTCTATAGTAGTAGCGATGATGAGGACCACATATCCAATCTACCTATGCTTTTTGAGGATACCACTTTTTGCATGATTAGTACCCTATCCTTTGAAACAGACCATCAAAATCATGAGATCCGTTTAGTATACCCCCAACTCATCGACTATGACCAACGAGGACCACCGATTCTTGATACATTCAAAAATGATGAGGCACTCTCAGAATTCATGGGATTGCGGGATAACATTCTAGATGGAGATCATAAAGCAGGGTTTATAATAGAGTTGGACACACATGCCTATTATGGGGAAATGATTGAATCCCTCAGTTGCAAAAGTGAGAAATTAAGAATCATATCCAAGTCCTTGAGTGAAAACCACACTGTGGCACTCTCTGACAAGAAAAAAGTAAAAACAAAGGACATATCCAATAGTGAAAACCTCTCTGAGGTACTTGAGAATGGGGGATTCAATCTTCCTTTAAGAGCTATTCATTAGGAAAAGTTAGCATTCTTGGCCAAAAAATGCAATCCTGTCAACCTAGGAACAGAGGAGACCCCACATATCACATTTTATGTGGAATCACTACTATTAGAAGAGCAAGAGCTCCAAGAAACCTTCTTAAGAGAAAGACAGATAAACTTTGCATGGAGTTATGCTGACATGCCAGGACTCAATCCAAAGACTGTGGTTCATCACTTAGCAGTGTATCTAGAAGCAAAACCTGTCAAACAAAAGCTTCGAAAAATGCACCCTTAGATCGCCCTATTGGTCAAAATGGAGCTGAAAAATTTATTAGACGCAAGATTCATCCAACCAATAGACTATCCAGAATGGGTGTCAAACTTGGTACCTATTTCAAAGCCTGATGGAGCCATTAGAATCTGTACAGACTTCAGAGATTTGAAAAAATCATGTCCAAAGGATGACTTTCCCCTTCCCAACATCGACATGATAGTAGACATGATAGCGAGACATGAGATGCTATCATTAATGGATGGATTTTTAGGATATAATCAAATCATGATAGCCAAAGAGGATCAACATAAGACAGCCTCCACTTGCCCATGGGGGACATACTATTGGAACATGATGCCATTCAGCCTAAAGAATGCAGGAGCAACATACCAAAGGGCCATGACATTGATATTCCATGACATGATCCATAAGATGGTTGAAGACTATGTCGATGATATTTTAGCTAAGTCAAGAAAGAGAAAAGATCACATAGAAATCCTAAGTGCTATCTTTGACAGACTGGAGGAATACAAAGTCAGACTAAATCCCAAGAAGTGTGTCTTTGGTGTACAATCAGGGAAACTACTAGGATATATAGTATCAATGAGGGGTATTGAGGTGGATCCAACAAAAATGAAAGAAATCCTTGAAATGGAAGCACCAAAGACATTAAAACAATTGAGAGGTCTCCAAGGCAGGCTCCAATCCATTAGAAGGTTCATAGCACAATTGGCGGATAAACAAAACCCATACTCTCACCTACTCCACAAGGGAGTAGCGTACAAATGGGATACCAAGTGCAAAGAGGCATTCAAAAAAATCAAGGAATACCTATTGACACCACTAGTCTTAATGCCACCCATCCCAAAGAAACCATTGATCTTATATGTGTCAGCAATAGCAGTAGCCCTTGGGGCTCTCCTAGCTCAACATGATGAAAATAAAATAGAGAGGGCTACTTATTACATCAGCAGGACAATGGTTGGTCATGAGCTAAAATATTCATTCATCGAGAAAGCATGCCTCGCAGTAGTGTTTGCATGACAAAAATTTAGACATTACATGTTGGCACACAAGATAAAGCTCATTGCCAAAATTGATCCCCTCAAATATTTACTATCAAAGGCAATGCTCACGGGAAGAATGGAAAAATGGGTGATGATATTATCAGAATATGACATTGAGTATGTGGAGAGAAAAGCAATCAAGGGTTAGGTTATCATAGACCAACTGGCAAAAGTACCTATTTATTCTGAGAATCCTCTTGTCTCAGAGTTTCCAGATGAATCTATTTTCAACCTTAACATAGTTGACCACTAGAAACTATATTTCGATGGCTCATACACGCAACATGGATCAGGAGCTAGTGTCTTCTTCATCACCCCACAAGGGGATTGCATACCAAGTTCATACAAACTGGCATTTCCTTGCACTAATAATATTACAGAATATGAGGCTTTAACCATAGGTCTCAGAATAGCAGTGCAGTGGAACATCATGGCTCTCAAAGTGTATGGAGACTCCCAACTGATCATAAATCAAGTGAACAATGAATACCAGACCAGGGATGACAAGCTCACTCCATACAAAAATTGGTGGAGAATCTAAAGGAATCCTTCATCCAAATCACATTTGAGCTGCAGATACCTAAAACCAACAACAGAGCAGCAGACGCCATGGCAACAATTGGGTCCCTACTGGACATCCCTAACAATGTTCCAAAATATAAATTCTTGATTGAGCAGCATCTCGTTCCCGCATTCGAGGTACCAGAATCAGAATATGTGTGTGAAATCGTTCATCCTGGAAACCCTTGGTATCATGACATCTATACATACCTTCGAATAGGAGTCATACCCGCTGACCTACCTTCAAACCTAAAACGAACCTTTGTCAAAAAGGCATATAGATTTGTCATCCTAGGTGATACCCTATATCGTAGGAGCATAGAAGGAACCCTACTACGCTGCCTAAATGCTGAGGAGGCATTAACCGCTCTAATTGAAGTACACAATGGTATCTGTGGTGCACACTCGAGTGGAATGACCATAGCTAAGAAACTGCTGAGGATGGGGTATTATTGGCCCACAATGGAAAGAGAAGTACATGATCATGCCAAAAAGTGTCTACAATGTTAGTAGCATGGGGACCGCATCCATGCTCCAGCTCAAGAGCTTCACCCCATCGTCACACCATGACCCTTTTCACAGTGGGGACTCGATCTCATTGGGAAAATTGCACCCACCACATCCAATGGCCACAAATTCATCATAACCACTACTGAGTACTTTACAAAGTGGGTGGAGGCCATACCCATGAGGTATATAACTGGGAAGTAGATTTCTAAGTTCATCCTGAACTATCTCATATGTCGCTATGGTGTTCCACAAGCCATTATCTCAGATAATGGGACACCATTCAAAAATTAGGATGTCCATGACCTATGCGAAAAATTCAAAATCCAACATCGCTTCTCTACCCCATACTATCCCCAAGGCAATGGCCAAGCAGAAGCTACAAACAAAACCATTTTGAAAATCCTCAAGAAAATAGTCAATGACGCAGGTCGTGACTGGCACCTATAGCTTAATCCCACCCTCTGGGCCTATCGAACTAGCATCCGCACACCCACTGACACCACCCCCTTCTCCTTGGTCTACAGATCAAAAGTCGTACTCCCCATTGAGATCGAGCTCCCATCCCTCAGGATATCACTGCAAAACCTCATCACGGATGAAGACTACTGAGTGTCAAGACTAAATGAGCTGGAGCTACTAGATGAGAGATGGATAGATGCTTTAAATCACTTGCAAGTCTATCAAAATAAACTCAAAAAGAGCTACAATAAGAAAATCAGAAGCAGGACCTTCCAAGTCAGAAAACTGGTCTTAAAAGAAAATCAGAAGAATGCCCCAAACCCAAGCAACAAAGGCAAGTTTGAACCCAATTGGTTGGGACCATTCGTCATCACAACAAGTTACAAATCAGGGGCATATCAGTTATCAACACCCGAAGGGGAACCTCTGTAGGAGCCAATGAATAGCTCCCATCTCAAAAAGTTTTATGCCTAAATCTTTTAAGGTATAGAACCAAAAATCCAAAAAATTGGAAAAGTCCTTAAAATGGTCACTTCAGTGAAAACCTGGCAAATAGGCGTCTTGGTGACAACAAAAAAATAAAAAAAGCAAAAAATCCAAAAAAAAATCAGAAAAAAATTGAAAATAGTAAAAAGAAAAATCATCCTCTAGTGAAAACCACTTTGCTGGCACTTTGGACAAGTACCTTGGTGAAAACCTGGCAAACAGGTGCCTTGTATAAATAAGCACTTTCCATCCACTAGGACCTTTATGGTTCGTTCTGCATCATCCATCCATTTCATTTCCATCATTCATCACATTCAAGTCTCCATCCATCACTCATCCGCTCACATCCACACCATAGCTTGGTCTTGTTCTTGTATCATGATCCCCCTAGTACTACTCAGCCCATCCTCAAGGTCAGTTTGTCCTGCCTTTATCAGAGTAGTCTATCGCATCACACTGGGGGCATGTTCTTATTAGATCGAATTCGTGTATGATCTTAAAGTCCTCAAATCAGAAAATCCAAAAAAATAAAACATATCAAAATCCAAAACATGTTAAAAAATCATCAAAAGTCAAAAACAGAGTCGTCTAGTCAAACTACGTCATCTCTGAGCTTGAACATAGGCAAGGTTGATCTTTGATCATCCCCCGAGACATTTAGGTCAGTCCTATAGGAGTCCATCATAATAAGCTGACATTTCATCATGTATATCATCAATTTTTAAATCAGTCGAGTTGTCGTCCAAACTACGTGGTCTCTACATGTATAACGTAGGCAAGGCTAATCTGTTGATCAGCTCCCAAGACTCCTAGGATAGGTCTTTAGGTTAGTCTCTTGGTCAAAATCTCAGAAAACCCCAAAAACATTGAAAATTTTGAAAATCAAAACATTTGAAAATCTCAAAAAATACCAAAAATAGCCTCAAAACATTGCAAAACATAAAAAAATCCAAATATTTGGAAAAATCCATCCGCCTCATCTCGCTTGCACCTACAATAAACACCATCCATAATAAACTAATTGTCACCCTCAACCTTTGGTGAAACAGTTGGAAACAAGTCTACCAGGTTAAAAGTTAAACTAAAAAATGTCAAGTCTCAGGTCTAGGTTAGTGCATAAGCAAGTTGGTAATCTCTTCGTATTGGTAACTCACCACCCAAAATCGGTCCCATATCAATCATCTGATGAATCCTTCCTACAAGGGGTATTATTTATCAGAAAGAGCACTTTGGATAAACGAAATGACATGCTACCATCCACTAACATGTCCTAGGATAAATCCTTCCTACAATGGGCATTATCTTTTGGCAATAAGTTTTGGGTCTTATCCTTAGAAAACACATCCTCCTTCTGTTAGCGGTATTGAAGAGCGACAGTTTGTTTGTTTACTTCGTCTTTTTCTTTTGACTTATCTTATTTGTGCTCATTCCAAGGATGTCTCGATGATATCCCAAGATAGAGGATTTAGAGAAATAGGAATGGGGCAATGATCATTATCTTTTGTCTGCTATGCTTGTTGGACGTTCTTGTGATATAACCTCGGTGAATACTTGCTTTGTTGGGTATGTATGGAAGAGGTCTAGGGCAACTTGTTGAGTATTGCATTGATAGGTTTACTTTTCCATGTTTTGGTCCAAGATGTTTGAAACTTCTAAAGCACATCCTAGCAAGGTTTTCGTATGTCAGGTGTGAACAAGGATACTCGTATCTGCTTGCCAAGTCAAAGTCCATCTCACTAGGTACTACGCCATCCTAGTTTTCTATACCTGGATGCATCGTATGACTCCTATTCGAAGGTATGTATATTAAGACATTGGACATCTTGGGTATCACTGATTTGACATTTGACATTTACGGTTTGGATTTGTATTTGATGTTCTCGCATGGGAGGCAAACGATATCAAACATCGATACAAAGGATTTGCGAAGATTTGCTTTGTGTACTTCACATAAATCTCTCTTACTCATGTGCACACACACACACACACACTCCTTATTTCTCTCTCCTTGTCTATAGCTCTATCTCTATCTCTCCATATTTAAATTCTTACATATCTCCCTGTATCTTTATCTCATTATCTATCCATCTCTCTACACCTATATCTTTCCCTCTCTATATATTTATCTCTTCCATTTCTATCTATCCTTTTGTACTTTTTCTTTATTTCTCCCTCTCCTCTCCCTATCCCTCTCCTCCATCTCCATCTTCATCTCTAACTTCCTCTCAATCTCTTTCTCCTTACCTCTCTATTTTTTTCCTCTCCCCCCCCTAATCTCTCCCTCTTTCTATCCCCATATCTCCCTCTCTCTCCCCCTCTCCCTATTGAGAACATACCATGAGCCCATTGGTAATGGAGTCTTATTACCTTCCTAATTCAAAGATTTGTTTTAGTTGTGTTTGAATCCCTGTAAGTAGATGCATATTTTATTTGAAGCTATCACTTTTCTATTGAGACCTTTGTTGCACAAACAACACCATTTTCTAAATAGCCTACCAATTGATCTCATGTATACTACACAAATGTTTGTAAAAATAAACCAAAATATTATCTAATTGACCTTCCACACTTCTTCAGTGTACCCATTGAATCTATAATAAAAATATTAATACAAATTTTAATTATACTTATAAAAATACCAAGTAAAATTAAAAATATTTATTAATAAAATACAAATATATATACCATAAATTTATTATGTCAACTTGAATAGCCATAGATAATATGAAACTATGAACATATAGACAACATGAAACTATGAACAATCAAAGGTTTACACCTTGTCTATGGGGTTCAAAGGATTCCTCTTCTTGTTCCCTGGATTTTTGAAACTCTTATACCAGTAATCCTTTTAAAACAGTCAGATTTCATATATAATCAATTGATTTTTTAATATATTTTTTATTCTATATCAAAAGTTGTCTTTCCGTATTGTTTGTTTTTTTTCCTCTTTCTTTCTATAGCTTTGATGGATGAAGGAAAAAAATATTATGATTTAAAACCCTGTTTTTGCTGATTGAATCTCCATTATCTTAAATGAAATTTAATTTTATGCTTTATAGCTGCCACAATGAGTTCCGAGAAAAGCAGCAGGAGCGAAGCTTTGCGAAAGGCAGGAAATGAAATGTAGTCTCATGTGCGTGATCCCTGTTATGGGCCTTGTGTGCTGAGGCTTAAACTGGGCAAAGCTTGAATACGCTATACCAAGAAGCTCTTACTGCTGCAGGCCGCGATAAAGTTGAAAGAGCTTCGAACTAAAAAATCTGGCAGCTGTAAATTGGTTTTGGGGAAAATCAGAATGGCAGATATACATGCAAGAGTCCAAAGGAAGCAGCAAAGCTTTGCAAGCAATCTGGGTTGCCAAAGAGCGAATACCAAAGCCCCTTAAATTTTATTATTTGGCTCTTGAATTGGGGGTGTCTCGTGCTAAAACAGAAATGTGGGTAACACAGGTACCGGGCTATTGTTGACAAAATTATCGGCTGGGTAGAGGAACAACTTGACACTTAGTTCACGAATATCTAAAATGTCGAAGGAATTCCTAGCTCTGACAAAAAATCGAATGATTCGTAGAGAAGTATCCAAGCATACAAAGAGAAGATATGGTTACCTTGAGATAAACGTGCTACCTAAGGAACACCCTGAAATCACGCGACATATAAGACAGGCTTATTATTACTAGTGGAGGCCTATGAGGTGTAACCGAAAACGAAAACGATAATAATGAAGATTTAACTTGATTCACCAGGACTGTTGGATTTCCGTTGAACGAGGATGTCATGTTTTTCCAAACAGCGTTTTCATCATCCCTCGATGGAAGAGATACACTTTCCAAAAAAAATGTTATTTAATAGTCTTGTTCCATTTATTAAATAGTTACATGACATTCTTAATATTTTTCATGGATATAGTTGTCAACTAATGTCATCAGATTTCCAACAACATTGTGATCCATCGTTAATATGTTAGAGAGTTAAGGAGATGTAAAATAGGTTTGTTGGAGATCAAAACCGACTAAAATGAAAAGAGAGAGGGAGTGAAAGGAAGGTTTGCATGAAGTATAGAAGGCTGGAATTTAACAACTTAAAATAATTAACAAGAAAAAATAATAAAACTATCAAACAATTTTAAAAATATAATATATATATAAATAATAATAATAATAATAAATAATAATTATCTATGGTCTATTAATCTTATATACTATAAATCTGAGAATAATTTTAAGAAAACTAATCCATTTAAATAAATACGCATATACATTTATACAAATAAATACATAAGCCTAGGGAAACTTTTAATGCTATAAAAATAACTTTAAAATATGTGCATATAGATAAGAAATCTACTTATGCATACAAAACAATCTATATATTTATATATATCTATTTATACAATGTTACTTGCTCCTATACATATATGTATAAATACAAAAATAAATATTTATAGGAAGAATGGTATAATTATATACACAAATGAATACAAATATTATATATCTATAAATACTATATCGTATATGAACATTATTGGCTGACTTTAATGATCAACGGTTTAAAATGTGGTAGAATGATGGTTGACCACTGAAATGAACCCAATATAAAATAAATTAAAAAAATATTAAAAAAACACAACACTTTATACAAAGAAAGAAAGCAAAGAATCAGATATTCTTTCTATATTTCCACTAGAAAATATGAAGGTCAAAAACAAAAAATAAAAAAATCATAATTATTACATTTTACAAATTAATATAATTGAAATGAAGGAAAATAGGTTGGTTTATGCAAAGTATGGAAACTAAGGCAACCTATCTTCCCACAAATCATACAAAAATTAGATCCCTTCAAAGAATTGACTAGCAACCCTTTTTGGGTGAATCAATTCAATGGTGGAATCTTTAGGTTTCTTCTTATGCTTGAGGAAGGGGGTCCAAGTCAAACAAAACTTTGGGGAGAAAAACTAAAAAATAGTAAACTAACTCCAAAATGCAATTTAACACTTGGAACTTGAAGATGAAACTCAATACTAACAGAAACATAAAAAAAAATGTAGATCTGAGAAGGAGATAATCTTGTCTACCTTTCACAAAATGTTGTTATTAGAAGCCTACCTGGGAATCATTTTCCCATGGGTAAATGGGTCTATGGTGAGGGTTTTTCTGCAACTTTTGGGAGCCTTTGGTCCTATCTTTGCGCTTCCAGATTCTCGGGTTTCAATGTTGAAAAGTTTGAAACAACTTTGGGATTTGAGTTTTCATGACAAGATGACAATTTTTGCAACTTTGACAACTTTATTTTTTCTCTTCAAAAGGTCTTCAAGCCTTCTTCAATCTAAATATGCAATCACATACACAAGAGAGAAAAATGTTTTGGTGAATGGAGGTGTACCTTCATCAAACCCCATTTTGGTAATCAAACCTTGAATTGAAATTATGCATGAAAAAATGAATGAAGAATGAACAAATCTATGTTACCACTCAACAAACCCTTGAAAGAATCTTGATAATGTAGATTTGCAATTTGCATGAGATGGCTAAAATGGATGTGGATCTTGATCTTGAATCTTGCTTGAAATAATGCTTTGGACACTTGAATGGATCATGAAACTTCCATCACAATGTTAGCTCCACAAACATGGATGATGCAAGAAGACTTTGACATGATGATTGGATATTGATTGCTGCAATAAAACTCTAATATTTCTGCCTTTAAATTCTCTTGATAATAAACTTAGCTCTTGTAGTTGAACACTTGGAAATATAGCTTGAAAAATCTAGGTGAAACTTAGAAAATAACCTTGTATTTATAGGTATGCATCCTTAATTTTAAAAAAATCAAATATCACAAGATAACATCTAAATATCCATTTAGAGACATTTAATTTCCACCAAAAATATAGTTTAAAATGTAGTTCAAAGGCCTCGGGAGGACCCATTTTCCCATGGGCGAATGGGTCATAGGTCCCTATTCCTAGAACACACATTGCTCAAGGTAAAGTGTTATGTGTAAGCATGAATTATTGTTGGGTTTCCCTTTCAGAAAATATAATTTATTGGGCTTGTAAATGAATTATAGGGCTGATTAAGGTATAATTAAGCTCAATTAATTAAGAGGGCCCAAAAATTAGTGTGAATATGTAAATAAATATTTTTACAACACTAAATTAAGGTCAAATTAAGTACATTTTAACTAGGAGGGCCCAAACAAGTGAGGCAATGTAAAGGGATACATTTTCTATCACTACATTTAGCTCCCACTTTATTGAGAGGATGAGCACAAGCACAAACTCACACTAAATTAGACAATCAAGAGAGGTCTAACTATGCAATTGTTGGAAGGATAAGACAACAAAGGTCAAGGAGGATGATCAAGCCCCCAAGATCTAAGATCTCGTGGAAAAACCAATAAAGGAATAAAAGAGACACATGTCTATGTTAAACATGTATATATGTGTGTGTGTGTGTGTGTGTGTGTAGCAATGACAAGATACTCAATCATACAATGCCAAAGACTAAAAGAAAAGAAAAAGGAAAAAGGGGTGGATTTCAAGCCTTGACTGTTTGTCCAACATGATGTGGATCAAGCCTCGATTGTTTGTCCAAAAATGTTTAGAAGAGAAACATGGTTTTCACTATGCAAACAACACACACTCACATGAGCTAGTAGAACCTCAGGCCATCCACTAGGTGAGACCCCAAAGAGTGGCTAGGTGAGAAAGTCATGCCAGGTCTACAAGATCTCATTGTACTAATCATACCAAAGTTATACCTCTGATAACTTTGATAAGGCACTAGAAAATATGAAATTCAAGCTTCATAAGGTGAACAAGTCATGAAATGCTAAAAACTTATGAAAAAAATGCAAATAGACATGTTCAAAGGGATTTTTCTTTGTTCATGTAAGGTCTTCTCTTAGGGAACATTGTGCGTAATGTCTCCAAGGGAAGACAACTCTAGGATAAAATATTTGAAACATAGGGAATGTAACGCATAGCATTACCACTAAGAGGAAATTCATATGCTAATAAAGGTCACACTCTAGGAGGACATCAAACCTAATGAAACCACCAAGAAGAAGACACATCACGTGAAGTAAGAAGATCACACTATGAAACATGAGATATGGTCAAAAAAATTAAAAATGATAATGCCAATGCATTCCCCCACTTTAAAGGAATAGCTAACACCATACTGTGAGAAATTGTTTTAAAATAGAAAAATGATAAATGCTAAACAAGACATGTGAGCTTATTTGGAAAGCCCTATGTCAAATATATATTTCCAAATGAAGCTATGTCATAAAAGAGATGGCTTTCCTCCAACATGGAATCCCAAAATAACACTAAGGGATCCATGAATTTAGGGTTAGCATATGTCTTTGCTACTTGATGATATTATAGAGCTCAGAAATGTCATAATTCCCTAAATAACTCATGGATCAAGGAATAATGACACATAGAGAGTGAAAAGAAAGAAATTTTTTGGGTCAACATGGAAGAGACCTAAATGTCTCAATGCCTTGTGTCATCCCCAAAATGAAAACACAAGAGAAAAGAGAAAATATAAAGGTTTACAACATATAGAAGAATGTAGATACAAATAGAGGAATGAACATGAAGACACGTCAAATAGAACAATACGGGGGATCACATTACACGTATGTAGTCACATAAAGAACATGAAGAAGAAAACAAAGAAAAAGAATAGTAAGGCACATGCAATTTAATCTATAACGTGTCATCCACATCCCAATCTTGTTCATCATATGCAGAAGGAAAAAAACTAGCCAAAGGGACAACACCAAGTGCAAAACTAGGATAATCAACAAGCTCAGCATGTGGTGAATCACGCTTTGTAGGAGGATCATCATGTTTGTTATCATTTAAGCTCATGGAAGAGGAAAATAATGAGTTCAACTCGTTATGCACTTCCTCATCAATTTTTGTAGTTTCATTATCATCATCCAAGTTTATCACAATAGGAGGTTTAATGATAATATCCATAAAAGGTTGTTGTTCTTGTTGTGTTGTAGAGTTTTTATGTTGTGAAAAAGGTGTAGAATCATCCTATATTGCTTTAGTTGTTGTTTGTTCATATTTTTCTTGTATTATACAAGCAATAGCATGATGTCTATGTCTACGGTCTCTAGCATTTCGATTTCTCTTTGCTTGATTTTGAAGTTGTGATTTTGTAGGAGTGGATTTATCAACCATAGGTTTTTTTTCTTCCCTTAAGGGAGGAATTGAAGGAACTATAGGAGGTTGGTCAACCATTGTCTCTTTAGCTTTGTAAAATTATTTTACTTTAGGAGGCACAACGAGACTAATTTGGCTATCTCGTGGTCTCTTAGATAAAATGGGTGAAGGATTTGTCATAGGTTGGTCTTGGTTACTTGGAAGGGCTTTGGGTTCAATCATTGTTTCATCAAGGATAGGAGGCTCAATCGTTGGTTGAGGCATATTGCTTAGGGATAATTTTTCTATACACTTTGCCTTAAAATTTTGATAGGATTTG
The DNA here is from genome assembly GCA_007258455.2 of Sequoia sempervirens. Classification (NCBI taxonomy): domain Eukaryota; kingdom Viridiplantae; phylum Streptophyta; class Pinopsida; order Cupressales; family Cupressaceae; genus Sequoia; species Sequoia sempervirens. Next base: position 127,410,814 of record VDFB02000002.1, on the reverse strand, counting down.
AAAAAGAAGTCTTCACGAGGCCTAACAGGTTCAATAGGTTCAAGCCAAAAGAAATCTAATGAGAAATTTCCATGAGAAGATACAGGATTTTAGCCACTATGATGAACAATAACCAAATGGAAACTTTAAACATTTATACACAACCAATGGGATGAAATTCATCTAGAGTGAGGCCATGGGTAGTCTAAATTCACATGAAATTGTTTTGGTGATAGGATGATGGAGACTTGGAGACACACGATGTTTTTGGTCCAAGCTTTAGAGAGAGAGTTATGAAACCTAGATCGTAGGACAAGCAAAACCATTATGTGTTTTGATCCATGCTTTTGATTTTTCACAAGTATCTTGATAAAAATCATGCACAAATAATAATTCTTCAATGATCACATTCTCTACACAAACAAGATCAATTAATATACCATTAGTAGGCTTGTCATTGTTTCTTCCAGCTATGTAAAGAGGACCATTGGGTGCATGTTTAAGTATCTCATTATGTGAGAAAGCAATGTCAAGGGGCATATTGGTTTGGCCCTTAGGAGGTTTAGCTTCAATTAATCCAATGAAACCATCCATAAGGTTGTCCTCATTATCTTTCACATTTTCATCATCCATGTCAACATTCATCACATCATTATTTGTTTCAGTAGCTTTGAAAAAGGAAATATTATGATTTGGCATAGGATTAATAAAGATTTGTAAGTTTTGATTAGGAGGAGATATAAATTTATTACCTTGATCATTAATGCCACCAATTAAAATATGATTAGAATCAATGAGGTCTTGCACAAGATGTTTAAGACACTTGCAGTATTTTGTATCATGTCCATTTTTTCAATGAAAATGACAATAGGAATTTGGTCTATAGTTTGAAGGTAAAGGTAACTTAGTAGGTTCAGGAGCTCTAACAAGAGGTAAGGAAATAAAATTCTTTTCTAAGAGCTACAACATGATATTATGAAGGGTATCAGGATGAGGAGTGAATTTTCTATTCCTATCTCCAAGTGTGTATGGATTTGTCATCTTTATAGTAGCCACTTGGGTGTCAATATGTTGAGTTGGTTGAGGGGGATTCATTTGTAAAATCCCCTTATTTTTTTTCTTAATTCTTTGGTAATTTTTTTGAGTTGTGGATTCAATTTTTTTAGGACAACTAGAGGGACTTTTCATTTCATGACTACTAAGCAATTTTTGATAATCACAACGGGTTGTACACAACTGTGTGAAGGAGGGAAATTTCAACATCTAAAGTTTAGCTTGGATTTTGTTTTATAAACTGGAAATAAACATTATTTGAAGGTTGGTGTTAGGAATCTTAATGTTTATTTGTGAGTAAAGCATTTGTTATCACACTATGAAGTTGATTGAGTGAATATATTGAGTTATTTGGTAAAGAGAAAAACCACTCTAAAGCAATATCTTTCAAGGATCTAGGGAAGAGTTTAGCCAGGAGTTTATCCTCAAAATTGAAGTCACTACATAAGGTTGTGTATGCAAAAACATGGCTAACATGATCTCCTTTCCCACCATATTTCTCAAATCTAGGAACCTCTATACCTTAAGTGGTATTTGTGTTGTCAATATCTCCAAGGATAATGAGTTGGTTTTGATGTATTTTGAAGGTTGGAAAGTGTGATTTGGATTCAATGTAGCAATTTATTGTTGGAGGGATGAAATATTTTGCAAAAGTGTGTTAAGGATGGGATCATTTTTTGTGTTGTGAGATGGAGGTGAATAAGGTGGAGGTGTATATGTGTTTGGAGGGAAAGTGAATCATACATTTGTGAGGGGAGATGGATTAGGAGATATGAGATTGGAATGCACAAAGCTAAAAGGATTCCTAGTGGAGATACCTAAGGTAGTATGGACATTGCTAGTAGGTTGCATGGTTGTAGTAATAGTTGGATTAGTGTATGTAGGAATAGAGGTCACAGTTGTGGAAGGAGGAATTGAATCTCCACCTTGAATTTGAGTATACCCCAAAGCTTGAGCACAACTATTCATTGTAGTGACATGTTTATCAACAATGTGAGCTAGGCTATGGATAATCTCTATTCCATGTTGATTTTCAAGCATTCATCTCATGTTATCTATGACAAGAGTTGTAGTATCAACCATGTAATTAGAATGAACACAAAATTTGTAATTTCTCTAATTCTTCATCCATTCTTCTAAGGTTATCTTGAGGGACATTAGCAACCATTGTTTCAACATTAGTAACATTGGTTGTTGGTAAGGAGATCATAGGGAAAGAAGTGTCAAAGGTATGATCCATAGTGGGTTGACCAATGTCAACACTATGAGTGAAAGAGTTAGAGATCCTAAGATCCACATCGATTGATGTATCATAGGATTCTATGAGTCTCGAACTAGATCTCATGATAATATTGGAAATATGACATCAAGCTGTGAAGCTCATACAAGTTTCAAAAACCTAGGTGGACCCAAAATGGAGGATAGGCACTAGTTGAATGCAACTAACAATCAATGCAATGCAAATATGTAAAAAGAGAGCAATTTTTAGATTCTAAACAAGATAATTTTTTTATTACACTATGAAAAACCCATAAAATAATGTTTAAATGCAATTTAGAATTGAAACAATGCACTAAATTTATCAAATGGAGATTAATATGATCAATTTGAGATTATATAAATTATGCAAACTGTAACAATAGACTAAAAACAACAAAAGGTAAATAAAAAATAGAGATTCTGATGCCCATAAATGTAGGGAAAATCCCTAATCAAGGACTCATTTGACCATGGTCAAATAGGTCCTAGTTTAGGGTTTTTTAAAATGATTTTACAGTTTTCTAAGATAATTTTTAAGGCTTTCATATTCTAGATTGAGACAAGTGGTTATAGTTTCAAATTTCTAGAAAATGAATTCTAAATTTAACTGTAAAATTCTGTTAAATGACAAACTAGGAGACCTAATTTGAAATGCAATTTTGATTAAACTTTCTGTTTTAAAGTGCTGACGATGAAATGATATGTAAATGTTTTGCAAAATGACTGGAATTTTATATTTTTTTTTATATTTTAAAGAATGCAAAAATGCAAACATAAAACCCTAAATGAGATACAAGTTAATGGAAATTATGAACCCTAAATGAGATGAAAATCAATGCAATGCAATGCAAATGAATGCATGAAGTAGAACTAGAGTTGAAAATGAACTCCAAAATCAAAAAATTATAATGCTCAAAAGTCAAGTTCACCAAAATGAAATGAAGAAAAATAGGTTGGGTTATGCAAAGTATTGAAACTAAGGTAACCTATCTTCCCAAAAATCATACAAGAAACATGATCCCCTCAAATAATTGTCTAACAACCCTTTTTAGGTGAATCAATTCAATGGTGGAATCTTCAGGTTTCTTTTTATGCTTGAGGATAGGGGTCCAAGTCAAACAACACTTTGGGGAGAAAAAATAAAAAATAGTAAACTAACTCCAAAATTCAATTTAACACTTGGTACTTGAAGATGGAACTCAATACTAATAGAAACAAAAAAAAATCGTGAATTTGAGAAGGGGATAATCTTGTGTACCTTTCACAAAATACTATTTTTGGAAGTCTACTTGGGACTCATTCACCCATGGGAGAATGGGTCTCTAGTGAGGTTTTTTCTACAACTTTTGGAAGCTTTTGGTACTATCTAGATTCACTTCTAGATTCTCTAGGTTTTAGTCTTGAAAATTCTGAAACAACTTTGAGATATAAGTTTTCATGCGAAGATAACAACTTTGACAACTTTTGCAACTTTGAAAAATTATTCAATTTTTCTCTTCAAAAGATATTCAAGCCTTCTTCAATATAAATCTACAATCACACACAATTGAGAAACATGTTTGTTTTTGGTGAATGTGGGTTTCTCTTGGTCAAACACCACTTTGGTAATCAAACCTTGAATTGAAATAATGCATGAAAGAGGGAATAAAGAATGAACAAATCTATGTTACCACTCAACAAACCCTTGAAAGAATCTTGATAATGTAGATCTACAACTTGCATGAGATGGATGAAATGGATGTGGATATTGATCTTGAATTTTTCTTGAAATAATGCTTTGAACACTTGAATGGATCATGAAACCTACATCACAATGTTAGCTCCACAAACATGTATGATGCAAGAAGACTTTGGCATGCTGATTGGATCTTGATTGCTACTATAAAAATATGATATTTTTTTCTCTTGAATTCTCTTGATCATAAACTTAGCTCTTGTAATTAAACACTTGGAAATCTTGCTTGAAAACTCTAGGTGAAACTTAGAAAATAACATTGTATTTATATGTATGTATCCTTAATTTTCTAAAATTAAAATATCACAAGCGGACATCTGAATATACATTTAGAGATATTAAAATACCACCTAAAACATAGTTTAAAATATAGTTCAAAGGCCTAGGGAGGATGCATTCACCCATGGGTGAATGGGTCCCAGGTCCCTATTCCTCAAACACACATTACTCAAGGTAAAGTGTTATGTGTAAGCATTAATTATTGTTAGGTTTCTCTTTTGGAAAATACAATTTATTAGGCTTGTAAATGAATTATAGTTCCAATTAAGGCATAATTAAGTTCAATTAATTAAGAGGGCCCAAAGCTTAGTGTGAAGATGTAAATAGATACATATTACAACACTAAATTAAGGTAAAATTAAGTCCATTTTAACTAGGAGGGCCCAAAGAAGTGAGAAAATGTAAAGGGATATATTTTTTGTCACTACAATTTAATAATTATTATATTTTACAAAAAATATTTACTACACTTAATTTACCTTATCTAATTAATTGTTCCACTTTATACAAAGAAAGAAAGAAAAGATTTAAACATTGTTTCTAATTATCAACTAATATTCAAAGTGTATAAATCATATTATAAAGGAACTGACTATTGACAATGTGTTAGCATGATGTAAGATAGTTATTGAAAAAGATCTAACCATTTGATGAATCCAAATAAAATAATCAAAGAAAAATAGAAAGAAAGAAAATAATAACATATACTTTCTACAATTCCACTAGAAAACATGCTTCACATTAAATTATAAAGGTCAATGAAACATTGAAAAATAGGTTTTAGCAAAATGGATTGATGAATAACCATATTTTCCACTATTTTAGTCAAGAAATGAGATCCAAACAATGAGATGACTAACAACCAAAAAGGAGAGTTAAATCAAGGTATCAATCAACAAATTTCTCCTTTGTGCAAGGATAGGGGTATGAGTCGAATAACACTTTGGGGAGAAAGATTAAAACCATCAAACAAACTCCAAAATGCAAGCTATAAAATACAAATGAAAGACTATACTTAAAATTGATGAATTTTTTTTAAAAGGTAGATCTAGAAAAGGGAGAATAATGTGTACCAGTCACCAAAAGTCACTTTTTGGAGCTCAGTGAGGACTCATTCACACTATGGTGAATGGGTCTAGGATAGGGCTCTATAAAAATCCTCTCTGGGTTCTCTTCTATTTTTCCTGCACTCCCAAATTCCCTATTCTCACTATCAGATAGTCAGAGATAAATCATGTATAATAGTTTCCATGAAATTACAAATTTTCTTGCAACTTTGATAACTTTGCAACTTTCTTCAAATTTCTCTTCAAAGGATCTTCTGTACCTAAAAACCTGCAAAACAAACACAAGAGAAAAATGTTGTTTTTGGTGATGGGGGGTTTGCCTTGGTCAAATCCCATTTGAGTATTTAAACTTTGAAATGAAATCAAATAGCATGACATAAATGATGAATGGACAAACAATGTCACAACTCACCAAAACTGTGTTTGAACATTGGATTGTAGATCTACAACTAGCATGAAGTGGCCTCAATGGATGTGAATCTTGATCATGAAACTTGATTGGAAACAATACCTTTGAATGCTTGAATAGATCTTGAACACTACATTACCATATTAGCTCAAACAACATGCATGATGAAAGAAATATTTGACATGATAATGGAATCTTGATTACTGCAATAATTTTCAATAATTCTGCTCTTGAATACCTTGAAATGCTCTTGTGAAAATACTCTTAGCTTTCTTGTCTGAGATAAAGGGTATTCACTATAGATGAGTCTTTTTGTTCTCAAGAGAATCCTAGGGAATGAATTTTACTTATCCATCTCAACATAAACTAAATGAAGAAATCGCTAAGAAAGTATATATCGATTAACTATTAGAAAAGACTACTTCATAACCTGAGAGAGTAAAGCTTCTAGATTTCTACCTTTGACAAGGGAACTCTCAACCAAAGGACTGCAACATGGATTTAGGACACTAGCATGGTGTGTTGGAGTCCAAATGATGCATTGGCATCCTAAGCAACAAAGGGCTCAAGGACTAAAATGGGTAGACTAGGGCTTCAAAATCTAACTTAGATTTGAGGTCTTCTTAATGGAATGATAAGATAAAGAAAAAATTTAAAAGGAAGCACAAAGAGAGTTGTGAGGGAGCTTACGAACAAATAGACGTTTGAACTTCCACTCTGAAATCCGCTTTAACAACCTACACACAAGACAAATGGGGAAAAATAATGGGAATGTATAGGGGCTTGTCATAGCCAAACCCCTACTTTGGTTTTCCCACCTCCATGGACATCTAGATAGATAGAGAGTATAACCAAAATGGAAAAAAGGAAGCCATGAAAGCAATCCCCACTTCAAGAGAACCCACACCATCAAGTAGTAAATGAACAAAGAGATCTAATCTACCCACAAATAGAAAAGAGTGAGAGAGAATTGCCAACAAGCCTTAGCCCCCTCTTGAACACATGGACGCACCATTCAATGCTTTCTAGAGAGCTTTGGCTATTGGAGGGACCTCAATCTGATAGAGATTTTCTTGTAGAAGTGTTGTTTTGAAGATTAGAAGAGATTGATAACTCAAGTTAAGGAGAGAAAATTGAATGAAATGAATGAACCCACAAAATGAGAGTAAAGGAGAGGTTTTGTTTCATGCAAGGGCACAAAGAGCCATTACACTTGAAGACTTTGCTGCAGGGACATGTGTCAAGAGATAAGATTCAAGATTCCCTATTTCAAACTTGTTAAACTATCAAGACGCTAGTGCGCAGTGCAGACGTCCACATGTAGTGTAGGTGTCCAAAATATAAGTTTTTGGGAAATGGGTCACCAGGCTCTTGTTGCTTTTCCATTGGACCACATAGAGCTAGAATTGTGAAATTTTGATCCATGGGGTTTTCACCATTAATGCATTTAGGTGTCATAAATGCTAGGAAAAATGCTAAAATGTGGAATTTCCCTTAGGTGCAATTCTATGACATTACATTTTTCCCCCACTTTAGTAGGGTCAATTTTGGGAAAAATTGACCACACTAAAATAGAAAAGAAAATTTTCACCCAAACTTGAATTTTTATGGATTTGCATGCCAAAAGAGGGTACCACAGAGGTCACTGAGGTCGAACCGACCAGTACTTGAAGATTCCCCCAGTAGTCAAATTCATCTCAAGAATTGTAGGATCTATCATGGAAAATCAAACAAAATTTTACTCTACAAAACTCAATGTTAAGCTAGTCCCATAAATCGAAAGAAGCTATAATGACGAGAAGCATGATCAAGAAAATATTTGATGATTCAAACAAAAAATATGTTGAAGAGGTGACTATATGTCCCTTTTTGAGTTTTCCCCCAGCTAGGTGGGGTAAAATGAGGAGAAACCAGAGAGCCACAAACTTGAGGAAAAATGGGCCCTGGGGACTCTATATATACCTAGGTAGGCCTCGAGAAGGGTCATTTGCACTATTCATCATGAGGATTTTGTTGAATTTAGTGAGAGAAAAGTCATCAAAAATGCTGAGTAGATGCGAGTATGAAGATCCAAAGCTGGACCAACTACGTGCAAACATCGCTAAGGGTTTGGAGGTCGAACAAGTAGGACTCAAAACCACTTCATTTAGCATATTTAATTGTTATTTTGTATTTTTTCAACTTTTTACAATGCATGCATCCTAGATGTGTGCATGCGTCTTCATCACGTGTTGGCATCTAGGACTAGCATTTTTGTCATGAGGATGTGTTGGTGTCCAAGGGACACACTATCCTCCTTGGGCCATTAATGGTGGACCGAGACACTTGCGCGAAACATGTACGTCCACACAACGTGCACATGTCCTATAGGATTTATGACATTTTTTCCTTAATTAGCCATGTACTGACTTACACTTTTTCTCTTTTTTGTAGGATTATCCAAAGATCTAGGAGCACCCTAGAGGGTGAGTGCTATACCTACTATGAGACCAGAGGGACCGCCTGATAGATGACGAGGTCACCCATCTACAATGCATTGGTCTCTGGCATGTGTACACCATGCCAAAGATGCTATATCATGATAGGATGTTGATAGCATTGATGGAGAGATGGGATGCCACCACCTTGAGCTTCCAGTTACCTACTAGAGAGATGGCCATCACTCTAGAGGATGTATATTGCATCCCCAGTCTCCCTATCTATGGGAAGTGTGTGGATATCAATGACACATGCTCAGCATGGGAGCAATTGAATGGGTTTTGATACTGCTCTAGTTAGAGAGACGACGGGGATGGGACCAAGCATATATACACTAGATGGTTTGATCAAGCACATACCATTATCCCTTTGTTGTGTTGTATCATGGTGGTCACTATTGTTGCATGGGTCAACATAGACTCGCGAGGCTCTCACCTCCATGGGGTCCTTATTTACACCATTTGAGAGATGGTGGAGTGATGCATAGTTTTTTCATGGGGGTGCAACATGCTTGCACACCTATACCAGGAGTTTAGTTGATACAAGCACTACGAGTACTGCAACTTGAATGCATACACACTCCTACAGGTGTGGTATTTTTCCCACATCACAAGAATGAGGCTAGAGGGCTACCCATAGGTGCATGGCTACACTATTCTTATGGTCCACTAGTACAAGCTCACTTGACAGTGGAGACACGATGACCTATAGTTCTAGCGGCTGTAATTTGACACCCTTATGCCAAATAGGATTAGATGGAGACCTCGTCAATTTTTTTGGTGGGTGGATGATCGCAGGTTCCTTAGAAACCTATAGTGTGACTAATTCATCTTCGAGTGCATGGATTTTTTTATCATGCCTTACTACTAGAGTCAAGTCATAAGTCAGCACAGGTGGATCTAGACTATCCCCCTTCCTATCCCCACATACACCCAAGTTGTGTAGAGTGCAAAGAGGCCGAGGGACGATTTGCATCCCACCTTAGCAGACATCTTCCTCTCTGATGATTAGGTTGATGAGATTGATCTAATGCCAATGGGGATGATAGACAATGTTGGTGTGGCTCATGATTTTTTGGTATGGTGTGCAACACATCATCCTGCCTTAGTTTTCCTAGCAGATACCCCCATAGGGGATCCTGGTCTATAAGGGGGTGTGCTACCACAACCACTTAAGAAGAGGTAGAGGTAGTGAGCCAATGGTGATGAGTAAGAGGAGGGCTAGCTAGAGGAGCAGGAGTAGGCTGAGGAGGTTCAAGCAGTGTCACCGAGGCCAAGATGGTGGAAAAGGATGTCCTCTCCTCTGCATGTCACTCTAGTTTTATTGGTTCCACCAACCCTTGCAACATTTGGGATAGCTCTTGACACCAGTGGTGCAGGACCGAGTGCTCCTCCTCCCCCTGACCTATTCTAGCAGCCAGGGGATCCAGGTATGATAGTTGTTTATGCTATTTTGTTTTAGTACTTCCAGTTGAATATCACATGCATACATATATCATGTTTTGGTTTTAGTATTTGTACATATTGTTGTATTGATATACATTCTCTTTTTTTGCTTGTAGTGGATACTCAAGGATGGACTGGGTTGTTTTCCCCGTGCATATCAAAGTTGGCCCCTACTGTGCCTATCTATGGGGTATTCTTAGATGTGTACATACTAGTGCTAGCAAGATGTCAAATACACCTTTTTGAGCTAATAGTGTATCTAAGGACTGCATACAAGGAGGTACATATGGAGGTTGTGTAGAGGACTATTGATGCTACCATGTTCTAGGGGCAGCATGACCAGCTATTGGGGGAGTTGCGGAGGACACTCATACAACGAGATGTGGCCATGATGAGGGCTAATGCCACTGAGTAGGTGTGTGATTCCCTTCAAAGTCATGTCAATGATCTCGCGGGATAGCCAACAACTGTGATTCCAATGGGTGATCAACAACTATAGTAGGAGCTTATCTGAGCCCACATGTAGATATGCTCCCTCCAAGGATAGATCTAGGGGATGCACGCATCCATGTCCACCTCACACTCACACTAAGGTGCTCTAGATCCATCTCCACTGTGTGCAATCTTCCTCGTAGCCACAACCAAATCGAAAGGGCTTTGGGAGCCATGTGCCCCATCCTAAGAGAGCCTTCTTTTGTATATCATTTTTATAGCTATGATACATATTTGTAGATCTTTTTTGTATAGACATTGATACATATATACAACAACCACTCATTTTTTGATGACAGTGGGCCAATACATGTACATGACATTTGATATTTATACATATATACATGAGATATTGATTTTGATATTATGTCATTGTTTACCTAATGTGTATGTTCCTTACTTTCATGTATGTTGATGCTATGGATTTTATATTTTTATGGATGTATGTTTAAATTAGATGCTATCATGATTTAATGAACACACATGGATGTATATTAATTAAATATAGTGATGATCTAACTGCCTAAAAAGATATAATGTAATTTATAGATACACAACATGGTAAAGCACATGTATGTATGTATCTCTCTCTCTCTCACGGTTATATCATAACACCAAAAAAAATCATAATATGTTAATGGATAATGTCAACATGTGCAACACTACAACCCTTAAAGAGTGAACACTACACATATGACACATTAGACACTACACATAGTATCGATGAAGATGCATTTCATTAATAGGTTCTTTTAGAGGTGTCACATCCATAGATGATAATCCATAGGTACTTGGACCATACACGAAGATGACAATGTAAGGACCCAACCAATTATGACTAAATTTTCCCCTCTAATCAAGTGACACATTTACATTTCTTTGATTCTCATAGAGAACCAGGTCACCTACCTTGAAAGTTCAAGGAAGTACACTTTTATTATATTATCTAGATAATGATCATTGATAAGATTTAAGATGATCGAGGGCTTGTAGTTAGCACTCATCTAGCATCTCTAGTTGATGCAAATGATTAGCTCAGTAAGTTTCATCATCAATTAACCCTTTAAAGGAAACTCGCAAAGATGGGATTTCCAATTCTAAAGGCATGATAGCTTTAGCACCATACATGAGGTTCTAGGGAATTTTTCCCATTGTTGCACAAATACTCATGTGATAGGCCCATAAAGCATGTTAATTGAACATGCCCATCCTTATAATGTTTATTTATTGTTTTGTGAAGAATGAGCTCAAGAGTCTTATTAGACACTTCCTCTTGGCCATTAGATTGAGGATAATATGGTGTAGAAAATCTATGTTGAATGTGAAATTTCTCTAGGAATTGCTTTACTTCCTTGTTCTTGAATGACATACCATTGTTAAAATAAGTGTAGAAGGCAACCCAAAATGAGAAATGATGTTGTTTAGAAGAAAGCTACACATATCTTCAACATTCATAGATCGAAGTGGGATGGCTTTAACCTACTTCGTGAAGTAATATGTAGTGGTGATGATAAAGGTATATCCTTTAGAAGGAGGTGATATTTTTCCAATAATATCCAACCCCCATTTTGTAAATGGCCAAGGAGAGGTTTGGTTTTGTAACTCTTGTGCAGGTGCATGAATAAGATGCCTATGTTGTTGACATTATGGGCACTTTTAACAAAATTGAAGGAATCTTGTTCCATCGTTAGCAAAAAGTACCCCATGTGTATCAATTTTCTTACCAAGGATTTACCACCAAAGTGTCCACCCTTGGAACCTGAATGGTCTTCTCTAGGGTTAAGGGATATTTCTTCTTTAGTGAGACATCAAAGCAACAAGCCATTATAATATTTTTGATAGAGATCATCTGACAATACAACATAATGGACTAAAATCTTCTGTATGCAGATGTGATCATTTTTCATTACACTATCGGGAATGTTTCCAATCTTCAAATAATTGTATATGTTAGAAACCATTCTCTTCATTCTATGTGATAAAACAAAAAAGCGTTAGATTCAAGTTGATTAGAAAAAGCAATAGACCGAAGGACCTAAACCATGAAGTTGTATTCTTTCGTATCCTCATTCAAAGGTACTAGGGAGGAAGCACTCACCATGGAATCTGCATGTCGATTCTCTCTCTTAGGGATGTTGTCTATTGTTAAAGAGGAGAACTGATTAAGTAAGGAAAAAGTAGGGTCTTGATATTGAGACAACTTACTTTGCTTAGCCTAATGGGTTCTCGTGATTTGATTGAAAATAAGCTTAGAGTCACCAAGTGTACATAGATGTTTAATTTTTAGTGCAACCACAACACACAAGCCAACAATGAGGGCTTTGTACTCAGTAATGTTGTTGGTGCAAGGAAAGTCCAATTGAAAGGAGAGAGGGACCAGCTTCCCTTTAGGCATTATTAGAACCATTCCTACTTTGGAGCTAGTCTAATATCTCAACCCATCAAAGTACATTTCCCACTCAAGGTCATGATTGATTATGAAAATATTCTCATTAGGAAATAAGTCCAAACTAAAGGAGTGAAATGTGGGAGCGTCCACCAATTGATTGACAACCACTTGATCCTTTATTGAATTCTGAGTGATAAGCTTTATGTCAAACTCAGAAAGCAACGTTACCCATTTCTCTAACCTCCCATCAAGGTTAGCACTGGAGAACAAATGTTTTAGAAGATTACTTTTACAATAACATGTGTCTCAACATGAAGAAGGTAGTGTGTTAGCTTTTGCATTGCAAAGAAGAGAGCAAGGCATTGTTTCTTCATGGATGAATAACAAGTTTCATAATCAACTAGGACACGACTAATGTAGTAGAACACCCTCTCTTTCCTGGCATCATCATACTAAGCAAGCAAAGCTGCCAAAGCATATGGTGATGTAGAAAGGTATATTGAAAGGGTCTATCTTTCATAGCTAGTATTAATATAGGAGGATTGGCCAAATAGGTTTTGATCGATTCAAACAAAATTTGGCACTCTTCATCCCATACAAAGTGAACTTCTTTCTTTAATAAGTGAGTGAAAGGAAGGGTACAATCAACCAATTGAGATATGAATTTGCAAATTTCCTGAATCTTCCCTTGTAAACTTTGCAACTCAATAATATTCCTAGGTGCAGGCATGTTAACAATTGCATTGATCTTATTTGTGTCGACCTCAATTCCATAATGAGAGACTATAAATTCCAAAAATTTGATTGTGTCTACACCAAAGACACACTTAAGAGGATTAAGCCTCATCTTATAAAGTTGAAGCCTTTCAAAAATAAGATGAAGGTTTTCCACGTGACCCTAACGGGTTATAGATTTTTCCAAGATATCATCCACATAATCTTCTAGAATTTTATGAATGAAATCATGAAATATTAGGGTCATTTCCCATTGGTAAGTTGCTCCTACATTATTTAACCCAAAGGGCATGGCCACATAATATAAGGTACCCTAAGGGGTAGTGAAGGTTGTCTTGTACTAATCTTCTAAGTTAATATGGATTTGATTGTAACCTAAGAAACCATCCATGAAAGATAACAAGGTATGACCAACAATCAAATCTACAATCATATCTATATTAGATAAAAAAAATCATCCTTAAGAGAAGCATTATTAAGATCATGAAATTTAATGCATATATGAATATGGCCATTAGGTTTTCTAACAGTGACAATATTCGAGATCCAAGGGGAGTAGTCAATTGGAAAGATAAATCCTACTTTCAACAACTTCTCTATCTTGGTCTTAACCAACAATGCGACCTTGGGATTAATATTTTTCATTTTTTGCTTAACCATCTTGGCATTAGGACATAAGGAAATATTGTGAACCACTATAGACTCATCAATGTCAGGAATGTCCTCATACATCCAAGCAAAAAATATCCAGGTGAGAATGTAGAAGATTGGAATGCTCCTTAGCTTCTTCGAAAGAAAGGAACTTCCCAAACTTATTCACCTTTTTAGAAGATTTAAGGTCCATAGAGACTTCAGTAGTATCTCCCTTGATGAGAGAACTACGATCTCCAAGATGCAATATTTGAACACCATTATCAACATTAGCTATAGAGGGTCCTCCTCATCAATACTAAAGATAGATTCTCTAAAGTATGCCTGTTTATTCAAGAAATATGGGAATCGTCTCTTATGATGAAAAGGAGGCAAAGAGGAGTAGGCACCCAAAAATTCCTGAAGTGCTTCATCCAAAGAGAAAACATCTAAAGGGATTTTTCAGTCTGCACCTTATCCTCTATTAGTTCATGATGGACCAAACTAAGTGGTTCAACCAAAATCATATTAACACTCTACCAAGGTTTCTACTTAGACTGTTTGATAGAGCACCCCATAACCAGATAGCACTTATGAGGCTTAAACTAGATAGGGACTTGGATTCCTTGTTCAATACATCCAAGGCCTTTTCACCCATAATCGTATTGAGAAGTGAGTCTATATTCGAAACCATAATGATTTTGCAAAACTTCAAAAGGTGGTGGTTCCATGTAAAGAGCCTCATTCCACTAGTGAACATTGAATGCATCTATGAGAGCACAAATTTTTCCTTTACCTAATTCACAAAAATTAAAATCCTTTGCAAGAGTAGGACCATCCTCCTTAGTAGGGGAAATACTGGTCTCCTGAATTGGATTATAGTTTTCCTCCTTAATGGGAGTGTTGTCTGCTTTTTCATCAGAGGCATTCAAGGTTACTAGAAGCTTTAGATGAGTGGGGCTCACTTTGTATTCCCCAATAAAGAATTCAGAGAACTCCAAGGACCCACAATCATCACCAAGGAACACATTGGATTCAAAGGTAGAAGTAGATGGGGAGGACTTAGGACTTTTTTATTTAGGTGGCTCATCTTTAGTGTTGTTCACTTCAAGGACAACCTCCATGGAGGGTATCACCAAGGAGCATGTCATAGAATTATAAGTTAGGGATGGAATATAATTTTTAAGAGTAGAGATAACCAAAGATTTACCAACAACCACTAATTTAGAAAGGTGAATAGCTTTTGAGTTAGCTTTGATTGTGACTACTCGATTATTTGCAACAAACTTTAGAAAGCAATGTAGAGTAGAAGTTACGAAACCCATAGCATGAATCAAAGGTCTCCCTAGAATAATATTATAAGGAAAAGAATGAGGAATCACATAAACCAAGGTGGGTAAGGTAACATGGCCTAGCCCCAAATGAAATATTATCATTCCTAGAGCCTGACGTCCATCATTATCAAATATACAAAGAAGTACATAAAGAAGAATCAACTTTAATTTTTGGTAATAGATTGATACCACAAACATTGAGAGATAAACCAATGTCAATGAGGGTATTCCTAATACCAATGGTATTAACATTAAATATAATCATTAAAGGATCCGCTTATTTCTACACATCCAAAGGAGGGAGTTCCTTAGGATAGAAAATGATATTTGGTGAATCCACACGAATATGAGCCATCAATGCATTAACATCCATCACCATAGTGGAGGTAGGAAAGAAAATATTTTTCAATGCTTTCTGAAGCATTTCTTGATAAACGAGAGTAATTTGAAGTAAATCCCATAGTGAGATCTTAACCGGAGTAACACGAAGTTGCTTGAAAAGATCATAATCACCAAGTGCTTTAGTCACAGGTTTAGGTGTTGGAGGAAGACTTGGTTAAGACGGTTGTAAAGAAGTAGGAGTTTGATTAGGTTGAGATGTAGGAACGAAAGGTTTTTGATCCAAATTTTGTTTGTTTCTTATTGTATTATATGTGTTCCCAACAACATTATAAGAATAAGATTTCGTAGCTTTTATGAACCTTGAACAAAAATCTGGCGAATCATCATGATATGATATTCCACAGATAGAATGATCCTTCTTAGGAGAAGAGCTATCCATAGTCAAGTAAATGATGAGATTTTGAGGGCTTGGAGAAGCCACAAAGACCGCCACATTATTTATCAACCCATCAGCTTGTAGAGGAGTCTGCTCAAAAGATTTATAGATAGGGGAAGAAACTTCTAAGAAATCATCTAGAGAATCATCCAACATATCAAAATCCTCCTTAGAGAAAGCATTATCATATACATTAAGACACTATAAAAATAGATTCAACATGTTTCATGTCAGTTTCACCAAAAATGCGAGATAAGGGTATGTGCAAGATCATCGTGCAAAAAACAGGCCCTTAAGTGGCAAAAAATTCAGAAAAATCAGTGTTAGGCAACTTGACATAAATATGTGAATAAGTTATCTATATTATTTCAAAAATATGTAAGAATAGAATTTGTAGAAAATTGAATTTAGTTTCTAAAATACTAGGTTTATTTAAAAATAAATAAAATCTATTTGGTGAAAATTTCAAATTTCAATGTAATTTAAATTTGGGAAAAAAATAAGAAGTAGGTAAATCGACCACCCTAAGCATAATAAAATGATAATATTTTTTGTAATATTTTATATATAAGCAGAGGACTTATGTGCGGATGTGATGTATATTTTTGTAATTTTTTTCCAAGTAAATAATTAATTATGAATTTTTTATTACAACTTTTAGAAAATATAAAACTCATCTGTCTGGCCACCTTAACTTGGTAAAAACTTCATGAAATTTAATTTTTCTTTTTTTAATCATATATTATGTGAAGCATAGAATGTGACGCATGTTTCGGATTTAAAAAATATTATACCGTTTGAAAGTTATAGATGTTTTTCAATTAGCCTATTGATCAGGACTTTAGTCGTAATTCTAATAGAAAATGAATAATAATTATTTATTAAATTCAAATTAAATCATAATTTATATTTTTGGAAAGCTGAGAATCTCTTCTAAAAACCCTTTTTGTTTCATTAATTTTGGGTGAAAAAAAATTCGTCAGCCACATACCCCCATAATATTGCCACTTTTTGGCGCACCATGATCCTACACATACCCATAAGGGGGATTCGCTAAACACGTTTCTCTTCATTCTTAAGAGAATTATAGGGAACAAACTTCCCTTATCCACCTCAACATAAATTGAATGAAGAAATTGCAAAGAAATTATATATAGATTAACTATCAGAAAAGACTACTTCATAACCTAAGAGAGTAAAGCTTCTAGATTTATGCCTCTGATAAGGGAGCTCTTGGCCAAAGGACTACAGTGTGAATTCAGGATGCCAATGCAATGTGCTGGAGTCCAAATGGAACACTAGCATCCTAAGCAATAGAGGTCTCAAGGACTGAAATGGGAAGACCAAGGATTCACTATCAAACCTAGATCCAAGGTTTGTTTAACAAAATGATATGATAAAGAACATAAATTAAAAGGAAGCACAAAGAGAGCTAAGAGGGAGCTTACAAACAATCAAATGTCTAAAATTTCACTCTGAGCTCTGCTTTAACAACTTGCACACAAGATAAATGAGGAGAAATGTTGGGCTATATAGGGGCTTGCCACAGTCAAAACCCCTGTTGTGGTGTTCCCACCTCTACGGAAAAAAGATAGATAGAGAGGATAACTTAAATGGAAAAAAGGAAGTGGTGAAAGCAATCCCCACTTTAGGAGGAGAACTCGCACCACCGAGTAGTAAATGAACAAAGAGATATTATCTACCCACAAATAGAAAAGAGTGTGAGAGCATTACCAACATGCTTCAACCCCCTATTGAACACATAGATGCATCATTGAATGCTTGCTAGAGAGCTTTGGTTGTTGGAGGGACCTCAGTCAAACAAAGCTTCACTTGTAGAAGTGTTGTTGCCAAGAGTAGAAGAGATTGAGAAGTCAAGTTGAGGAGAGAAACTTGAATGAAATGAATAAATCCCCAAAATGAGAGCAAAGGAGGGGTTTTATTACATGCAAGGGAATTAAAGAGTCGTTACACCCAAAGACTTGGCTATGGGGACACATGTCAAGAGCCAAGATTTGAGATTCCCTATTTCAAACTCAAAAAACTTCTAGGATGCTAGTGCATTGTGCAGATGTCTATGCACCATGTAGGCATCCAAAACAAAAGTTTTAGGGAAATGGGTCATTGGGCTATTGTTGCTTCATCATTGGAACACATGGAGCTAGAATTGTGAAATTCTAATCCATGGGGTTTTTTCCATTAATGCATTTAGATGTCATAAATACTAGAGAAAGTGCTAAAATGTGAAATTTCCCTTAGGTGCAATTCTGCGACATTACAATTTGAATCTTCTAGGTGAAATATAGTGAAATAATGTCTTATTTATACATATCTTAACATTAATCACTAAAATTCAAATTTACACAAGATGAAATGTGAATACACATTTGAAATCATTGAAAAACCACCAAAAATATAGTTTGAATTTAGGTCCTAGGCCTAAGTGAGGACCCATTTACCTATGGGCAATGGGTCCTAGGTTACTTACCTAGGACATACATTGCTCAATGTTAAACATCATGTTATGGAATTTATGAATGCCAATTTTTATCCCTCAGAAAATACAATTAATTAGGCTTGGATTTGAATTAAAGGGACCAATTAAGGCACAATTAAATCAATTAATTAATGAAGCCCTAGATTAGTGTGAAAGTGTAAAGGTACACCTTACAACACCAAAAATAAGTCACAATTAAGTCCATTTTATTTAAAGGGCCCCAAACTTAATGTGTTCATATGTAAAATACATATTACAACACTAAATTAAGGCATCATTAAGTCCTTTTATTTAATATTTATTCCCAAATTAAGTGTGAAAAAGGGATAATTTTTCCTAAACTACATTTAGCCTCAACTTTAGTGAGAGGATGACCCCATGCCAAAATCACACTAAAGAAGACATTCAAGACACTTATGTATGTAGTAATAACAAAGATACACAATCATACAACATAAAAGACTAGGAAGATTAGGCTAAGACTATTTGATTGAAGCAGAACACATCTAATCTTTTTGTTTTGTGCTCACTCTGAGGAAGCTAAACTTTAGATTATCCACTAGGTGAGTCTCCCAAAAGGAGTGGAAAATTAGAGAATAATATTAGGCTCCCATACCATGTCAACGTTATCCTCCTAAGAAATTCAATATGGTGCCACAAGGCAAGGCTCCATAGGAAAACAAGGTATGTTATGCTAGGTGGCCTTGAATTTAAGGTTTCAAGCTCCATAAGGCTTATCAAGTTGTGTTATGCTAAGCACCTATGAAAAATCATGCCAATAAAGGTTTTTTTCAAAGGGATTTTTCTTAGTTTGTGTAAGGTCTTCTTCTTAGGGAACATCATGCCTAATGTTTCCAAGAGAGGACAAGTCAAGAGTAAAAGATTTTCAACATAGGGAATGGAGTGGGTCACATCACCACTAAGAGGAAAGTCATACACTAAGAAATATTGTACTCTTGGAGGACATAAAACCCACTAACACCACCAAAAAAGGACTTATCACAAGAAGAAATAAAACCACACCATGAAACATGAAAAGTGTCAAAAGATATTGTCAATGTATGCCCCCACTTTAAATAAATTGCTACACCATGCCGTGAGAAATTGATTTAAAGTAGCCAATGTTCAATCCTAAGACATGAGAGCTTACTCGAAAATCCCTATGCCAAGTCATATGTTTCCAAAATGAAGCTACGTCATGAAAAAGGAAGGAGGGGTTGCCCCCAAAAATACATAGGGGATCTATGGATTTAGGGTCAGTATATCTTTGGTACAATGTTGTTATAGAGATCATAAATGCCATCATTCCCAAAATACTCATAGAACTAGAAGAATGACGCACTGAGAGCGAAAAGAAATAAAAAGCTTTTGGGTCAACATGGAAGTGACCTAAATGTCTCGATTCCTTGCATCATCCCCAAAAGGAAAACACAAGACAAATGAAAAGGATAAAATGCTCATTACATAGAGAAGAATTTAGGTACAAATAGAGGAATGCACAAAAAGAGAGAGATACATCAAACAAAACATTATGGGGGATCACATTATGCACATACAATTGCACAAAGAAACATGAAAAATAAAAGAAAGAAAAATACTAGTAAGACACATGTGAGTCAACCTAGAGTAGGTCATTTGTATCCCAATAGTTTTTAGTATATATGGAAGGTAGACAAATATCCAAAGGGACAACATGAAGTGTCAAACTAGGACAAGGCTATCCAACCCCTTGCCCCCACTAAGTGTAGTGACAAGGATGAGCTAAGATGGGTGATGAGAATGAGCTCCTTGTGATAAAGAGAATGATTTGCAATGAATATAAAACATGTGATAGTGAGGATGCTATGATCCTACAACTATTACATGGCAAGGAGAAAAATGCATGCTTTTTTAGTCAAGTTTGATTCTTAGAGGGTTGATTATCAACACTACTAGTAAAAGAGTTACAAAACCCAAAATCAATAGTGAATGGTGTATCGTGGGATGACATGAGTATCAAACTACATCTCACAATAGTGTTGCTAATAGGACACTATGTTGTAAAGCTCATACAAGATTCATAAAATAAATGTCAACACAAAATGGAAAGAGGGTAAAATGCAATGCAATGACCTAGAATGTAATATGTAAATGCAATTTTTAGACTCTAAACAAGGTAATTTTCTAATTACACAATGCAAATTTTTTGAAAATGATGTCTTGTAAATACAATTTGAAATCAAAAAATGCACCAGTTTTATCAAATGAAGCTAAATATGATCAAATTGAAGAAATGAAAATTCTACAAACAAAAACAAAAATCTGAGAACAACAAGCAAAATGTAGAAATAAATATTTTAATGACCCTAATCAAGGACTCATTTTCCCTAGGGCGAATGGGTCCTAGGTTATGGTTTTTAATTTTTTTACAGATTTCTAATTTAACTTTAGTGGTTTCCAAATTCTTATCCGATACAAGAAGTCATAGTTTGAATTTTTTGTGAAATGAAGGTTGAATGTAAATGCAAAATGTGATAAAATGACAACCTAGAAAACCTAATTTGATATGAAATTTTATTTCAATTTTCAAATGTAAATGAATATGATGCAATTCTATGTAAATGATATGCAAAATGACTATTTTTTTTTATATTTTTCAGATTTAAAGAATGCAAAGATGCAATCCTAAAACCTTTAAATGAAATGCAAGGTCAAATGCAAACTAAACACCCTAAATGAGACTCAATTCAATGTAAAGAGATGAAAATGAATGCAAGATCTAAATCTAGGGTGAAAGAGGACTCCAAAATCAGAAAATGCAATGATCAAACTCTTAATAATATAGTTTGTCTCAAATACCATATATAAAATAATAAATATTGTTGCTTTCTTCCAAAGTCAAACATTTATACATGCCCTCATGTTTTCATCCTATTCAAAACTTTGATACAAATCAAAACATTTTAAAAAAAAAATACTTGCTCTAAAATAATTATAGAATCATAGATCTAACATGAGATTAGAAGTGAAAGGCAAGAAAGTGAAGAAGGTGAAGAATTGGAGAGCAGACAATAACTTCAAAGCCTCAACCCAAGTAATGCCCAAGTGTTGGTACAACCAAAAGAAACGCAGGGGATGTTGGTATAAGTGGAATTTTGAGAACACTGACAAGCAAGACTTGATATGAGAGTAGCAATATATTGACCAAAAAACTAAATCTCCCATGATGACAACCTTCAAATGATTAACATTCATATACATATTATTCGTTATAAAACTTCTCTAGAATATATTCCATATATGGTATATGTTATTAGTTGTACCTCAAGTATAACATATATGCTATATATGGTGGTGGAAAATTTCTCAGGTAACAATCTAACTAATTCCAATTATTGAATTTTAAAAGCTTAAAAAAAACAACACCCTTGGGTCAATAATGCAAATATGGGAAATCAACTACAATCTAAAGTGACCCTTGAAATTGATTTAGAGCCGCAATTGAAGCAAGAGAAACCAATGGAAATCAAGTATAAAATTTGATTAACTTGATCCCTATGACAATTGATGCCCAGAATGAGAAGAACAATTCCTAGGATAAGGTGGCTATTTGTGTGATTGTTAAGTGGAATTTTTTTTAATTTACACAACCTTTAAAGTTTAAAGTTTGATGAAAATACTTTGCTCATTGACGTCTCAACATTTTATACCCTAATTTGATATGATTTATTTTATTTCAATTTTCAAATGAAAATGAATAGATGATGCAATGCTATGCAAATGATATGCAAAATGACTATTTTTTTGTATTTTTCAGATTTAAAGAATGCAAAGATGCAATCCTAAAAACCTTAAATGAAATGCAAGGTTAAATGGAAACTACACACCCTAAATGAGACTCAATTCAATGCAAAGAGATGAAAATGAATGCAAGGTATAAATCTAGGGTGAAAGAGGACTCCAAAATCAAAAAATTCAATGATCAAACTTAGGATCACCACAATGAAACATGGAAATACCATACCAATAAAAAAATCATAAATCAACAAGAAGAAATAGACCAAGGACACAGAAATAGAGATGTTGACATGAGCCTAGAATAGTAAGACAAAGCTACCCAAGGGAATCTTTTCCTTGGAAAAGGTTTAGAAAAAATTGAGTTTGAATATTTATTATATTGTTTAAGGTTTCTATATTTGTGTGCAAATAGGTGTGATAGTGAGTATTTTTCTAGAATTTTCTCAATTTAAGACAATGTAACTCAAATAGGAATGTGTAACAATTCTTGAACAACAACTGACAATTGTGAATGAAATTTTGAATGTAGATCTGAAGTAAATGACTAAAACTAATCCTATGATGTAATATTGTATGCAATTTTTTTTGGTTTTTTTGTTTTTTATTTTTTTTGATGCAAAAATGAAACCTTAAATGAACAATGCAAAGAAAAGAAATGGAAAACCTTAGATCTAGGGTGGAATGTTTCATATTTTAGAAGGTATATAATGTTAACATGTCAAGTTCACCAAAATGTAACATAGAAAAAGGTGATCCTAAGATCTAATGTAAAGCATTTAGGATAATTTTTTCTTGTTTCAAAGGATTATTGGGATGCAAATAAATAAGGTGATTAAATTGACTTTCAACCATGAAGGTGAGCCAATCAGACCTAGATATGCATATTTTTGGGGAGGGGGGATTAGTTATAATTTATTTTCCTTGATTAACCTAATTAGAATATGTGTCCCAATATGAAAATGCAAGGTTTTGACAATTGAGAAATTGTAACAAAAAATCACATGTAGATCTAGGAAAGGAAGAATCTTGTGCACTTGTCTTGTGAATTTGGAATCAACCACGATAGGAGGATAGAACCACCCAAGGGATTCTATGTCCTTATAGGGATATTTTGGTTCTATTTCTATAATCCTCTAATTCAAAATCTGAGCTTTTTATTCCCACCTACAAATTAGTCAAATCACCATCAAGTAATTTTGTAGGTGAGTTTTTGTGAGTTGACAAGGTGTAGGGTTTTGAATGCAACAATGAATAATTGATCTTCAAACTTCCTTCAATCCTTTCCAAACTTGAAAATAGACATTTAAAGAGAGAGATGAAGAGTTGTTTCATTTAGGGGCTAGTCTTAGTCAAACCTTGTGTTAGTGTTTCCAGTTCCATAATGGAAATGCCAGTGATAAAAGGATGAATAATATGAATGAATGATGAATCAACAAAGTGCTACAACTCACCACCCTTAAATGGATTCCTTGAAGGGTTGAATTCTTTCACATATCCTCAAGGTCTTGGATCTTGATTTCTTGATTTGTTTGGATTTCTTGGAGACTTATAAAATGGTTATCCTTCACAAACAATGATAATGTGAACATACTCATAACTCACATATGATTTGGCATGATGTTTGGACCTTGAATTGACTTAATGAATCAATAAAATGCTGCTCTTAAATGATCTTGACTTGATCTTGACAATAAATCTTTCTCTTAATGTTTACCTCTTGCTTGTTAGATTTGAAATGATGTAATAACTAGGAATTTATATGCAATTATTCTAATTTCCCACAAACTAAATCCTGATTGCCGACTTTTAAAAATTGAATTGTAAATGTTAAAATTCCAACACTAACATATTTGAATTTAGAGTGAAATAGAATAAGAGGACATAAACACCATAGGGCATCTCTATCCCAACCTTATTTTCTAGAAATTAAAGTTACGAGGGAAAAGTATTGGATGAATGTATTTGTTTTGTTATTGCAATTTTTTTTTAATTATTAAAAATATTCAATAAAATGCATAGTTTAGGAAATTAGGGGTCCAACTAGGTTCAATAATTTAAGGGGGAGAAAAAAATAGTGTGAAATTGTCAAGGGTGGAAATTTTTTATGCTAAAATTCTTATTCGTTATACTCTTATATTTTATAATCAAGTCTTTGACCTTGAATACATCATTAATTAATGCTTTATTCATATGAGATGTGTGATCATTCATTACCTCTACAAATAGAGTTTTGAACCTATTTAATTTGGCATCCCCTTGTCCCAAGTTGTATTTATCACTTAACTATTGGGTAAGGGAATCAATGAACATCAGGGCTTCATTTAGAATACTTTTAGTTAAAGTGAAAAATACATCCATTTTTTCTTGAAATTATTGTACTATCTCTTTCTCCCACTTTAACTAAAGCTCACAAATTTTCAACCTTGTGATATGTTCATCTCTCACCACCCTTTCTTGTGATAGTTGTTGGTTTTCCATTTTATATATCATTGTCCTCCACAACTCTAAGCCATTTTGTTCTAGGTGGTCTTCACAATTTCTTTAATTTATTGAATTCACTATCCCATTGATTGGTTCCTTATGTTTCCTAATGTCTTTTTTTTTTTTTCTCTTCCCCTTGAATAACAATATCTCCAATCAATTCATTGAGAATATTTTCCTTATGTTTTACACCTTCAATGGAATCTACTTGATCCTTATACATTAGCACTAGATTGGGAGGAAAAACTACTTGTGATTGGCTAGGTTGAGCTAATAATTTGAGAAATATTTGCAACTAAACTATTCACTCCTTCAATTCTTTATTTGTCTTCTTCTTTCTCAAACTAGCAATAATTATCTCAAGATTATTCCTCATCTCATCTATATCCTATTCCCATGAAGTATGCCCATTACTTATTGTTGATATTTGATAATCTTGGATAATTATTAAATCTTTGTGTTTTTCCCCTACAGGTGTAACAATCTGCATTGTCCTCATCCCATCTATATTTCTCTTTATTGTATTCCAAAATTTAGCTTTTATCTTGGTATTTGGGGTTTCTTTTTTTGCATAGTTCTCTTGAAATATAGAGGGAAATATTTTACTTGCATTTTTACTTAAAATTTATTTTCCAACCATTGTAGTATGTCATGACTTTCCTATAGTTCTCTTAAAAAATATTCAACTATTTTCTCTACTTGCAATTTTGAAGTTTCTAGTTCTTGCTTTCCTTCTTCTTGCACAATATTATCCCCTTATTGATCTTTCATATCATTTGGCACTTCCTCTATTTCAACTTGCCACTAAGGTAGGCATTCACTTATTATCTCCTCATCTGCATAATTTTTTCTTCCTCTTCACCCTTATTCAACTCTCCTATGTTTTCATCAAGAACCTCTTGTTTAAGAGATCCTAAAGCTTTAATTTCCTTAGTGTTTTGTTGTTCTTCATGAGGATGTGGTGGGTAAAGAAGACTCGACTCCATTTCCATATTTATCCAATTGGGATTCTATTAGATGATTTAGAGGAGTGTCATCTCTTTTTTTTTTTAGAGTAATCATTTATTAGCCAATAATTAATTAATCTT
Source organism: Sequoia sempervirens (assembly GCA_007258455.2). Lineage (NCBI taxonomy): Eukaryota > Viridiplantae > Streptophyta > Pinopsida > Cupressales > Cupressaceae > Sequoia > Sequoia sempervirens. The sequence continues at coordinate 127,384,908 of VDFB02000002.1, read as the reverse complement.
TAATTGATCATTAGGATAATTTCACTTTATGCACTTAAGTTAAACTTAGGAGTGGTTTTTTCTTTTATTATTTAGAGCTATTATTAGATCATTTTTGTCTCATCACATGTGATGTTGACACTTTTTATGATCTAATCCCTTTCTTATTTAGGGTTTCCTCTTATAAGCGCCCTCCTCCATTATATTATCACTCTTGAGACACATTTTTCAAGTTATTTTTTGAGCAAATATAAAATTATTATTTTCAACTCTCGTGCATGGAAGTTGTTCTCATTTTCTGTTTGATCTTTCCTCATGTGTATTTTTCAAAAATCTATCATGGCATCAAATCCTAGATTCAATAAATCCCTTCTCAATTCTCAAGGGTTTTCTTCAGCTAGGGTTATAGGGGCTTGAAATCTAGAATATTCATATAGTTCGTAGGTTTTGGGCTTGAGAATTATTTTTCTATACATTGAGAAAAATGGAGCTCATCATTGCACTCAAGAGGCTAAGAAAACAAAGTTTTGTTGAATGTATAAGACAATTGAGCAGGGTGGTGAATCAGTTGTACATTAAAGCATCAAAAACCTCATTAACATTTAGATATACATTAGTCTCTTAAACCAACCATTAAGCCCTTATCATGTTTTAGTAGAATGTAAACATGAGAAAAAGTAATGCAAACTCATCCAAATACATGAGAACACTAGATTTACATGGAAAACCCAAGAAGGGAAAAACCAAATTGAGGATTAGCTCACAATATAAAGTGATTACACCACTAGATATGATAGGATCACTGCCCAAAATAAAGAAGAGCTCATTGTCAAAGGCTAACTACTAGATTATAGAAAAGAAAAAAGAAGAATGTTACAATGAGAAATCCATCTCAAAGAAACATAAGAGTTCCACCACATCACAAGTACATTTGTAACCTTTCTGAATATAGCAGACACCTTCTGCTCACTGTATCTAGTAGTCTAACTCATTGAAGCTCACACTACATTTCACACTTTGAAACTTCACATCATATCTCACATATCACACATATCATTCATTGATCATCCATCATATCAACACTCATTCATATTGTCCTCAACCTTGAAAACATTCTCCAAGGTTGGTTATGCACCTCAACCATGAAAATTTAAATTAGGTTGGCACTAAGGCATTCCTACAGTGGAAAATAATGGAGGACCACAACATATCTTAAATAAAACCTAAATCCACTCACACACACCATACCACACTCCCACAATCATTGAAACAAGTATGTAATTAGTGAAAACACCCAAGGTTAGCCAAACCCATGTAAACACCATTAAAATTTTAAGTACATGCTTCCTATGAAAAAAGACAACTCATGGAAAGAATTATCACTTGAACATATTATAGAATATTCCAAAAACACCCTAAAAACCAAAAAATCACTTCACAACATCTTTCATCTTAAGAACATACTCATCCTATACAACAAGTGTTAACCTTCCATACACTGTAACTCAAGAAACCAACTTGTGAAGCACCAAAAAATCTTCAATTGAGGATAAATTTGAGCAGTATGAGCACACCTTAAAATACACAAAACCTAAAACCATACTATGGAGAAATGTGGAGAAAAGCCATTTTTTCTAGACAATATTGAATACATTGTTCACATATTCATAAACACAACTTTCTTTGCACAAGGATCTAGAACAAGAAAATATAGATATAATACCTTTGAACACCTTTTATCAACCTATCAAAACTGCAAAAGAATATCTTCAACATAGAATAAATGCAAAGCAAAACAAGAACACTACTCTAAATGTCAGAGCACCACTCAACCACATTGTTTTCTCTTTTATTCAAATTTTCTCAAAATCACTTGGAAAACAAGCAACATAAATAAATTCCTATTATTTGCAACACTTCCTCAACACAACCAAACCATCTACAACATAGCAACATGCTTATCAAAGAAGCACTAGAGGTTGACACTAGTGATATTACTTGTAGTGTATAAAATTGTACACTCTCCAAAGTGATGCAATTTCACACTTAATTTGGACCTATTTTGGCACCCTTTCATTAATTACCCTTTAAAATCATCATTAATAGGCCCCTACGACCCATTATTTTGGATCTCGAGGCTTATTTGAGCTAAAAACCTTACAAAAACACTTAAAACATTGAAAATCCCAAAAACCCACCCCAAAAAGCTAGGGTAGGACTCATTTGCCATGTTGGGTGAATGGGTCCCCCTAGGTGGGATCCATTCACCACCTTGGGTGGATGAGTCATCCTAGGTGTGACCCATTCACCACCTTGGGTGAATGAGTCCCATTTGGGGTATTTTTCAAATTTGAGTAGGAAATTCACCTTTTTAATTCATTTTTTTGGTGGACGTCAGCCTTCGAGATCTAAATAACGGTAAACTAGGTTTTAATGCCTATATAAGCAAGTTTATAAGTCATTTTCATCATCTAAGAAATTGAAGCAAGCATTTTCAAGAGAAAAGTACTGAGAATCTTTAAGCAAGAGCATTCAAATTTTAAAAGCAAGCAAAGTGGAAGTCTTGGAGCAACATTAAAGTGTTTTTGCAAGTCTTCAAGCTCACTCTCATTCAAGATCTATCATTTTCAAGGGTTGATCATGGTTATCTATGGTGAATCATGATGGATTCTAGGTTGGGGGGATGCAAATAGCCATGAAGCCAAGCCTAAAGACTTGTTTCCTAAGTGATTTCATCCTCCATTATAAGTCTACATTCAAACTAAGGAAGTTATAAGAATCATTAGGGATCATTTGGGTGATTAGAGATCTCCCAAAGTGAGGAATTTATCTTCATATTTCCATTTGTGCATCATATTCTTACATATTAGAATAGGATTGCATTGTGCTTCAGATTTCCTAGTCTTAGATACACTTAAGGCTAGGGTTTACATTCCTATTTACATGTATATTACATTATTTCCATCAAGGTTTAATTACCAAACTAGGGGTTTGAATGAGTAAAATACCCCATAAGAAAATCAAGTCTATTTTTTTGTGTGGGTCTTTTCATAGATTCAGATCTAGAAATCAAATTGGAAGGAAAGAGTAGGTGTTGAAGTGTAGATCAAAACTTTAAAATCTCTAAAAATTGGAATGAGACTGATTTTCCAAGAGTGGAAAATGAGTCCCACTGTAGGTGTTTTTCAAAACTATTTGTAAATTCTAATACTCCTTTTCTTGAAGTAGGTGCTTGTGTAGGAATCCAGATTTGGGACTAATTCGACCAGGTTGGTGAATGAGTCCCAGAAGGTTAAAAAGTTAATTTTTTGAGTGTTTCAAAGCTATAATCAATCATTTCTAGATTTCCAAGTGCACACCATTCATCTTACTACTTTTCTATTATGTTTTATTTGCATTTCTAGGTCATTTTGTAGGTCTTTGCATTGAATTAGGGCTTTGTTTTACATCTTGCATTTCATTTATCTTTCCAAGTATGAACTTGGTGGTGAACCCCTTATTAGCCTAACCCCTAGAACAACCCTCTTGTAAGATCTCTTTCTTCTTTCCATTGAGATCTCAAGGGTTTGCTCTTGAGTGAAAGTGAAAATTGTTCCTCTAGGTCCTAAACCCTAGAGAGAGGTGAAAACCAAACAATTTTCCACCTTTCATTACTAATGATAACATAATAAAAATAATCAAAGAAAGAATGTAATAACATAAAATTCCAATAACTTCATCATAGACCTGTTGATTTTAATGACAACACCATATATCTATTGACATCTTTGACAACACATAATACAAATACTTCCAACAATATCCCCCTTTATCATTGATGAAAAAAATGATGTGAAAAACCATCAACAACTTTAATAGCTCTGATCATCACCACATAGTGCACATTAGTGGACACTCCTCAATCCAACACTTTCTATTTTTACTTTCTCCCTTTGTCACATAACTCTTTCCCCATTTTTAGATTATTCTCTTTTTTTTTTCACATGACTCTCCCCCCCTTTGATATCAATGGAAAATGGAAACACATTTAAACATCTTTCTCTCTTGTTCTCCCCCTTGACATTCATACTTGTACTGCTCTTCACCTTGCTTTGCTTTCAGTATACTTTGTTCTCTTCACACTTTCTCTGCATATTTTCACACCCCCCCTTAGGAGTACACAACATGCTAAACCAATCAAAAACAATTTCACATATCATCTACAATGTAAAAACACTTACTCCCCCTAAATACAACAACCAACAATGCCACTACTTTCTCCCCTTGAGAGGTAGCCTCCAACATTAGTCCAATACAAAGAACAAATCTTGGGATCCACTAGATTGATGCATATCCTTATGTATCTAGTTTAAAGGAGGGGTAATAACCCTTAACTTCTCCTGAAGATTCTCAAAAGTATCCTTAGGAAGATATTTAGTGAAAATATCAATAACCTGATCCTTTGTAGAAACATATTCCATCTTCACTTCATTTTTTGCAACCTTCTCTCTCAAAAAGTGATACCGGATTGAGATATCGCTTTTCCCTTGAATGCATTACTGGACTCTTTTAAATTTTAATAAAAATTGTAGTGTCACAAAAAAATATAAATTGGTTCATCATATACCACTATGATACCCCTCAAAGTTTTCTTCATCCACAACACTTGTGTGCAACAAGATGTTGCTCTAATTTATTCTGCTTCTTTAGTAGATAGTGATATCAAATCTTGATTCTTTCTTAGCCAAGACACAAATCTACATCCAAGAAATAATGCACCACCACTTGTAATTTTCCTATCATCAACACAACGTTCCCAATCTACATCCATATAAGCACTTAGAGAGAAATCAGTATCCTTTGGATACCACAAGCCATGATCTAGAGTTCCTTTAAAGAATCTAAGTACTCTCTTTACTGCTGCAACATGTGACTCTCAAGGGTCTTCTTGAAATCTAGAGCCACAAGATAAACTACATGCATGATATCTGGTCTAGTAGCAGTTTTATATAGTAGTCCTCCAATCATTGATCTATACTTTCTCTAATAAATCTTAGGAGATTCATCATTTTTCCTTAGCTTGCAACTAGTAACCATAGGAGTACATACCAATTTAAAGTATTCCATTTCAAACTTCTTCAATATTTCATTGACATATTTTGATTATGAAATAAAAGTACCATTTTTTTGTCTGATTGATTTGTAGTCCAAAGAAAAAATTCATCTCGTCAAAGGGTATGTGCAGGATCATCATGGGCCAAAAAGTGGCAATATGATGGGTATGTGGTTGATGACTTTTTATTTACCAAAAATTGATGAAATGAAAAGGGTTTTTAAAGAAGATTCTCAGCTTTCCACCAATATAAATTATGCTTTACTTTGAATTTAATATATAATTATTATTTATTTTCTATTCAAATTATGACTAAAGTCCTGATTGATAGGTTGATTGAAAAACATCTATACCTTTGAAATGGTATCACATTTTTTGAATAAAAAAACATGTGTCACATTCTATGCTTCATTTACTACAAGATTAAAAAAGAAAAATTAAATTTCATGAAGTTTTGACCCAGTTAAGGTGGTCAGACATACGATTTTTTTATATTTTTAAAAGTTGTAATAAAAAATTCATAATTAATTATTTACTCAGAAAAAATTATAAAAAAATATGCATCAAATCGAGACATGAGTCCTCTACTTATATCTAAAATATTATAAAAAAATATCATTATTTTATTGTGGTTAGCGTGATCAGACAGACACCTACTTATTTTTTCCCTGAAATTTAAGTACTACTGCATTGAAATTTCAAATTTTCACCAAATAGATTTATTTATTTTTTAAACAAACCTAGTAGTTTATAAAATTCATTCAATTTGATACAAATTCTATTGTTACTTATTTTTGAAATAATATAGATAACTTATTCAAAATTTTACATCAAGTTGCCTAACTCTGATTTTTTTGAATTTTTTGCCACTTAAAGGCCTGTTTTTTCCATGATGATCCTACACATACCCCAAACATAGGCATCTCAAACTCTTTCTATATATTATTTGCAAATATCTTACACATTACTTCATTCCCTCCAAAAATTATATCATCAACATATACAACCATAATTAAGATTTGATCCTTTTCTACTTTGAAATAAACATTACTATCTATGGTACCTTTATTGAATCATTGTTGTAATAAGTAGATATCTAATCTTTCATACCAAGCTCTGGGAGCTTACTTCAGTCCACAAAGTTCCTTCTTCAATCTAAAGACCATATTTGACTTGTTTGATAACTGAAATCCTTTTGATTCTTTAATGTGTTGACTGAGGATATTAGTATGAGTTGATTATGCTTGATCCATGAAGAATAAAATCATTTTCATGCCACTAATACTCAATCTTAAACAAGATCATTCAAATGAAAGTTAAAATATTGAAACTAAACATTATAAACTATGAAAGAATTTAAATATCTACTCTAACCCATTTAAAACTTATCCTATTTTATAATTGGTGTCATGTTGATGTGAAAAAACAACCCTTTCCCAATCCTGTGATCAACAAGCTTGTTTCAATCATTTCTATTGAAGAGAATCAATGAAACCATTGTGATACGTGGATGAAAACATTATTTAGGCTAAATTGAGCATGATCCAAGAGTTAATCTACCATGATTTTATTCTAAAAGATGTAGTATGCAATTACTAAGGTAATCTAAATGAGATTAAGCTAAAAGACTCAAACCCTAATCATCTATTTAGCTAAATGGATGCATGGAAGCCATTAATGGAAGCTAAGCTATTATGCAACTAAAAAAGGAACTAAAATATGATAAATGTGAGTTAAAATGAGTGTGTGTCAAAGATTTCAACATCATAAGTTTTTAAATTGAAAGATGGATCAATTTGTCTCCAAATAGTGACCTATTTATAGGAGAGAAAATGAGAAATGGAGGGTTGAGATAATGCAAGATGAGATTTAATCAAGGTTTCTCATTCCTTCCAAACAAGCACACTTTTGACCTATACAAGAGGTCAAAAGTTAACTTGAACAAGAGGTTTCAAGCTATCTTACACATGAAGCTTTGTGAGAATATTCCCTTTCTTAAATGATTGGATGTGAGAGAATATTCTTTGGAATATTCTCATGGGTAGAGGAAAAAGGATATTTAGATAATTAAAACTAAATTAAATTGTGCAAAGGAGGAATATTCTTTTGGAATATTTCTTTGCAAGTGGGAGGAATTGGAGTAATTAGATCATTTCTAATTTAATAAAGGTTTTAATTATGCAATTAGGGGATTAGAAGAATAAAGTGATATTCATTAAATTAAATGATTTAATGAATGAAGGAAAGGTGAAATGAAATTTAATTAAATAACTTAGGGTTATTTAATTAAATAAAAAGATTATTATGGGCTTATTATGCTTGATCCATGAAGAGTCAAAGCATAACAAATCCACTAATGCCCAATCTAAATAGGATCAATCAAATTGAAGTTAAAATAGACATTCATTAAAACAAAGCATTCTAAATTACAAAAAAGTTTAAGATGTCTACTCTAATCCATTCAAAAAATATCTCGTTTTGGGAGTGGTGTCACATTGATGTGGAATGGCGACCCTTTCCCAATCCCATGGATTAGTGAGCTTGTTTCAATCAATTTTATTGAAGAGAATCGATGAAATGGTTGTGAGATGTGAATGAAAACATGATTTATGCTAAAATGAGTATGATGCAAAAGCTAATCTAACATGATTTATGTTAAAATGATTTATATATACAAACCATAAGCTAATCTAAATAATATTTAAATTGAAAAGATTCAAACCCTAGTTATCTAATTAGCTAAATGGATGAATTATAGAATCCATTAATGGAAGCTAAGCTATTATTCAACTAATTTAAACTAAATATGCTAAATGTGAGCTAAATATGAGTGTGAGTGTGAGTGATTTCAATAACATAAGTTTTCTTTTTGAAAGATGGATCCATTTGTCTCCAAATAGTGACCTATTTATAGGAAAGCAAATGAGAAATGAAGGGTTGAGATTGAAAAAGCTAATCAACAATCAAGGATGGAAGAAGTTGGAGGCATGGATCATGGATTCTCATTAACGGGTGAGAATACAAGATGAGATTTAATCAAGGGTTCTCATTCTTTCCAAACAAGCACACTTTTGACCTATACAAGAGGTCAAAAGTTAACTTGAATTTGAAGATAAGTGAGAATATTACCTTTCTCAAATGATTGAAGGAGAGAAAATAGTCTTTGGAATATTCTCATGGGTGAGGGAAAAAGGTTATTTAGTTAATTAAAACTAAATTAAATTGTGCAAAGGAGGAATATTCCTTTACAAGTGGGAGGAATTAGATTAATTAGATAATTACTAATTAAACAAGGGTTTAATCATGTAATTAGGGGAATTAGAAGAATAAAATGGTATTCATTAAATTAAATGATTTAATGAATGGGGGAAAGGTGAAATGACATTTAATTAAATAATTTAGGGCTATTTAATTAAATAAGAAGACTTAGGGAATTAAATTAAATAGTTTGATTTATTTAATTAAATGAGATGAAATGTTAGTATGAAAAGGGGGGAATTAACTTGATTAGATTAATTAGGTTAATAGATGAAATGAGACAATTAATTAAATAGTTAGGTTAATTTAATCAATTAAGCGAAAAGAGGATGGGTTTAAAGAGGAAATGATGTTAGTATAACTAATTCAAGTGTATGATATCATTTAGGACATTTTTCAATGTTGCATTTTTCCCCTCTTTGAAGTGAGGTACCTGCTGCTTCGGTTCAAAGACTAATGCTCTTCAGATTAAAAATTGCTACTTAAATCAAAAAATAAAAAAATTATGATTTTTTTAGATGCCCCGGTGGAAGGATTAAATTGCTTCCCTATCCTCCTAAGAAATTGGGAAAAAAATTTAAATTTTGGATTGATTTCTTGACAAAGGTGTAAGGCTACCCTAGGGGTCCAGAAAGGCTCTCGGATGCACAAAACATGCCAAAAATGAAAAAATATGCAAAATAAGCTTCATTTTGGAAAAATTGGTGAAAATGATGATAAACCCTAGCTTTAAAATTAAATTAGGGAAAAAACCATAATTTTGATGTATAAATAAGCTAAGAAGGGTCACTTTCAATTCATTTGTGCATTCACAGCTTAGAGTATTCTTTCTTTTTTGAGCTCTGACCCTTTGATGAAATGGCACAACGAGTGCTCCCACAACATATTTTTGACTGAGTTCGAGAGTACCAAAGGCTTACAGGCACATGTCCACTTGTATGTGATTCAAAACTTGATTTGAAATTTGAATTTTTGATGCATTTAATGCCTTTTAGAATTTAAACTTTAGTAGAATCACTTTAGAGCGACGCTAATTTGAGAATCATTGATGCTAATTTGAATTTTAGTACTGCATATGTGTATTGTGACTTAGTTCACAATTTAGAATTATGGTTTTAACTTCTAAATCTTGACACATATGTTTATAGTGATGAACTTTTCAATTTGAAAATTAGGGTTAGGGTTTCCAAAGTTTAAATCGTGACGCATACATTTATAGTGATGTGACTTGTTATTTTCATTTTAAATGCCTTGAGCATCATAGTTTATAGTTTGAATTATAGAAAAACTATCGTAAATAGCGACACTATTGTTATTTTGGAGATAAAAATTCTAAACTAAGTCAAAACTTTTGAATTTTGACGTCATTCACTTCATGGGTGTAGAAGGTGATCCCACCTTTAATGTCCCATGAGAACCGATCCATAGTTTTGGAGAGACTTGGTGATTTATTTGAGTTATGATAGGAGCACTTGGGGGAGATCGGCCTATGGTACATTGCATACATGCTCGTCATCTAGACACATCTGGTGATGATGACAATGTTGTGTGAGTGATGACATAGTGAGACCTCTTCATTCCTCCTTCTAACTTGTGAGGTGATAGTGACACTGGAGGATGTATGGTGGATACTACATTTGTCGATACATGGTGAATGCATGATATGATGTCAAGACTGATTATGATTCCTATCATGAGGTGATGGATCAGGAGGATATCATTCTATTCACTTCACAAATTGACCTCAAGATGTACAGAGGTCGGGTACCCACCTTTAGATTGATAGTTACAGTGATCATCTCTAGTTTGGTTGCTCTAGATTGACAAAGCAAAGGGTTTCACCCAGGATGGGGCTTAGTGTGGCATTAGATGCTCTTCAAGAGAACTCTATTTGCATGGGGGCGAGTGATGTTGGAATCCTTATAGCATGACATGTATGATTTTGTATATTACGATGGCAAAGCCATCAACATAGGAGTCACCTTACTACACATTTGGGCTTGGGAGCACATTGTAGTGCTTCAACCAATAGTTCAAATGGCTAATGTGGAGCTAGATGATCTAGTGGTTTGGTGATATAGAGGCACCATTACACTTCAACATATAGTGTAGCTTTGGATTCCTTACTAGTGTAGGGTGCTAGATGATATGACAGTTTTCAGATGGTGACCTTAGCTTTAGATGCCAACATGGTTTGACGATGTTCAATACCTATTCTTCACTAGACAGACCCGATACATGCAGGGTCAAGAGCACATGATTATTGAGAGGTACCTACCAAATAGGGTGGCCTGACAGTTTGGTGAGTAGAAGGATAGGCCAGATGATGCATATAGAGCCATCTTTTCTTGATCAGTGTGAGAGACACCTACATGGGGACCTACGATCCCAACTCTTGAGGTGGTTGAGGGATTTTAGAATTTGGTACCTCATCCATGGGCTTATGATTAGGGATAGGAAGATGCTTATATGATGCCTCCATATGATACATTGTTTACACCCCCTCCCAGGTTGACAGATCCAATAGGTGCTCCCCCACGAGGGAGACCTAGAGGGAGGGGAGCGAGAAGAGGCAAAGGTAGGGGATAGGATGGCCAGGATGGCTAGAATGGGAAATTTCCAAGGGAACCACCATTGGGTCAACAACCTCCACAGTAGCTTCCTATTCAACATCAACCAATACATCGACCACCATTGGGGCTAGATCCCTAACATGTACAACTTCACCAGCTACAGCAGCAGGTCTAGACTATTACAGGTGAGAGGGATCAAGCTTGTTAGTAGATTTTGGTGATTACTGCTGAGAGATATCAAGCACGACAACATGTATAGGTTGTCACAATAAAGAGAGACCATGAGTGGTAGCTCTGATAGAATACCGAGATGCAGCTAGCATAGGAGGTTGAGTGATGTCAACAACTTGAGATGATGGCAACTACATCTTAGGGGTGGACAATGTCTGTAAGATTATACAAAGAGGTTGTGATTGAGGAAGCCTACTAAAGGATGAAATATCATAGAGATTTCCTCATGATGCTTAGACAATTGGATTACTCCTAGAGGACCGGGGCACAGATTAGAGGAGAGGATCAACTAGAGAGATATGCTAGAGAGGGGAGCATCCATCAAGGCTAGCTCAATTGTACAAATACTTTTTGATTTATTGCCTGATTCTTTACATAAATATACATTCATGGGCTCCTTTTTGATAGCCTCATGGATATTGTATTTATGATTGATATACATACACTGATTCAAATATTGTACGATAACAATTATTTTTTGATATATATATATGAGATGATACAAATCATTTATGATGTGATGCGTTCTCTTATTTCATGCTTATGAATTTATGGATGCACTTTGATATGATGTGTAACTTATATATGCTTATGTATGGATGCAATTTATTTAGCTATGCGATATGTGATGATATATGTGATATACGATGATGTGAGATGTAATGATATGGAATGGATGCAATGTTATATATTTTTTTAGTATCTTCTCATGATATGTAATGGAATGGATGATATGATATGCAAATTTTATGCTATGATTATGTTGATGGATGCAAATTTTATTGATCCATTTTCTTTTTGTGTATTTTCTATGCAATTTTATGATGATGTATCCATATGGATGGATAATGCAAATGTTTATGCTTATGATATGATGTATGATATGTGATGCAACAATTTAAGATGCTTAGAATAACAAATATATATTATTCATCACAACCTAAATGATAATGATGATGAAAGATGTATGATGTGATATGCTATGATGTATGCATGCTAATAGTTTGTGGATGCACAATGAATACATTGATGCTATTTTTATTGACTATCATGATACCAGGTTAGTGTGGAGAGAAGATAGAAGAAACAAGAATGTTTGATAATTGATTTTGATAATTTATTCAAAGATCCAACAATTCCATGATCCATCAATACTTTATTAGATATGGTGATGAGAAATACATGATGTGATAGGTTGTCATTAGGTCCTAACACTTTAGTGAATAAACATATGAATATATTGACGAGGCAGTGTCCAATGACTATATGCAATAGAAGACATCTCAACTTATTTCTCTTAGGTTTCCTAAATACTAACCAATTGAATAAAAGATCTAATCTAAAGGGCCTCTAACCTTGAAAACAATGAATCATCTATCTAGAAAGAGGGAAATGACTCAAACTAGAAAATAGAAAGTTATAAATCTAAAAAGCATCACCACTAAACTAGAAAGTATGGAAATGATTAACCTAACGAATGCATAAATTGTTGAAGAATCAAAACATGTAAAGGAATTAGGAAAGATTTATCTAATGCAAAAGGTAACAAGCCAACTGCTAACATAAAACAATTTAACAGAATCAACTAAAGAAAGGTGCTCTGGACATTCAAATGTTAAGCTCAGAAACTACAGACTTAGTTACAACTTGTAGGCTTGACACTGACAACATAAAATATACTCATGAAAATGAATTGCAATTCCAACTATTATCTACTAAACTAAAATATAGAATAAGAAATAAAATACTTATATATATATCTATCTATAACCCTTGAGTGGCCAGCTCTCAGGTGTCTACAACTATCTCAGATCACATGCATTGGAAATCTCTAAGTTACTTCATTCCAAAGACTTCATTCACATCACTTAGTAATTCAATGAGTGGTGGGAAAACCAATTTTTATTCATATGGTAGTTTTTACTCAAAAGACATATTGGCAACATAATGATAATCTTCTTCTTTATTCATTATTTGCAATAGTTACATATTTATATGAAGAGAACTAAAAAAATCCTACTTTCCAGTTAATAAAGTCTTTTAACATATTGTGAATAATAGATGGAATTTAAAGCCCATGACATACAATATTAAAGAGGCTCAAATGAGCCATAAAGTTTTTGAAACTAAAAAATAATAGACTATGAAGACTCACCCCAAAAATACCTCTCTTAAATCTGACTAAGTTTTAATGTGATTTGAATTTAGGTACAAAAATGGCAAATTTAACTCCACCAAAATTGAAAAACACCTATACCATTGTGTAGAGGATGACATTCTACCCCATTTTCAAAAAAATCTTCAAAAAATACCTCCTTATGACCAAGTGTGGACACTAAAAAGGTAACCCTTCTACTTTTTCTGTCTCATTTGGGCCCTCATGGTTTTGTCTTAATCTTGCATTGATTTAATATTGTAATTCGGATAACACATTCACATTAGGTCTTGGGCCCCTATAAACTGAATAAAATACATGTATTGCAAAGGTGTTGTAAAGTGTCGTAAATCACTTTCATACTTTTCTAGAATTTTATTAAGCATTTAAGTCTAATGGACCTATCTTTCCCTTAATTCAATGTTGTGAAATGTATTTAATTGTATTTTCACATTAATCGAGAATGCTTGTAAATTAAACCTAGCCTTAATCTAGTGTTGTAATGTGTTTTAGACATTCACATTAGATCTTGTACCTTTCTAGGCTAAGTGGATCTTATTTTAATGTTGTAGAGTGTATTTAACCACACTTTCACATTGAACTTTATGTCCCAATCCCTAATCACCCTTTATATCATCATTAATAGGCCCTTATGCCCCTTATTTTTGCATCATGAGGCATAGTCTGTCTAATATCCTAACAAAAACACTTTAAAACCATGGAATATTGAAGACCCACCTCAAAAAGTTTAAGGTGGGACTCATTCACTACCTTGGGAAAATGAGTCCCCTCAAGTGGGACCCATTCGCCCAGGGTGGTGAATGAGTCCCTTTTGGGGACTTTTCTAGAATTGAGAAAGAAATTTGCAATATTACCTTGAATTTTGATGAATGCCACCCTTGGGGATCTAAATAGTAGTTAATTGAGTGGATTCTCTATATAAGAGATCTCTCTAATCCCCATTCAATCCATCCATTATCCATCCATCATAATTCATGCTATCAAGTCAAGAAAGCAAGGGTTAATCATTTCAAGTCTTCACAAGGTCATCAAGATAGCTTTCAAGATCAATTCTAAGGAATTCAAGAGAACATTCTTTGTCAATTGTTGCAACACTTCAAGATCCATAATCATGGAAAGGTTCTAATTACGTTATCTCATATTCATGCTTCATTATCTCATTTAATCATTTGGTTTAATTACCTAAACGGGGTTTGACCAATGGAAACCCCCATTCTCTAACAATCAACATTTTTTCTCTTTCTTTGTGTGATTGTAGATCAAGGTATTTTGAAGGATTCGAGATGATTGAATCATAGGTTTCAAAATTTTTGGAGTCATCTCCCTACTTGTAAGGTCAAAATCTTCACAAAAAGTCACTTATAGTTTAAAAAATTAGTGTTTCAGATCTAGACACCTGGAGGTACAAAAAGAGAAATCCAAGAGCTATAGATTCCACTTCTAAGTTTCTTAGTGGTGAATGAGTCCCACTATAAGTGTTTCTCATATTTTTTTGTGCATTTGGATACCCATTTAGCTAAAACAAGCTTCACTATAGTTTTCCAGAATTAGGACTAATTTTCCTAGAATGGCGAATTAGTCCCACCAAGCTTAAAAATAAGCATCTTTAGGATTTTAGAGCTCCATTCCATCCCCAACAAGTTTCCAGGTGTACACTTTTAGTTTTACAACTTTTTGTTTTGTTTCACTTTCATTTCTGGGTTATTTAGCATATGTTCACATGCCACATTATGTTTTCAAACATTTCTTGTTTTCTAAGTTTACACTTAGTGATGAGCCCCTTTTCATTTTCTCAATTATTTCCAAGGATATCTTATAGTCAAGTCTCTCATATCATTCATTGGGTTGAGATCTCTAAGGTATTCTTGAATGTGAACATTGTGAAATCAGATCCCTTCCTCTCATTCCATTTTTTCTAGAAAAGGAACTGAACGATCCATTTATGGTGTCCACATTTTGGTGAACTTGACTTTCAAATACCTTCTTTTCTAATCTAGAGTCCATCATCATCCTATATTTAGCTTGCATTGACATTGCATTGCATTTTTCATTAGTTAATTTGCATTCTAGGGTTTCCAATTTTTGCATTAGTAAAAGTGCATATAGTTTAGATTTTTGCATCTCAAATCATATAAATTATACATTTGCATTTAGTCTTGAGGTCATATAATATAAAAAGCATAAAAAATAGTTGAAAATTTCTGAAATTTTTGGTCATATAATATAAAAAGCATCAAAACTAGTTGAAAATTTCTGAAAATTTTGAAGAAAACCCTAACTAGGACTCATTCACCATTTTGGGAAAATCAGTCCTAGTCTAGATTTTAAATTGTCTATTACAACATCAAAAACCTGATTTATGTTCTTCCTAAGCCCCTTAGTAACATGCACTATAAGTCTGGAAATTTTTGGGAACATTTGTTTTATGCATCTAGGTCAAAATATCAATTTAGGGCAGTCATTTTTAAAGTCATTTCAATTACAAGTATCATCAGATATAACAATGTTAACATTTATGAAAATTTTCTCACATGGATAAAAGTACTTTTCACTTTTGCATATATAATGTTTACACTCATAAAACTTTGCATAAGTTTGATAAAAGTTCTTTTCATTTTGGGATATAAATTATTTGCATTCTTAAAATTTGCATATATTTGATAAAAGTTTTTTGCTTCTTTGGATATACATTGTTTACATTGCTGAAACATTGCATGAAATGGTTACAAGTGCTTTTAATTTTTGTTCAAACAATGTTAGTGTCTTACATATCTAGGCATGCTAAGAAAAAGTTCATATCCCCTCCCTATGAGAGTGTTTTAGTGAAAGAGAATACAAACTTGGACTATCCTAATGATCATATTTATTCTTCTCCTAATATATCTCCTATT
The DNA here is from genome assembly GCA_007258455.2 of Sequoia sempervirens. Taxonomy (NCBI): domain Eukaryota; kingdom Viridiplantae; phylum Streptophyta; class Pinopsida; order Cupressales; family Cupressaceae; genus Sequoia; species Sequoia sempervirens. Next base: position 127,368,708 of record VDFB02000002.1, on the reverse strand, counting down.
AGTGAAGAAGATATTATGGTATTAGAAGAACCAATCAATAAGAGATTTGATAATCCTAGTTGTTTCTCTACTCTTACCTCTCTTAGTGGCTAGGACATTGATGAACACAACAACACAACCATAGGTAATCATGATTTTGACAATCTTGACAGTAGCATTTGTTCTTCTCCTAGTGTATCTCCTAGTTGCGAAGATGATACTTTGATGTTAGAAGATCTAATTGATGAATGTCATGGGAATCTTGATTTCCTCTCTTCCCCTAGAGAAAACATTCTTGAACAAGAAAATTCAACCATTGATCATTCCCCTACTTGTGATGAAGTAATTTTAGAAGAACCTACCTTTGAGTGTAATTAACATTTAGTTTGTGGTTATCCTAAAAACTCTCCTTCTAGGGAGGATATCATGGTGCAAGAAAATTTGAACATTGACACATGTAATGAGGCTTCCTTAGGTGAAGTGACATTAGAATCTTCTTCACTAAGAGATCATGCAAATAAGCACAAGCTTGTTGAGTTTATGATGACACAAATTGGATCTCAATTAATTAGTGAGCTTCGTAAGTCACCTCCCATTACTGAATCACATAAGAAACTAAGAGATTTCTTGAAATCTAGGATGCAATCTAACAATTTTTTGCAGCAACCAAGATATAACATAGCTGCTCAAACATGTAGGGGACCACAAATAGCTCTCGCAACATCACTATCACCTCAACATATCTGGCCTAGTTCTCCTCATTCACCTCTTCATAATATAGTTGAAGATCTTAAGAAGACCCCTGCTAATATATTCATATGGAAACTTATTCAATTACCACCTACATACATGTTCCTATTTCAAGAAATATTACAAATAAAGAAAGAGGAGATCCAAGCTTCTATGAAATCTAATAATGAAACATCCTCCTTTCATCCCACACAAATCACACAGCCATAAATCACATTCTCTAAGCATG